>CAOLHI010003307.1:0-186493 GCA_948474755.1 Ctenosaura bakeri
CTATAACAGCGTAGGGCAGAAATGGCCTAAGAGTTCACAATGGAAAACCTTAAACCATCTCTTATTGAGAAGAATTGCCTTGATAAAAATGTTTCTTGCCCCCTGCCTCTTTTTTTCTGTTCCAAACCTTCCCCCTTTCCCCTCAAGCAAGACTCAATACCTGGCACAATTTAATTACTGCATTTGTTTTTAATCACAAGGAACTCAGATTTAGAAAATCCACTCAACATCAAGGGGGATCTAGCGGTGCTGGATATATCACTATACTTTACAGCTTTTCAATTGTGTCAAACATCTAATCTCATTAGGAGAGACATGAATGTTAATTAGGTAACAATGGAAATTCAAGATGCTTTCCAAACAGAATCTGATCTGTGTAGAGTGGAAGGCTTTCACAGCCAGAATCCATTGGTTCTTGTGGGTTTTTCGGGCTTTGAGACCGTGTTCTGGTTGTATTTTCTCCTGACGTTTTGCCTGCATCTGTGGCTGGCATCTTCAGAGGAATGGTGAATTGGAAGTGGAGTGGAGGATGTCTATGCCAGTCTCCTCCTCCAGAGAGGAGGGAGCAATTAGCATAATAGTCCTATTGTGTGTCTTGAATACTTGTTCCTGGAGGGAGAGTTCCGGAGCCTAAGTGGGGCTCGTTAGGGCTCGTTAGTATCTTTTGTGTTTTGATCAATTCAAACAATTCTGAGAATGCAAAAGAAAAGGTCTTTATATTATTTAAAGATCTCTTCCATAATGGTATGTCATATAGAAGATGGAGCAAGCCTGTTTTCTGCTGCTCCAGAGACTAGGACACGGAGCAATGGCTTCAAACTTCAGGAAAAGAGATTCCACCTAAACATTAGGAAGAATTTCCTGACAGTTAGAGCAGTTTGACAGTGGAATACACTGCTGCCTTGTTGGATAAAAAATGCGATGACATTTGCTCTGGTGAAAATACATTTGATGAACATGTGAAACACCTGGGGAATGACTAAGCAAGTGATGACACATTTCCCAGGGGTAAGGGCTGAGTCATGAGGCTGAAATCATGGCTAGGAGTTGCATCATGCTAATGGCCCTGACTGATGACCTGTAAGTAGGTGTGCATAAAAGGGAAGCGTGAATGCTTGCTCTCTCTCTGCTTACTTTAATCTCTGCTTGAACCTCTGCCTGCTTGAATCTCTGCTTGGATATCTCTGCCTGTGTATCTGCTATTGATCTGCATATCCTGTAAATAGATGTACATATTGCAATTGAGAAGATTAAACCCTCCAGGTATTGTGGATGACAAACTCTGTGTTTGTGAGTAACTAACCAGTGGGTAGAGTGGTCAGAGCAATAATGTCTTTTTGTTGCGGTTGTACTCTGCTGCATACGCTTTTTGCTGTTATGAACTCTGCTATCTAAGGCCCTTTTCGCAGCGCCGGTGCTCGCGCGACGGAGGAGGGCGGCTCGCGCAAGAAGCCTTCTCCGGGAGGCTGCCGCTTCCCCCTCCTTCCTTCTGCAGGCGAAGGAATGAGCGGGGAAGCGGCAGCCTCCCGGAGGCGGCGGCGGCTCGCGCGTCCGTCCATCCCCCCCGCGCGTGCGAGAAAGGCGCTTGTCCCGTCCATCCCCCCCGCACGCGCGAGAAAGGCGCTTGTCCCGTCCATCCCCCCGCGCGCGCGAGAAAGGCGCTTGTTGCGTCCGCCCCCCGCGCGCGCGAAGTAGGACGTGTCACGTCCGTCGCGCTAGCGCCCCGCCCCTTCCTTCCGCAAGGGTGGAGGGAAGGAAGCACGACCTGGCCGGCTCCCCGACGCTCCGCACGAGAGGTAAGTGAGCGCGGGCGCCGGGAGCGTTGCGCGAGCGCGGGTGATTTTCACTTCGAAGCGAAAATCAAAAAACCTGCACTCGCGCCGCTTCAGCCCCGTGAGCCCGGCAGAAGTGGGAGTGCGTCGTGCGGTGCGACGCTCCCACTCCCGCGAGGCTCACGGGGCTGTCGCGCGAGAAAAGGCCCGTGCGAAAAGGGCCTAAGATTGCCTCTGAGGCACTGTGTCCAGAGAGCATCAGCTTCAGAGATAATTTTGTGTTGGTGCTGGTGTGGTGGAATGTCTTCTTTGGGGGCTTTTAAACAAAGGCTGGATGGCTATCTGTCAGGAAAGCTTTGATAGTATATTCTTGCATGGCAGGGACTGGACTCGATGGCCCTTGTGGTCTCTTCCAACTGTACAATTCTATTATTCTACAATTCGATGCTACAGAATTATTAGTGTTGACAATTAACTGGTTACATCTTTGTGAAACTGTTTCCTTTACATCAAAACTAGCGATTAGAGGAGAAACCCTGAGACCTTTAACAAAGTATGAAAAAAAATATGTGAGTGTTCCATGCAGCAGACTAAGGGATCAACTTCTCTTATCTATGACTGCTTAACTGACTATCTAATCAGTACAGATTACAATTTCAAAATAGCCTCAGAATCTGATCTAGACATTACAATATCAGAGAGGAACTGGAGTAGCATGTGGTCTTCCCCTGCTTATCTGTGCTAGCTAGAGAAAATGCTTTGAAAATTGCCCACAAATAGTATATGACTCCTGTTAAATTGGAGAAAATAGTGTCACAAAAAGGTTGGAGAGGATGGAACATTAAGAGAACATTCACTCATAGGTGGCTTGATTGCCCTAAAATCAGTTTATTTTGGCTCACTATTGTAAGCCAAGAAATCAGATTTGGCCTTAATCTTTTATTGCTATCAATATACCTGAGGGAAAAAATAGACATTTAAAACATATACATTTGATTGCCTTTTTTTATGACAGCCACTCATATTGAGATAGCTAAATGCTGAAAAATGGGGTGGTTTATTTAGATGTGTACGAGGGGGTGGAATTGGGAACTTGTAGCTCTTAGAGATAGCAATTTCTGTACTACATTGTTATAGTGCTATTATTCCACTTTTAACATCCTGTGGAATTCTGGGATTTGTAGTTTACTGAGGCCAGAGAGCTCTCTGGCTGAGATTACTAAATGCTCCTCCCTAAACTGCAAAGCCCAGGATTCCACAGGATGTTGGAAGTGGGATAATAGCACTGTAACAGGGTAGTAAAGAAATGGCCATAGTCAGACATGAGAACAAATGAAGGACAAGCAAATCAAGTCTTTCATAGAAAAATAGCACCTGATGAGACTGCCCCCATCTCTCCTTAACAGCTGATCAGACATTTTAATGCTAGATTGGGTTGTTGTGGGGTTTTCGGGCTATGAGGCCGTGTTCTAGCAGTATTTGCTCCTGAAGTTTTGCCTGCACCTGTGGCTGGCGTCTTCAGAGGATCTGGAGACATGGAGGTGCAAGACATGCTAGATTGTCAAGACTGAGGTAATGATCCTTTGGAGACTCAGACAATGGCTGGAAAGGTAACAAAAAGCATAAAGGAATCCCATAGCACCTATGAGAATAACCGGTTTATGCTGGCACATGCCTTTCTGGAGATCAATCCACTTCTTTAGATGCTGAAACAAATAATAATAATAATAAAATTTATTTATATCCCACCTCTCCCAATGGATCGAGGCGGCATTACAACAGTATATAAATACATTAAAAACACTAAAATGTAACCCATCCTCCCCACCCACCAACCCTTCTAACCTCCTAAAATACATTAACTATTAAAAACAAACTAAAAACAAAATTAAAAACAAGAGGACAATTGATGAGAGGCAGTGGAACACTAGTCTGGGAAGGCCTGTCGGAAGAGAACGCTTTTTTAAAGCTGTCAAGACTGGTAATATGCCGGGGTCTCCTCCGGCAGGCCATTCCATAACTTGGGAGCGACAGAAGAGAAGGTCCTCTGGGTAACCGCAGCCAACCTAGTTCTGATTGGCTGCAGTAAATTCCTCCCAGAAGACCTTAGTGTGCGGGGCGGATTATATGCGAGAAGGCGATCCCGCAGGTAGGCTGGCCCCAAGCCATGAGGGGCTTTAAAGGTAAGAACCAACACCTTGTACTATGCCCAGAAACTAATAGACAGTGTAAAGACTTTAGAACTGGTGTTATGCGGTCACTTTTAGATGTTCCGGTGACCAACCTGGCTGCCATATTCTGAACTAATTGAAGTTTCTGGACTAAGCACATGGGTAGCCCTATGTAGAGCGCATTGCAGAAGTCAATCCGTGAAGTTACCAGTGCATGTACCACTGTTTTTAGGTGTTCCAGGTCCAGGAAGGGGCGCAGCTGGCATAGCAGGCACACAGCTTGCTCTTTGAATCATAGAATCATAGAGCTGGGAGAGACCATAGGGCCATCAAGTCCAACCTCCCAGCCATGCAGGAATACATCCAGCCTGTCTTTAGAAACCTCCAAAGAAGGAAACTCTACCACACTCCCAGGCAGTGTATTCCACTGTCAAACTGCTCTTACTGTCAGGAATTTCTTCCCAATGTTTAGATGGAATCTCTTTTTTTCCCTTCAGTTGGAAGCCATTGCTCCGTGCCCTAGTCTCTGGGGCAGCAGAAAACAGGCTTGCTCCATCCTCCATATGACATCTCTTCAAATAGTTAAACATGGCTATCATGTAGCCTCTTTGCCTTCTCTTCTCCAGGATAAACATACCCAGCTCCCTCAGCTGCTCCTCAAAGGTCCCCTATTCCAGGCCTTCTACCAGTTTGGTCTCCCTCTTCTGGACATGTTCCAGTTTGTCAATCTCCATCCTGAACTGTGGTGCCCAGAACTGGACACAGTATTCCAGGTGAGGTCGGACCAAAGCAGAACAGAGTGGTACTATTACTTCCTTCAACTCTGAATGTAAAAAAAAGCATGGCGTCTACCCCTGAACTAGGACTCCTCTTGTTGTTCTTAAAGAAAATAAAGTGAGAATGCCTTGGACAACAAAGTAGAAAGACTGGTTCCACTCCAACATACACAAAAACCCAAACATGCACTAGCATCATTCTTTTGTTTACAGTAAGAATGTGATAATTGGAGTGATTGAGGCATTAATTTATTGTAGTTCGTGCTAATCATTGCCTGAGAATCCTTTAATTGGGATGTCCTGCCTCTGCCTGTGATCAGAAGTTATTTTTTAAACTACTGCTTCTTCTCACTGCCAGCAGCATGGTTCTTATCAATACGATTCTATCTTGTAGCAGTGAGTCCCACTGTTAAGTCAGTCACTGTGCGAGGAAGGACAGGCTCAGTTAAGGAAATAGATGTGTTCTTGAGCATGACTTCTTTCCCTGAAATTTTGGTACCAGAGACAGAATCCATTTCCGCACTAGACTGTTACAGCACTGTGATTCCACTTTCAACATCCGATGGAATCCTGGAGTTTGCAGTTTCGGGAGGGGCCACTTGGCCCCTCCCGAAACTGCAAACCCCAGGATTCCATCGGATGTTGAAAGTAGAATCACAGAGCTATAATAGTCTAGTGCAGAAATGGCCAGAAATAGCCTGGAAAGAATAAAGTAAGATTCCTACACCACAACTAAAAAAGAAAAGCGGTTCACCCTGTTTCAGCGATGTTTTATTAAAAAACTAACTTTGTGCACATGTGAAATGAAAGAGCCAGATCAACTTTGGAGCCGTGGTGGCGCAGTGGTTAAATGCCAGTACTGCAAGCCACAAGGTTGTGAGTTCGATCCTGCCCGGCTCCAAGGGTGACTCAGCCTTCCATCCTTTCGCAGGTCGGTAAAATGAGTACCCAGTTTGTTTGGGGGCATGTATAGAAATGTTTCGAAATACATGCTATTTGTAAGTTGTTCGCCGCCTCGATCTATATATGGAGAGGCGGGATACAAACAAATAAATAAATAAAAAAAACTTTGATTAAGTAGACAAAACCTGTTTGAACCTTCTAGACACCACTTGAAAGCTTCTTCCAAAATGTCCCAAGGATGACATTTATGTATTTCACCAGCTTCCACTTTTCTTCTGATTTCCATTTTGTTGGCCAAACGTACAGATTCATTTTTTAAAAACATGTTGGGAAAAGCTGGTGAGGCAGACTTATCTGCTCTCTCCTTTGCTCTCTCTTTTGCTGTCCATGCATGTTCACTAAGGCGTTCTGGAGGCAGCTGCTGCTTAACTTGCCTGTTGTGGGCAGATACACGTGGCTGTGATAGGATCAGCTAAAGCAGAATCCCGCTGTTTGGTAACTGAAGCTTTATTGTGTTGGTTACTGCAGAAACCCACACTGAGGCCATTTCCACACAATACTGTAACAGTGCTATTATTCCACTTTCATCATCCTATGGAATCCTGGGGTTTGCAGTTTAGGGAGGGGCCTTTAAAATTCTCAGCCAGAGAGCTCTTTGGCCTCAGGCAACTACAAACCCCAGAATTCCGCAGGATGTTGAAAGTGGAATAATAGCACTTTAACAGTGTAGTGCAGAAATGGCCTGCAAGTCTGTTTTTCTCCAGTCCTCTTTTTTTAAAAAAATTATTTATTTATTTGTATCCCGCCTCTCCATATGGATCGAGGCGGTGAACAACTTACAAATAGCATGTATTTTGAAACATTTCTATACATGCCCCCAACAAGCTGGGTGCTCCTTTTACCGACCAGCGAAAGGATGGAAGGCTGAGTCAACCTCGGAGCCCGGCAGGATCGAACTCACAACCTTGTGGCTTGCAGTACTGGCATTTAACCACTGCGCCACCAGGGCTCCTTTTGCTCTTTTGCCGTAACCCTATGTGGATGCTGATTTTAAAAAACCCTTTAGCTGGACAGAGGACAAGAAGGGAAAGAGGGGGCTAGATGGTCATTAAAATGGTAAAAAAGAGGGAGTCTTTGGTTAGAGGCTTTGTTAATTGTACTTTCTTCTTCCTGTCCTGAATCAACTTGAGCTTCAGTTAATAACCCCACTGGGATCAAACATTAAGAGAAAGAGAAACCATCTCCCTGCCCATAGTTTTAGAGGCCTCTTTCATGCGGGGTATCCTGCCTTCCTTGCCTTCTTTTGTAAGTTAGAAAAGCTTGTGATCTGAAAGAAACCCCTCTTGACCTACCAATTGCAGACCAGGGGAACTTCCTTGGAGGTTTCCTAAGGCTGTCACAACTTCAGTTCACACAAAATCTCAGCCAGCCTGGTCAAAGGCCCTGGGAGTTGTAACGGAACAACACCTGGTGGTCCAGTGCTGGGAATCACTGGGGTAGACAATCACAAGCAACACAAACGAAGGGTCTGACTCGGGAATGTTGTTTGGGGGGAACCGTCAACGCTTTATTGGCTTACAGTGAGCCTCTCATGGGGCTTCCTTGGCAAGATGCATCCAGAGGAGATTTTCTTTGGCCTTCCTCCAAGGCAGAGAGTGTGCAACTTACTCAAGGTCATCCATTGGATTTCCATGGCTAAGCAAGGATTCGAACCCAGGTCTCCCCCAAGCCCCAATCCAACACTCAAACCAGGGCACAATAAGGGCTCTTTGACTCAGGCCATTTCCGCATTAGACTGTTATAGTGCTATTATTCGACTTTCAACATCCTATGGAAACCTGGGACTTGCAGTTTAGGGAGAGGCCTTTGGAATTCTCAGCCAGGGAGCTCTTTGGCCTCAGGAAACTACAAACCCCAGAATTCCACAGGAGGTTAAAAGTGGAATAAAAACACTATAATAGTGTGGTGCAGAAATGGCCTCAGTATCTTACAATCCTCTATGTTCCCATTGTTTTTGTACTCTTTTGCAAGGCTCGCTGAGGATTTAAAGGCAGGTTAGAAATGAAATCTCCCTTTTTCCCCTCGAAAAGACTCAAAGCAGCTTACAACTTTAAAAAAAGAACACATAGTTTAAAAAACTGCAATGCATAAAAGTTAAAACACCAATTAAACAAACTGTAAGAATTAAAACAAAGCTAAAACAGATCCATTAATCCAGTGGTTCTCAATCTTTTCTTTCCCGGAGATCCCCTGTAAATACAGTATGTTGCTGGGGACCCTCAAGACTCAAGATTTATGTATTTAAATTTAGACTTAAATATTCCTATATTTATTTAAATATTCAAATCTTTATTTCAAGATGCTCATCAGGGGTCTTCAAATTTGGAGACAAGGGAGAACTAAGTAAATGCACGTCTTCCTCTCGGAATATTTCTACTGGAGTGATTCCATAGAACTGGAAAGACCAAGTCCAGCAGATCTGACCAGTTGGGTTGGAAGGAGAGACTCCACGCAAGTGGCCCAGTCCTCTGCAGCCTGCTCAGGTCTTGCAAAGTCAGGGCTGGGCTTCTCAGAACTAACTCTGGTTCCACTGTGCAGAGAGGAAACTGGATGTCTCCCCCCCCCCAAAAAAAAAATCCAGGATGAGGATTGAGGAGACTGAATGGGAAAGGGGTGAGGAGGGGAGCAGGTTGCAATGGAGCAAAGAAAGGAAAAAAGAGCAGGAGCAGCAGCTTCGGTTCTTCAATGAAATAAAAAGCCTTGAAGAACAAGGAACAGTTTCTGGCCAATCTGTTTCCTTCCCAGCAATGCCAGGTCCCCCGTCTCCTTTCTCCCACAACCCAGTTCCCCCCATCTGGAAGCAAAAAAATGGGCAGCTGAGAAGAGATGGGTCCCCCTTGTCTCTCAGTGGAGGAAAAAAGAGCCCCAGGAAAACGTGTAGAGGCATCGCTCGAAACCCGGGATGATTTCTGCACTAGTCTGTTATAGCGCTATTATTCCACTTGCAACATTCTATGGAATCCTGGGCTTTGCAGTTTCCGCAAACCACAGGATTCCATAGGATGTTGCAAGTGGAATAATAGCGCTATAACAGACAAGTGCGGATAGTGGGGACTCAGATTGCCACCTAGCAGGACCGACTGGAGACCACCAGCAGTAACATAAGGACCCAGAAAGAGGGGCATCCAGCATTTGGGCCTCCCCGCCCTCCTTTTTAATTTTTTCAATTTTTTTTTCATAAAATCAGGAAACAAAGGAAGGGACTCAGTAAGTTTACAAAAGAAATACATATACACACACACAAACACACAATGATAAAACAAGAAATGAAAATAAAATAAAAATATAAGATATTATGCTGATAGATTATGGTGCATTGATATCACACAATTCACAATCTTATTAAAGTCTATCCCTTTAATTTTTTTCAAATGTTTTCCCCATAAAATCAGGAAACAAAGGAAGGGAATCCGTAAGTTTACAAAAGAATATATATATATACATACACATATATGCACACACACACACAACGATAAAAAAAGAAAGAAAAATATATAAAAATATAATAAAATATTTTGCTGAAAGAGCTTCGTGCACTGATACCAGACAATTCACAACCTTATGAAAGTCTATCCCTTTATAAACTTCCACGTTCCTATTTCTTGCACAATGTTGAAAAGGTAATGGCTTAAACTCCCACGGTTGATTTCTCTTTTGACGTCCTCTAGTAAAACCTACCATTTTCTGTTTTCCTAATCCAAGTCAAACAAATAGCTACTTAACATTTGAAACAATTCCAGTCGAGGAAAGGTCGCCTTGAGATTCCTCGGCGTAACCACAATTTTAAAAGCGCAGAGTTAAAACTTAGGCCATTTCCGCACTAGCCTGTTATAGCGCGATGATTCCACTTTCAACATCCTCTGGAATCCTGGGGTTTGCAGTTTCGGGAGGGCCGGCTGGCCCCTCCCGAAACTGCAAACCCCAGGATTCCAGAGGATGTTGAAAGTGGAATCATCGCGCTATAACAGGCTAGTGCAGAAATGGCCTTACTTAAACTTTTTAGGCGACTGTTTTATGTCTACCGGGAGGACTTTTTTCCTGCAACTTTGCTTGGGGAAAACGGGAAGATCAGCAGAATCCCCTGAGTCTGAACAAGCAGTGCAGGTTCTGGATTTCTTTTCAAACCCCATTGGGAAAATTCCAGTAACGAAAATATAAATCAAAGTAGCAGGACGGAGGAGAGAAAATCTTTCAGGTAGGGAAAGGTGGAAGGGTCGCGATGCCATTAAGACTCCACTGATTTTTTTTAAAAAAACCTGTGGCTCTGAAATTGAAGAAATGATGTGGATCAGCAGGAGAGTGCTTCATCTGTCTACTCGAAAGCAAGCCCCATGGAGACGGCTGGGGCTTGCTCCCAGGTAAAAGGATCCAGGACCCCAGCCTCCGCCTTCATCTGGGGCCGTTTCCGCACTAGCCTGTTATAGCGCTATGATTCCTCTTTCAACATCCCTTGGAATCCTCAAAGGCTGGCCCCTCCCTGAACTGCAAACCCCAGGATTCCAGAGGATGTTGAAAGTGGAATCATCACGCTATAACAGACTAGTGCGGAAGGGCAGCCAACAAGAGCGAATCTAGGCAACCGTTTCGCATTCAGGATGGCTATTTAGCCCCCTTAGAGACCAGACCTCAACAGCGCCTTGTTCCCTTCCAATCCCAGCTTTTCCGTTTGGCCATTTCCGCACTGGACTGTTACAGCGCTATTATTCCTCTTTCAACATCCCACGGAATCCCCCGCCCTAAACTGCAAACCCCAGGATTCCATAGGATGTTGAAAGCAAAATAATAGCGCTATAACAGTCCAGTGCGGAAACGCCTTTTGTCCCAGGGTATCCATTTCTGCACTACACTCTTATAGCTCGATGATTCCACTTTCAACATCCTATGGAATCCTGGGTGTGCAGTTTCGGGAGGAGTTGGCCGGCCCCTCCCTCCACTGCAAACCCCAGGATTCCATAAGATGTTGAAAGTGGAATCGTCGCGCTATAAGAGTGTGGTGCGGAAATGTCACCAGATAGGAACGCTCCCTTCGCACTCTTTCGCTTTGAGCGCATATTCCGCGCTGTTTCCACCCCACTCCCTCCACACTGCAGCCCCATTGGCCGGCCCCTTTCCGCGCCATCTCGCGCCCCACACCTCCCGATTGGGCTGGGGGTCTTCTTGTTTTGCTTTTGCAAGCCCTCCCAAGGCACCCACGTGGTGGCACCGTGCCCATTCCCGGCCGCAAGGGAAATGCGTCATCAGAGCCCCCCCCCCCAAATATTGATCGCCATTTCCAGGGCATGAGTTGCCCTGTGTCTGTCTGGTGCAGATCTGTTGTCCTCCATCCTCCTCGTTCCTGTTTGCAATGAACCCGCAGCAGGAGCATGTAAGAGATCTTTGCAGAGCAGCCCTGCAGGTTTATCTCAGGATGATGAGCTCCGCGGTGGCCTCCCTGGAAAGACAGTGGCAGCAGGACCGAGCCAGGAGGTTCGCCTTGGTCTCTGCCAGCCGCCACTTTCGGACACTCAGGGGCCTGGGTGCTGCCACTGCCCTTTTTGCTGGGGATGAGGTGCCCCCCACTTGCGATGAGGCTTCCCTAGTCTGGTTGGGGTGCCAGCCCGGCCCCAAAAGGTGTTGGGTGAAGAGGCGTTTGCGCAGGGGCTGGTGGAGGGGAGAGGTGTTGGCCACCTGGGACGAGGACATGTGGCTGCGCCACTTCAGAATGACCCGAGCCACCCTCTTTGACATCGCGGAGCGCCTTCGTCCCCACCTCCAGCGCACCTCCACTGTCATGAGAGAGCCCGTCTCTGTGGAAGAACGCGTGGCCGTCGCGCTCTGGTGGCTGAGCCGTCCCCTGTGCTATAAGAAGACCGCCAGCGCCTTTGGGCTGGGCATCTCCACGGTGGCAGAGATCGCCATAGAAGTCTGCCTGGCCATAGAGCACCTCCTGTTCCCCTCCACCGTTTGCTTGGGCGACCACCGCAGGGTGAGTTCCTCCTTTGCCAATGCGTGGGCAATCTTCAGCACGAGCAACGTGGAATGAGGTTTCGGTGATAGGCGTAGGTGACTATTGGAAACACCTGATACCAAGCAGGGTAGTGGTGAATGGACAATTATTTGGAACATGTGGGAATCACTATTTCACTATTCACACGGGCAGTCTTCAACATGCTTAACATTTGACACAGTGTCAGCAACACCCATAGATGACTATTAGAACATGGGATACCGAATACAGTAATGGTGAATGGAACATTATTCCAAATTGTTGAGACTTACCGCCATTCCGCACGAGACTGTTATAGCGCTTTGATTCCATTTTCAACATCCTATTGGAATCCTGGGGTTTGCAGTTTCAGGAGGGGCAAGGCGGCCCCTCCATAAACTGCAAACACCAGGATTCCGTAGGATGTTGAAAGTGGAATCAAAACGCTATAACAGTCTCATGCGGAAATGGCCTTAGATTTTACCAGTGCGTTAGCCCTATTGGGAAATTCTATGGAACTATAAGGAATTCGCCTTCTTTTAGCAGAGTAGCAGAAAAAGTATACCCAATTTTCTGTGTGGCTTTTCTGATCTGAAACTGACTAAGGAAACAAAACAAATGCAGGCAGTTTCAGGTTGCAAACTTAGAAAAGTTTACTTATGGCTATTGCATTTACGAACTTATACCCTCACTAGCTAATGAGTAGGTCAGGTAAGATAGTAGTTTAGTAGTTAACTCATCGTCTTCTGGTGGAGATGCTAAGCATGGCCAGAGAGGAGAAAGAAGAAGCAAAAACAGAGGAGAAGAGGGAGATCTGAGAAGGGGGCTCGTTCTTTTATAAGACTGATGACCCAAGGAACAATCCTGGGTCACATGATCTGATCAGCTGGACACCAAAGATATTTATGATCATGCAATTAAGTAACACAAGGGCAAATGGTGAAGCTTTGGCATGCAAAAGAGAAAGGAGGCCCTATGCTAACTATGCCCACTTCTTCTAAGAACAAGATGGTGGGGAGAGGGAGAATGCTGGAATTCTTCCAGCAGGAATATGTGAGATTCGCCATTCAATATGGAAGGTGTTTAGCTGGACAACATTCGATATTGAACCAATAGCACCCATCACTAAGTGTGCTTCACAGCTGTCATGATTCTGCTAATAGGTTCGATAATTGTTGTTTCCCCTTCCCTCCACAGATCATGGCTGGTTTTGAAGAGATGGGATTCCCACAGTGTGTCGGTGTTGTTGACAGGACCCACATCCGTGTCAAACCTCTTAAAATAATAGGGGAGGGGTTCACCAACCGAAAGGGGACCTACTCCCTCCTGTTCCAGGGCACAACGGATCATACTGGACAATTCATTCACATTGAACTGGGGTATACTGGGAGAAACCAGGATGCCCACATGTTCCATCACTCCGCTCTGTGGGAGGCTATGGAGGCTGGCCAATTCGTTCCTGGGAACCCCACAATCCCCATTAACGGGGTGCAGGTGGGGCCGCTCATCCTTGGGGATGGAGCATACCCTCTGTCTCCTTGGCTCATGAAGCCCTACGGGGGAGGTCATTTGGACGAGACAAAAATGGCCTACAACAGGGTGTTCAGTGCTTGCCACAAGGTGGCAGAGGATGCCTTTGGCAGGCTGAAGGCCAGATGGGGCTGCCTCGCAGGTCCCTTGACTGTGGCCGAGGAGAATTTTCGGCCAGTGGTCTCTGCCTGTGTGGTGCTGCACAACATTTGTGAAACCAAAGGACACGCTCTGCACCCAAACCTCCGGCCACCCACCCATGTGACCGTAGGGCCAGGTGACTCTGCTTGCGTGGCAGACAGTGGCAGGAGGTCCAGGGAGGGGGAGAGGGTTAGATCAGCTATTGCAAGGAAGATGGCGGGCTGACTGTTGTAGTGGCTATGCACAGTCCCCGTGGTGCATCGACATCATTGTTTGTTTTTGAGAAGATGTGCACTACACTTTGTTATGTTCTCCGATCCAGGTAGTATCCATGGTTCCTGCTAACTGTTTCAGTGTTCATGCCAACAACCAAAATATATTTTCTGACTGTAAGTGTGCGTCTGTGGGTACTTTGAATTGTGTTCCCTTCCACATCATGTCAGGCTTGGTATGATGTATCAGGATGTTGCCGTTGCCGCAGTGAGCAAGATACAAATGTTATAAATAAATACTTTGTACTTTGTATTAATAAACTTTTAAAAAAACAAAAACAAATTGCAGAGGGAAATGTCTGTTTCTAGAAAAAGATTGCCGTCAAAGAGGCTGACTGTGGTATGGAAAAATGATACATGGGCTGTGATACTAGCCAAGCGGGGATGGGAGAGGGTGGAAGATGTTCGGGCCCTTGGCATCGGAGGTACGTTGGTGAAGATCTTCCAGACCAGGCAGGGAGAAATTGAGTCCTTCCACTTTTGGGACAATGTCATCCCTGGTCATCCACCCAGGACAGCCAAGGCTGATGGGAACACAAGGCAGGACTAGCCCAATACTTTGTTCTGCCTGAGGAATGGGACAAGATGGCACCTCTCGCTCTTGGGCTCAAATCTCAGCTCCACTGCTGAAACCCACTGGGAGACCTTGGGCAGGCCCCATCAGGCAACAGGAGCTGCCCTTTAAATCTCTTGCTTCACTTTTTTTCTTAGGGTTGTGAGTTCTTGTACTTTGCATCTCTGCAAGTGGTGCCAAAGTATTTTGCAGGGGACAGGATAATTTCTTTCTCCACCATATGTGGTCAAGTGTCTTTCACCTCCCCTGTCAGGCTGTGGTCCTCTGAATATTGATGTATCACAACTTCCATCGTCCCTTTCCGCTGGGTAAGGTTGATGGGAGCTGGAGTTGAACCACATCAACCTTGCCCACACCTGCCCTATATTTTGTCTGACACTCCATTTCCCTCAACAGCTGGCTGATTTCTTGGGGGAAACCCACAGCCAAGAAATGAGGGCAAAATAAACCTCACTCCTGCAGTTGGTCCCCATCAACTGGTGTTCAGCAAAGCTTGGGAAAGTTACTTTTTGAACTTCCACACACAACTCGAGCTGGGTTTTTTTGCTAGAGAACTCCCAGAATTCCCCAAGCAGCATAGCTGGTGACTACTGCCTGGGAGATGCTGGAAGCTGAAGTCCAGAAAAATAAAGAGGTGGGCAAACAAAATGGTCAAGGGCCTGGAAACCACAAAAACTTTTGAGGAGCACCTGAGGAAGCTGGGTATGTTTAGCCTGTAGAAGAGAAGGTGAAGAGGTGACATGACAGTCATGTTTCAATATTTGAACGGATGTCATATAGTGGATGGAGCAAGCCTGTTTTCTGCTGTTCCGGAGACTAGGACACGGAGCAATGGTTTCATTCTACAAGAAAAGAGGCTTTACCCAAACATTAGGAGGAACCTTCTGATGGCAAGAGCAGACAAACAATGGAAGCCAATGCTGCGGAGCGTGGTGGAGTTCCTTCTGGATGGCCATCACTGGGAAGGGCTTTGGTTGTGTCTTCCAGGACAATAGAATGCGGTTGGACTGGATGGCCCTCGGGGTCTCTTCCCACTTTAGGATTCTATGATCCTAAAGTTCCCAAACCTTGGATTATTTAGAAGCAGGCTAGGAAGGACAACAGAAATATTCTCACATAAAATTTCTCGGGAGGCCTGCTCTCCCCCTCTCAGCCCTGTCTTTCTGCAGCAGGTAAGGACCTTTTAAGGGTGCATTTGGATTTTAATAAGCTGCAACACACAGAGGTGGAAGAGACTCCAAGGGCCATCCAGTCCAACTCCCTGCCATGCTGGAATACACAACCAAAGCAATTAAAAAACATATATGTTATTTTTTCTTTTAAATTAGAAGTTTGGTTTAATTGTGTTTTAACTTTTATACTAAGAGTGTTTTAGTTGTATTTTGTTTTTCAAAGGCTGTAAGGTGCCTTGAATCCCAGAAAGATGGGGAATAAAATAAAAATAGCCAAGTCTTTCCCCCGGGTGAATAGGGCAAGTTTCCGAGGGTCTCTCTAGGTCAAGGTTGACTTGGGAAGCAAAGAGCAGCAACAGCAGCCGTGTCAATCAGATGCCAATGTGGCAAAATAAAAACTCCTCCGCCTTGTCCGTTGGAGTTTGTTGTGTAAATCTTTTGGAAGGTTTGCCTGTCCTCCGTGCAATCTTCTTTTGCTCCATCGCAATCAATTGATTCATTGCTGTAATTAGAGATTTAATTTCTTTGCCTCCAGGGAATCCTGCCTGCCCCGACATCCCCCTGCCCCATTGGCTTCCCTCCCATGGAAAGAGAGAGGAGACCCATCCAGCGCCCTTATCTCTTCCCTCTCCCTGGTCAGGGAATCAACGGTTCCGGGCGAGCCAGCGCCGCAGGGAACTCGCCATTGAACCCACTGTCATGCACCGGAGGGGCCCCTGGACTCTGGGGCGGGCCAACCCCCATGGCCCCCTATAAAGCCAAGGCCGGGCAGAAGAAGAAGCGCTCAGACAGACAGAAGTCCAGGGGTCTCCTTAACAACTTTTGCTTCTGGGGCGAAGGGAGATCTCAAGATTTCAGCCAAGCCACCCCCATATTTAGAGAGAAGGGTTGGGAAATGCAGGCCCTTCATCTAGCAGGGGGAGCCTCGGCTGCAGTTCTGACTGCATACAGGACCGGATCTCTAGGGGGGAGGGAAGCCCCTGGAAGGGGGCACTCGGGGCCGGTGGCGGCGGGGAAGCACTGGGAGGCCCAGTGGCAGGCCTTGCTGAGAGCCCTGGGGTTCCCCGATGTTGCCCCGTAGAACTCCCCGCTACTTCCCGTGGGGCCCAAACCATGGAGGGACGCGGAGGCATTCCCGGCCTCCTCCTCCGGGCGAGTGGGCGAAGCCTGCCGGTGGGCCCGGGCGGAGGAGACCTTCCTCGGGAGTTGCCTGGAGCCCCAAACCCCGGGCCATCAGGTGAGCATGGACAGTCAACCGGGGACGGGCCTCGGGAGCTGTTTTGCGGGAGTCAAACTGGCCAGGCCTCATTCAAGAGGTCTGACACTGCTGATTCTCCCAGCTGGGGAGAGGTTGGGGGGTTAGGGAAATGCTGGTAGAGGCTTTAGCGGTGGATGTGACTAGCTTTGACTTGAAGTGTGAGTACACGGCTGTCGTATCGTGCAGTGCCTCAAGCAGCAAAAAGTCTTGGGCTTTCTCATCATTTTTGGGGGGGGCTTCAGGCAGCACTGCAGGAGGAGGTGGTGTTGAGTTTGCAGGAGACAGATGGGTCCTGCGAGGAACCTCTGAGCGGAGAAGACAGACGGGGAAACCAGATCAAGGGTAAGGAAGGATTTGTTAGCAAATAGAATCGGAAAGGAAACTGTTTCTAGATCGTTCTGAAAAGGCCGCCAAAGGAGATGAGGTAGACCCTCCTTTGTAATAAAACCTCAAGATCAATAGATTATCTTTTGCCTTTATTGGGATGGAGGATCGGGGAGAAATCTCACTGTCCTTCTCTCTCTTTCTCTCTCTCTCTCTCTCCCAGTCAGGGGAACACTGTCTGTCCTCTTCCTTGGTTTGATGATGCTCCCTTTGACGGCTGACACGCAGCCCACCAGAGTAGGTATAGAGGTCTATAGCTGGGTGTTAAAATACCTGTGTCCCCCCTTCTCTCATCTCATCTCAGGGTGGCTCACAGTGAAATCAGAACAACCAATTTAAATCAAATAAAAATGGGAAGAAACAACTTAAATAGTGGGTGAACTTCTAAAGGTGTTCATTTGTCTTGGCTTGGTTAGCTGAGACAGTTTGGGTTTTTTAGCAGTGTGTTGGTTTGAATGTGAAGACCCGGACTCCAAGAGAGAGCAGAGTTCGAATTCTCTGCTCAGCCGCTCAACCCCACTGAGGGACCTCGGGCAGGTCGCATTCTCTCAGCCTCAGAGGAAGACAGGGACACGCTTCCTCCAAATCAATCTTACCAGAGAACCTCAAATCATTTCCTGCTTATATAAATCCTAAGGTGAACCTATCATGGGTTTAGGGGGCTGAGACAGTGTGACGTGCCCAAAGCCACCCGGTGGGTTTCCGTGGCAAAGGGGGGAATCTAACCGTGGTCTCCAGGGTGGAAGTCCAAGGCTCAAACCACTGTGTGATGCTGCCTCTTCCTTCTTCCTGAATACTTCTCTCCCTTCTGCCTCCCACAGAGATTTCTGTTTCTCTCCTGCCCCCAGTCCTTTCCTGCCCCACTTCACACCAGGGGGAGGCCCAGAGGAGGAGAGTTTCTGAAAATGACCTCTGTCGGAGTTTCTCACATAATCTGTGTGGGAGGGAACCTCAGAGGTCATCTAGTCCAACCCTAGGCCCGTCCAGGAATCCGCAGCTAAAATACACCCGGGAACCCTCTAGACACTTTCACGGAAGTTGGGCCAACGGGAAGGTCTTCCTAATGTTTGGTCAGAGCCTCCCTTCTCGCTCACTTCTGCTCTAACCACTGTACCATGCTGCCACTTCTTGTTGGCGTTTATTCCAAGTATTTTCTCCTTCAGGAAAGCGGAGGCCTGGCAGATGGGTTTGCCACTGTGGGCAGGGCTGCGGAGACCGCAATGAATCCCCCCGAAATTCCCTGGCGTTGGGAAGTCCTGCAGGAGAATAACAGGGACTTTGCACCTTTGGGTGAGTGCTTTTTCCTTTGGGGGGAGGACTTGAATTGTGCAAGCCTCCAGATCCTGCGAGACTGCAACTCCTAGCAGCCCTGGGCAGCATAGCCAGTGGCAAAAGTGCTGGGAGTTCCAGTCCAACATCTGAAGGAACCCACAGTTTCCACAAAAGCTTTGGGTAAACTTCACCTTCTAGAGGAGGGCTGGGCAACGCTCAGTCCACGGGCCATAGGTGGCCACTCATCCATTCTGACGCAGGTTGTGCGTGTGTGTATGTGTCTATGAATTGCCTGTCGACTTAGGGCGACCCTGCAAGTTTCACAGGCAAAGGGGCTGATTTTGCCAGTTCCTTCCTCTGAAATACAGCCCGCAGCACTTTGCATGGATAGGTGGTCTCCCATCCAAGTACCAGCTAGAGCTGACCCTACTTAGTTCCCAAGATCAGTCAGGATCCTGTGCTTTTTAACAGGGTGTTGAGGTCTTAAGAGATGGATATTAACAGCCACGGAATTTCATAAATTGTGTCTTTTTTGGCGCCGATTCTGTCAAACAAAGCAGGATTGATTGCAAGGCTGCGCATTGGTGTTGTGGCAGCTGTTTATATTTGTCCAGATGCTGTTGGATTGCAACTCCCAACCCAACCGCTCACCATAGCCAATCGGGGGCAGAGTTCTGGGAGATGCAGTCCCATCAGATGAGTCTCAGTAGAATGGGAGAGGTTTTTGCCCCCCTATTTTAATGTTTACAGCTGTAAGTGGTCTAAAAAGAAGAGAAATTTAAAAAATGAACCTTTTCCGCATTCCTTGAGTAATTTCTTGGTTCTGTCCCCCAACAGGAGGGCTCTTGGTCCCCAAATTTCAGGCCTCCCCTCTTCCTGAACCAGAGGAAACAGCCCCTGCCCTGGGCCGGGACAACCACCACGCAGCTTCCCAGGGCGGCCTCTTTGGTAAAGATTTTTTGGGGTGCAGCCTCTTTTGATCTGGGCTCCCTGCAGGGGGGGGGATATGGTTTGGGTTGGAGAGAGAGGAGCAGGAAAAATCACCCCTTTTTTCACCGTCTCCCAAGTGTTACTGACGGAGGTTTTGAACCATAACTCAGTCAAATTTTCTCGAAGAAATCTAGGAATCTGAGAGTCCTTGCAAATAAAGTGACACATATTCCTAGGAGGGTCACTTTTGGAGATGGTGTTCCTCTGACCCCTTCTACAGCAATCTCATTCAGACGCTCTAGACCTCCTTGTGGCCTTGAATGGATTTCCAAAAGCAGGTCAAGTGCAGTTTGGCCAAATCTGTGCAAAAAACTGTGTGTTCTCCTGCCCCTTCCTCTTCTCTCCTTCCTCTGATCCTGCTAAGCTAGGGGTGCGAAACATGCCGGACTGTTGTACAACTACAACTCCCAGCATTCAGTTATTAGGGCTGCTGGGACTTACAGTTCTACCACAGCTGGAAGGCCTCATGAGGATTGGTAGCGGGGCTCCCATTTGGAAGCTGAATTTGGATTCTCTTTCCCATCCTCCCGCAGGTCAGGGAGAGCCAAAAAAGGTTCAAGAATTGGCAAGAGACGGCTGAGCCGGGGAAGGATTTCCGAAGATTCCCGGTGGGCAGGTTAGTCTTCTGGCTGCGATAAATTCACATAAGGAAGAGATCCTAAAGGATTCTGTGGAGATGCTCCGAAGTGAGAGATCTACAAGAGAAACTGGAGGGAGCCCTAAGAGGAAACAGCCCGCCTCCAGTTCTAAAGGCCAGAAGAGCCAAGGTTGCAGATTGACACCAGTTGCAAGAATTCAGATGAGCCAGAAGGAAGTCTCTGTGCCCGGGGAAAGGGGGCAGCCCCCACCTCCCTTTCTCACCCCACAGAAGATGACTCCCCCATCCCAGCCGCAAGGCCTTTCTCTGTCCCGGTGCCCCCGAGTCTTTGCCTACCGGAGTCGGCTGCAAACCCACTGGCGGAGCCACATGGGCGAGAAACCCTACAAATGCTCCAAGTGTGGGAGAGCCTTCGCTCGGAAAGATGCTCTGACCACCCACAGGAAGATTCACACCAGGAGGGAGCCACTCGCCCGCTCACCGTGTGAGTAAAGCTTTGGCTCGGAAGCAAAAAAGGTTGGAGGATCCATCCAAAGCTGCCCCTGGAAGAGAAGTAAAGAGGAAGAAGTGCAGTGTTTCACTAAGAGAGCATCCAGATATTTTACACTCCTCATTTTGGACTACAGATCCCAAATGTGGATGCGATGATATATTGGACTTTTGCCATGGGTGCAGTGATCAGGATAGGAATGTTGTCAATAAAAGCTTCATTAACTTCAAATTAATAAACTTTTGCCAAAACAGATGTGGCAGAAGGAAATGTCTGTTTCAGGTACAACACTGGGTTGGATCTAGAAGGGAAAAAGAATCCGGGGCCTGGTAGACCAGCCAGGGGAGTCTGGGGGAAAGTGGGAGCCAGTCAGGCCACTGGCCTAAATGGCATGCTTGTGAAGGCATTCACAAGGAAATCCAATGCAATTCGGGGATGGGGGGAGTAGGGGGTGCCTTCTTCGGAGGGGAAAACCTGTAATGGCCGGGGGGAATATACGGTGGTCCATAAAATGTATTTGAAAGCTGTAAATCTGGGTTTTAATTTTCCGCCGCTTTAGATGGCCTGATGACCTGCCAAAAAGTGTGTCAGAGGCCACTTCCACACTATACTTTTATAGTGCTATTATCCCACTTTCAAAATCCTGTGGAATTCTGGGGTTTGTAGTTTTCTGAGGCCAAAGAGCTCTCTGGTTCAGGATTCTAAACGCCCCTCCCTAAACTGCAAACTCCAGGATTCCATAGGTGATTGAAAGTGGAATAAGAGCACTATAATAGTGTAGTGTGGAAATGGCCTGAGTGTCTCAAGAAGCATTGCTTTTTGAACGCTGTGTTTGTGTGTGTGTTTGTGTAAAGACAGTGGGGGCAGGGGGAAACCCTGTCGGACCCCCCTTTTTATTATTATTTTTTATTATAAAGAAAAATATACAAAAAAAATTATGTAACCTGACAAACATAGAAGGGAAAATTACAGAAGAAAGAAAGAGGAAAGAAATGGACCCCCCCTCCTCCTGGCTGCAGCCACGCTCCCTTATTTGGACCAAAACGAACCGGCCCCTCCTGGACTGGTTTTCCCTGCCACTCCCGGGATAAGGTCGGTGTGGAGCAGGAGGGGTCCGGGACCCCCAGATCAAGAACCAGTGCCTGCATCCATTCGTTTACTCAGAAGTAAGGCCATTTCCGCACTAGCCTGCTATAGCATGATGATTCCACTTTCAACATCCTCTGGAATCCTGGGGTTTGCAGTTTTGGGAGGGGCTGGCCGGCCCCTCCCGAAACTGCAAACCCCAGGATTCCAGAGGATGTTGAAAGTGGAATCATCACACTATAACAGGCTAGTGCGGAAATGGCCTAAATCTTCTCTGCTCCGCCCGAAGGGAGGACGGACTTGTTCCTCCCAAAGAAAACTGCAGGGAGGGTTTCCAAGAGTTTCATTTTCCCTGGATTGATTTAAGATTAACATCTCCTTTTGCCTGCATCGCCTTCTCTCGCCCGCTGCCTATGCTCAGTCCATTTACCTAAAATTAAATCCCTCGGAAACCAACTGATTTTGCATCCAGATCCCAGACCAACAGGCCAGTGGAGAATGAAAGCGTCCGCATGTTTACTCCAAAGTAGCCCTGGCTTTATCCAAAGGTGCTGCGCCCTAGATGAAAGCAGAGGCTGGGGCCCTGGATCCCTTTACCTGGGAGCAAACCTTAGCCCTCTCCATGGGGCTTACTTCTGACAAAGCACGGTCCTGCTGATCCACATAATTTCTACAATTCCAGAGCCGCAATTAAAAAAATAAAAAACGGTGCTGACTTAATGGCACTTAAAGGCATCGATACCCATTCCCCTTTTTATTTTTATTTTTTTGTATAATTCTTATTGAAAGTTTGTCTGGTTGAGTATGCAAAATTGTGGAAAACTCAGCAAATACGCACCATAGAACAATGGTGGGGAACACTTATTGAAAATAGAAATGCTGGTATGGTCTCTCAGAGATTAAAAGGGAAATCAGAGGATGAGATTCAAAAAGAATGGCAAACTGTAATGGGTAACTGCTGGGTACTGTCAGATGGAAATGGCTAATTCATGGTTTAAGACAATTAATGAGGGGGCTACTGGGTATATATCATGAAGCTAGAATGTGGAGATGAAATCAAGAACCAACATGTAATATTAGCAGTAAAATGTGGTACAATAATATAAGCATGTGAAGAGATATTGAAAACGAAATCTAGATCAGTGTGGAAGATCAAAAATAATTCATGTAAACTACACTTACAAGTGTTTGTTTTATATTTGAATGTGAATAAAATGATTACAAAAAAAGAAAGTTTGTCTTGAAAATACCCCCCTCACACTTCCATTCTTAAACCTTCCAGTTCAAATTGCTTATTTCCATTCCATTACAACTATAATTTCCATCTTACAGAGAGAAGAACAGTTTCATTATTTCTTCTTTGATTCCTTATACATTTATATCCTTACCCTATTCAATACTCTTTTCTATTCTTTCTCAAAGTTCTGGATAGATTTATTCTTCCAAGAAAATGCTAACTTTTCCATCTCTATCATATCCAAAACTTTTAATTTCTGTTCTTCTATATCAATATGCTTCTTTTCTTTCCAGTGCTGCGCATATGTCAACCTTGCTGCAGTTATTAGATATAATAATATCTTCTGATGACTTCTTATTTCCCTTTGTTGCCCTAGCATATTTAACAAATAAAGCTCCAGTTTCATTTCAAAATTCAGCTTACAAATTCTTTGGATTTCGTCATGTACCCCCTTCCAAATTTTTTTTGCTATCTTACATGTCCACCACACATGGAAAAAAGACCCCGTCTTTTCATCACACTTCCAACAATTTGAATTCCCATTTTTCATTATTTTTTGTAATCTTTCTGGGGTCATGTACCATCTGTAAAACATTTTTAAAAAGTTTTCTCTTAAGTTTGGTGTAAATTTTATATCTATTTCATTCCACCTTTTAAACAACTTTTTCCTCCCTCCTACCATTTTTGGTTTATATTTTCCCTCCTAGAATTTCCCCACTGGTGTTTGAAAAGAAATCCAAAACTTCTTGCACCGCTTACCCATCCTCAGGGGATTCTGCCAGTTTTTCTGATTTCCTGAAGCCAATTAAGAAAAGAGCCCTCCTGGTAAACATAAAATGTTGGTTTAAAAAAAAAAAAAACAACCGGGTGAGGGGAAGAAAGAATGAAAGAAAAAGAAAGGCAGGACTGTGCAGGACCCAATTCTTTGAGTGCCCCTCTTTCTGGGTCATTACGGTACTGCTGGTGTCCAGTCTGTCCCACTGGGTGGCAATCGGAGAAGGCAGCTTCCCAGGTTTCCAGCGATGCCATGTTTAAATATTTGAAGGGATGCCATGTAGAGGAAGGAGAGGGCTTGTTTTCTGCTGCTCCAGAGACCAGGACAAGGAGCAATGGATTCAAGCTGCAGGAAAGGAGATTCCACCTGAACCTCAGGAAGAACTTCCTGACAGTCAGGGCTGTCCGGCAGTGGAATCTGCTGCCTCGGAGTGTAGTGGAGTCTCCTTCCTTGGAGGTTTTTAAGCAGAGGCTGGACGGCCATCTGTTGGGATTGCTTTGAGGGTGTTCCTGCATGGCAGGGGGTTGGGCTGGATGGCCTGTGTGGTCTCTTCCAACTCTAGATGTCTATTCAGGAAGGACCCCAGCAACAAATTCTATTTCCAAAGGTTCCCAAGGAAAGGAAAGGTTGAGAGGCACCATCTTAGCCAGTTGGGACATAGGTTTCCCAGTGCAAACAAAATTGGAAAAAGCCATCAGTAATTTTTTTCTAAGTTTTTAAAACTGCCTGGCTTGTTTGATTTTTTCAGTCACTATCAGTTCCAGAAAGCAACAGGGAGACTGAGGGTATCTTTTCTCTTTTATTCCCCTAAAAGAAGGAGGTTTCCTACCACGAGGTGGGAGGATCTTGAACTCGCAACCCCAGGTGATGGGGAGGGGTCCTAGAATTTCTTAAAGTCAACAGCCCATCCAGCCAGTTTCTGCTGCTGAAATGGAGGGGGATGATGCCCTCTTGTTCTTTCCTCAGGCAGAAAAAAAGTATTGGGCTAGTCCTGCCTTGGACTGCAGATCCCATCAGCCCCAGCTGGTGTGAGTGGATGAACAAAGTAGTCCAAAAAAACTTTGGAGGGACCCCATTCCTCCCTGCCTGGCCTAGAATCTCTTCCCAAGCACCCCACTGACACCAAAGGCCTTACCAGCTCCCACCCACCCCCAGACTCCCTCGGCTGGTCTCCCAAGACGGGGGTTCTTTCTCCCTTTGCGAGCCCACCCAGTGTCGGACTTGAAACAGACATTTCCCTCTGCCACAATTATTTACACATACGTTTATTAATTTGGAGTAAAAAGGTTTTTATTGACAACATTTCTATCCTGATCACTGCACCCATGGCAAAAGTCCAATATATCATCTCATCCACATTTGGGATCTATAGTCCAAAATGAGGAGTGTAAAATATCTGGACGCTCTCTTAGTGAAACACTGCGCTTCTTCCTCTTCACTTCTCTTCCAGGGGCAGCTTTGGATGGATCCTCCAACCTTTTTTTCTTCCGAGCCAAAGGTTTACTCACAGGGTGAGCAGGCGAGTGGCTCTCTCCTGCTGTGAATCTTCCCATGGGTGGTCAGAGCATCTTTCCGAGCGAAGGCTCTCCCGCACTCGGAGCACTTGTAGGGTTTCTCGCCAGTGTGGCTCCGCCAGTGGGTTTGCAGCCGACTCCGGTAGGCAAAGACTAGGGGGCAGCGGGGACAGGGGAAGGCCTTGCGGCTGGGATGAGGGGTCATCTTCTGTGGGGTGAGAAAGGGAGCCGGGGGCTGCCCCCATTCCCCGGGCACAGAGACCTCTCTCTGGCTCATCTCATTTCTCCTAACTGGCGCAATTCTGCAGCATTGGATCTCCTGGCCTGTAGATCTGGAGGTGGGTGGATTCACAGCAGCCAGAAGACCGACTGGCCCACCGGGGATCCTCGGGAATCCTTCCTCTGGCTCGGCCCCCTCCAGCCAATTCTTGAACCTTTTTGGCTCTCCATGACCTGCAGGAGGATGGGAAAGAAAATCCAAATTCAGCCCCCATCTGGCCCTGGCACAATGCGGAAGCCCAACTCCCATCCCTCATGAGGCCTTCTTCCAGATGGGGTAGAACTATAAGTCCCAGCAGTCCTATCTAATAACTGAATGCTGGGAGTTGTGGTTCTACAACAGGTGGAGTTCGGACTATTTCGCACCTCTAGCTTAGCAGAATCAGAGGGAGGGGAAGGAGAACACACATTTTTTTTTACACAGATTTGGCTAAACTACGCTTGACCTGCTTATGGAAATCCGTTCAAGGAGGTCTAGAGTGTCTGAATGAGATTGCTGGGGGGTGGGGGTGGTCACAGGACCACGATCTCCAAAAATGACCCTCCTAGGAATGTGTGTCATTTTATTTGCAACAACTCTCAGATTCCTCTGTTTCTTGGACAGAATTTGACTGAGTCAAAGTTCAAAACTTCAGTCAGTAACACTTGGGAGACGGTGAAAGTGGGCTTATTTTTCACGCTCCTCTCTCCCCAGCCCAAACCACATCCCACTTCCTATCGAATCACAGACTCAGAGAGTCGGAAGAGACCCCAGGGGCCATCCAGTCCAACCCCCTGTTACGCAGGAACAGTCATCAAAGCACTCCCAACATGGCCGTTCAGCCTCTGCTTAAAAACCTCCAAAGAAGGAAACTCCACCACACTCCAAGGCAGCCTATTCCACCGCTGGACAGCTCTGACCACCAGGAAGTTCTTCCTGAGGTTCAGGTGGAATCTGCTTTCCTGCAGCTTAAATCCATTGCTCCTTGTCCTAGTCTCTGGAGCAGCAGAGAACAATCCCGCTCCCTCCTCAACATGACATCCCTTCAAATATTTAATCATCGCTATATCATGTCCCCTCTTAACCTTCTCTTCTGCAAACTAAACATCCCCAGCTCCCTAAGCCGTTCCTTATAGGGCATGGCTCCCAGACCCTTCACCATTTTATTCGCCCTCCTCTGGACACGCTTCTAGCTTGTCAATATCCTTCTTCGAGGTGCCCAAAACTGGACACAGTATTCCAAATGAGGCCTAACCAGCGCAGAGTAGAGTGGTACCATGACCTCCCTTGATCTAGACACCATACTCCTATTGATGCAACCAAGAATCACTTTGTCTTTCTTGGCTGCTGCATTGCATTCCTGACTCATGTTCAGTTTGTGGTCCACCAAAACTCCTACATCCCTTTCACACCTGCTGTTATCCAGCCACATGTCCCCCATCCTATATTTGTGCATTCCATTTTTTTTTCTGCCTAAGTGCAAGACCTTACATTTCTCTCTGGTGAAATTCATTTTCTTAGCTTTGGCCCAGCTCTCCAATCAGTCAAGGTTGTTTTGAATTTTGATCCTGTTCTCTGGCGTATTAGCAACCCCTCCCAATTTGGTGTCATCTGCAAATTTGATCAGTATGCCCTCTACTCCTTCATCCAAGTCATTGATGAAGATGTTGAACAGCAGGAAGCCAAGCTCAAAAGGGGCTAGGTCCCAAAAAATCCTTACCAAAGAGGCCGCCCTGGGAAGCTGCGCAGTGGTTGTCCCAGCCCAGGGCAGGGGCTGTTTTCTCTGGTCCAGGAAGAGAGGAGACCTGAAATTTGGGGACCACGAGCCCTCCTGTTGGGGGACAGAACCAAGAAACAACTCAAAGAATGCAGAAAAGGTTCATTTTGTAAATTTCTCTTCTTTTTATATCACTTACAGCTGTAAACATTAAAATGTGGGGGGAACCCCTCTCATTCTGCTGAGACTATTCTGATGGGACTGCATCTCCCAGAACTCTGCTATGGTGAGCAGTTGGGTTGGGAGTTGCAATCCAACAGCATCTGGAGAAAAATAGCAGCAGCCACAACACCAGGGTGCCACCTTGCAATCAATCCCGCTTTGTTTGAGAGAATCTGTGCCCATAAGGACTGAATTTATGAAATTCCGTGGCTGTTAATATCCCTTTCTTAGGACCTCAGTACCCTGTTAAAGGCATTGGATCTTGTCTGATCTTGGATGCTAAGCAGACTCAGCCTTGGTTGGTAGTTGGATGGGAGACTGCCAATCCATGCGAGGTGCTGTGGGCTGTATTTCAGAGAAAGGCACTGGCAAAACCATCTCCTAGCCTATGACATTCAGGGGGGTCACCGAACGTCAACAGGCAATTCATAGGGGCCGGCCGGCCCCTCCCTAAACTGCTAACCCCAGAATTCCATAGGATGTTGAAAGTGGAATAGTTGTGCTGTAAGAATGTAGTGTGGAAATGGCCATAGCCACATAACACACACACACACACACACACACACACACCGGGTCAGGCCATGCAGACTACAGAAGGGGTGGGGGCGACCTGTGGCCCCTGGACTGAGAGTTGCCCAGCCTTCCTCTAAAAGGGGAAGGTTAGGCAAAGTTTTTGTGGAAACTGTGGTCCCTCCATAGGTTGGACTGGAACTCCCAGCACTTTTGCCACTGACTATGCAGGCCAGGGCTGCTGGGAGTTGCAGTCCCGCAGCATCAGGAGTCTTGCATCGTTCCTCATCCTCCCCCAAAGGGAAAAAGCACTCACCCAAAGGAGCCAAGCCCCCGTTCTTCTCCTCTTGCAGGACTTCCCAACGCATGGGGCTTTCGGGGCGACTGACTTCGATCTCTGCCACCGTGTTCGCAGCAGCAAACGCATCCTCTAGACTCCTGCTTTCCTGAAAGAGCAAAGCCCAGAGCCTTGGAATCAACACCAACAGGAAGCGGCAGCATGGTACAGTGGTTAGAGAAGGAGTGGGCGAGAGAGAGGACTCTGGCCAAACATTAGGAAGACCTTCCTGTCAGCACAACCTCTGTGAGAGTGTCTATAAGGGTCCCAGGTGCGTTTTAGCAGCGGATTCGTGCTGGACGGGCAAAGGGTCGGACTAGATGGCCTCTGGAGTTCCCTCCCATGCAGAAAATTATGCGAGTAGCTCTGACTGAGACCCTTTTCAGAAACTCTCCTCCTCGAGGCCTCCTCATGGTCTGAAGTGAGGCAGGGAGGGACTGGGGGCGGGCGGTAGAAGGGAAGGGAGTATTGGGGAAGAAAGAAGAGGCAGCATCGCACAGTGGTTTGAGCCTCGGACTCCCACCCTAGGGACGAGGGTTAGATTCCCCCCTTGGCCACGGAAACCCCCTGGGTGACCTGGGGCACGTCACACTCTCTCAGCTCCCCCCTCCTCAAAACCCATGATAGCTTCACCTTAGGATTTCCATAAGCAAGAAACGATTTGAGGCTCTAAGGTAAGATTGATTGGGAGGAAGTTTCTCACTGCCTTCCTCTGAGGCTGAGAGAATGCGACCTGCCCGAGATCTGGTGAGAGGCCTGGAAGCCATGCCCTATGAGGATAGACTTAGAGACCTGGGTATGTTTAGTCTGCAGAAGAGAAGGCTAAGAGCGGACATGATAGCCATGTTTAAATATTTGAAGGGATGCCACATAGAGGAAGGAGAGGGCTTGTTTTCTGCTGCTCCAGAGACCAGGACAAGGAGCAATGGATTCAAGCTGCAGGAAAGGAGATTCCACCTGAACCTCAGGAAGAACTTCCGGACAGTCAGGGCTGTCTGGCAGTGGAATCTGCTGCCTCGGAGTGTAGTGGAGTCTCCTTCCTTGGAGGTTTTTAAGCAGAGGCTGGATGGCCATCTGTCGGGAGTGCTTTGAGGGTGTTCCTGCATGGCAGGGGGTTGGACTGGATGGCCTCTGGGGTCTCTTCCAACTCTAGATTTCTATGATTCTCCATGGGGCTGCGTGGCTGGGCAGAGAATTTGAATCCGGCTCTCCCCCGGAATCTGAGTCCCACACCCAAACCACTAAAAAAAACTTTAAAAAAACCAGGCTGGGGACACCACGCCAAGACCTCCCTTTAAGAAATGATCAACACCAGAATCCCGCCCCCCTTTTAAAATATTTCTTCCCGTTACATGTGATTTAAACTGGTGTTCTGATTTCACTGTAGGCCACCTTGAGAGGAGGGGAGAGAAGGGGGGACACAGGTATTTGAACACGAACTTTTATGGGTCTCCACCTACCTCGGTGGGCTGCGCGTCTGCCGTCCAAGGGCGCATCGTCAAAACGGGGAAGGGGACGGACGGCGTTTCCCAGGCTGGGAGAGAGAGAGAGAAAGAAGGACGGTGAGATTTCTCCAAGGTCCTCCATCCCAAAAGGCCAAAGGGTCGTCTATTAACCTTGAGGTTTCAGTACCAAGGAGGGTCCCTCTCCTCTCCTCCTCCCTGCGCCCTTTTCAGAAGCGTCTAGAAATAGTTTCCTTTCGGATTCGGTTTGCAAATGAATCCTTCCTTACCCAGCGATCCGGTTTCCCCGTTGGCCTTCTCCCCTCGGATCCCCATCGCGGATTCCGCCCAGGACCCCTCTGCCTGCTGCAAACTCCACGCCTCCTCCTCCTGCGGTGCTGCCTGAAAAAACAAGAAAGGATGAGAAAGCCCAAGACATTTTGCTGCCTGAGGCACTGCGTGAAACGGCAAACAGGGACCCGCTCTTGGAGTTAAAAGTTGGTAACTTCCACAATCAAAGCCTCCAGCCCCAGATTTCGTTGATCCAAGATTTCCCCCCAACTGGGATAACCAGGCAGGGTCAGATCCCTGGTACGCGACCTGCATCCCCATCCCATGGCTTTTAACGGGTCTGGTTGGCTTGACTGCCACAAAACACGTCCCGGGCCCGCCCCCGGTTGACTGTCCGGCGCTCACCTGGCGACCCGGGATCTGGACCTCCTGGCAATGGCTGTCGGGCTCCCAGACTTGGACCCACACCCCGATCTCCCCCGGCGGAGGCAGGATGGGCACGAAGGGCTCCGGGACGCCCGGCTCCGCCGTCTCCTCCGGGCGGCGTCTCTCCGGCTTCAGCCCCCGGGGGGCTCCTCCCTGGGGCGGTGGCGGGGAGTTCCGCGGGGCAGCATCGGGGGACCCCAGGACCCTCAGCAAGGCCTGCCACTTGGCCTCCCAGCGCTCCGCCGCCGCCTTCGCCGCCTCCTCCACCGGGCGCCCCCCTTCCAGGCGTCTGACTTCCCTCTCTCCTGGTGTGCCGGTCCGATGTGGAGTCAGAACTGCAGCCGGCGTGCCCCTTGACCGATGGGGGGCCTCCATGTCCCAGCCCCTCTCTCTGAACATGGGGGAGACTGGCGGAACTCTTGGCTTCTTCCTTCGCCCCACAAGCAAGAGGAGCCAAGGAGACCCCTGGACTTCTGTGCGTCTGAGCGCATCTCTCTCCACCCGACCTTGGCTTTATAGGGGCCAAGGGGGGGCTGGCCCTCCCCAGAGATCAGGTGCCCCTCCGGTGCGTGACAATGGGTTCAATGGCGAGTTCCCTGCGGCGTAGGCTCGCCCGGGACCGTTAATTCCCTGACCAGGGAAGAGGGGAGAGAGAAGGGGGCTGGGTGAGTCACCTCTCTCTTTCCTGGGACAGAAGCCAATGGGGCAGGAAGGTGCTGGGCAGGCAAGGATTCCCCAGGCGCAAAGACATTCAATCTCTAATTAGAGCAATTAATCAATTAATTGCAATGGAACAAAAGAAGTTTGCACGGAGGAGAGGCGAACCTTCCCAAAAAGGTACCCAAGAAGCGCCCAATGAGGAGCTGTCGGAGTTCATACCTTGCCACCTTGTTGGCACCTGATTCACACGCCTGTTGTTGTTCTTTGCTGTCCAAGCCAACCTTGACTCGCAGAGATCCTAGCACACCTTTCCGTTATCCTCCGGGGGCGGGGGAGGGAGGAAGACAAGGCTACTTTCATTTTAGTTTAGTTTACTTTAGACTAGTTTCATTTAATTTATGCCCCATCTTTCCGGGATTCAAGACACCTTAATATTTTTTTGGGGAAAAAAATACTACTAACACACTCTTCCTAGACATTAAAACACAATTAAACCAAACTTGTAATGTAATTTTTTTTAAAATAAACACTTTTTTTTTATTGTTTTGCTTGTGTATTCCTGCATGGGAGGGGTTTGGACTGGAGAACCCTTGGTGTTCTCCTTCCCCTCTTAGAATCATAGAATCATGGAAAAGTAGAGTGGGAAGGGACCCCAGGGGCCATCCAGTCCAGCCCCCTGCCATGCAGGAACACCCTCAAAGCGCTCCCGACAGATGGCCATCAAGCCTCTGCTTAAAAACCCCAAAGAAGGAGGCTCCACCACACTTCCAGGCAGCAGATTCCACTGTCAGACAGCTCTGGCCATCAGGAAATTATTCCTGGGGTTTAGATGGAATCTCCTTTCCTGCAACTTGAATCCATTGCTCCTTGTCCCAATCTCTGGACCAGGGGAAAACAAGCCCACTCCATCCTTGACATGGCATCCCTTCAAATATTTAAACATGGCTATCACGTCCCCTCTTACCATTTTGTGTTGTGGCATATTTAAAAGCAAACGCTTCCTTCAAGAAAAAAGGTCTTTACCTGCTGCAAAAAGACTGGGCTAGTGGGGGGCCGGTGGGGGGAGCAGGAGCCCGGAGATATTTTATGTGAGAATATTTGTGAGCCTGCCCCTAAAAAATTGCAGAATCCTAGAGGGGGAAGAGACCCCGAGAGCCATCCAGTCCAACCCCATTCTGCCCTCCAGGAAGACACGGGGCCATCCAGAAGGAGGCTTTGCCACACTCCGAGTCATTGGCTTCCACTGTCTAACATCAGAAAGTTGGTCTATATTTGGAAGTAGGGGTATCTATAATGTACTTAGATATTTATCTACTCAGCCCCTCTCTTTCTAGTGCGGAGGGGGACTGATAAGCGAAAAATTTGGCTGTTTAGTCAGCAGGGGGGAAGCACTTTAATATAACATTTGTGAATTGACCACTGTTCTTTTTTGCTTCTGTTAATTATAAGTTTGTAAATGTTATCAATTATTACCATGTTCTCTGTTCAGGAAAGGTTCAGTGGAAAGAGACTCTGTTTAAGCAAAAGAAGTGTATACAAACTGCTGTATCAGAAAGGTTTGAATTAGACAAAACCGATTTGGTGTGAGAGTTTTGAAAGAGCCTGAGGAAGGAGGAATAGGTTTACACTTTGAAAATGTATCTGTAGAATATCCTGGGTAGAGTATTTATGTAAGGTAAGGTACTTATCTATGATTGTGAATTTCTATTGATCACGTTTGAAGGGCACTTATGTGTATATTAAGTAAAACCAGAATGGTATGTTCCTTTTTTCCCCTGTTACACCAATGTTTATTCTTTTTTTAAAATAATCTTTATTTCTAAAAAAAATAAAAAATGATACATCATTCCTAATAGAAATACTTCCAGTTGCCTTCTACATGGATTCCATTGTACAAGCTTATACAGATACGTTCCAATATCTAAAATATAAAACAAATAGGGTTTCCGCACTAGACTGTTATAGCGCTATGATTCCACTTTCAACATCCTATGGAATCCTGGGGTTTGCAGTTTCGGGAGGGGCCTTTTTCATGAAATTTCATACATTCTCATATTTCTCATATTCTAGTTTAGTACACTTTTCCTTTTGTTTTCCTTTGGTATCATTACCTTATCCATATCTTTCTATATTGTCGCGATATGAAAAATTAGTTACCCTCCATTTAGTCTTTTCTCATATGTCTAATTCCTCCGCCTTAAATTTGTCAATACAATAGTATAATTACCACACCCCCACATTTCTGGCTTTTGTTTTTACTTAATAGTTTATAATAATTTATGATAATGATTATTTTATACCATATACTTTCAAACTTTAACATTCCATCTGTCTTTAATATACTTAATCACTGGTTCCCAGTCCTTCTCAATTTCTTTGGTTGGCTTACCCTTAATAAAGTGAGAAAATGAATCAACTTCTCTAAGTTCAATGATTTTTAAAAAACATTGGTCCGGTATTTCAGGATTCTTCCACATTTTCACAAAAATTAATCTTGCTGCTGTGACCAAATTCAACAATATCCTGTTGTTTTTCCGGGCAAAACTCTTTTCAAACATAAATGTCATGTTTAATAAAGAGAATTCCGGTGACATTGCGAATGTTATTTGAAATATTTCCCTCATGACTTCATATATCTTCTTCCAATCTTTTAGAAATTTCACAAGACCACCAGAGATGATAATAAGATCCTATTTTCTTCTTACATTTCCAACATTTATTATTGCCCAAATGGTAAATTTTATCTATTCTTTCCAGAGTTAAATGGTATCTATACATCATCTTTATGAAATTTTCATTCAGATCTTGTGAACTTGTAAATTCATTTGTGTCCTTCCAAGTTACTTCCCAATGCTCTAACGGAATCTCATGCTGTAGATTTTTAGCCCACTTTATCGTTGTTTCCTTTATGGTTTTGTCTTCCAATTGCCGTGTTAAAAAATATTTATAATATTGAGAAATCTTATGTTTGGTTTTGGTAAAGATGATAGTTTCAAAGTCATTATATTTCTTTTGTGTAGCGAATCCTTCTAATTTCAAATCCATTTTAAATCTTTCTTTTAACTGTAGATATGGGAACCAATTTAATTCAAGTCCTTGTTGACCAAGCTCTTCATGCATTTTAAACCTAATTTCATTATTATCCAAGGGTATTAAATTTTCATATCTCATCCAATCACCTTTATAGTCTACCCATCTTCCAAAAAAGGCCTCCCGTGGCGAAATCCAGAGTGGTATTTTATTATATATGTATTTTTTAATAGATAGCCAAATTTTTAACAATGATTTTCTTAAATAGTGATTACAGAAATCTTTATCTATTTTTGCTTTTCCATACCATAGATATGCATGGAAGCTGAATCTCATATCTACCCCTTCAATTTCTAACATTCTTGTATCTTTTAATATTATCCAATCTTGTAACCAGATCATTGCATTGGCGTGGTAGTAGATTTTTAGATCAGGTAAACTACATCCTCCTTTCATTTTCTGTTCTGTTAATAACTTCCACCTGATCCTTGGCTTTTTGCCTCTCCATATGAATTTAGTCAGTTCTTTCTTTCATTATTGGAAGGGCTTATCATTACTTATTATAGGTAAGTTTTGGAATAGGAAATTGAATTTAGGAACAATATTCATTTTAATTGCAGCTATTCGGCCCCTCAACGACAAATTTAAATTTGTTCAATGTTTATTCTTGTGTTATCCTATTTTCCTATATAAATATAAATATAAATATAAATATATAAATATAATAATAATAAAAAAGAAAGTTCCTCCGTGGAAAGGGGATAAGCCAAGGCTGTGTACAACAGAAGAATTAAAGGCTCTGGGACCTGAGTAAAATTGGTTCCCATGGAGGCAACTCAAAGAGAGATTTAAAATGGATCAAAAATTATATGGATTTGAGAGAAAAGAAAATGAACTAGATTTATTGTTGATGGGGGGACCAGAAGAAGAGAATCTCTACATTTTATAAATTATTGTCGAAAAGAGAAATGGAATCAGAAATTGTCAAAGAAACAATGGTTAGGTGGGCACAAAACATCCGATACTCAATTGAATTAGAAACCTGGGAGAGACTAAGCCAATCCAGAACTTTGAAAGAGAATGGAAAGAAGTTCTGAATTGGATAAAGATATAGAATAAGAAAAGGAAGGAATAAAGAAAGAGTGTTGGTAATGTATGCTAATAATGTTAGAGGTAAAGTATTAAGTTGTAATGTAACAATGTTAAATGCAACAATGTAAGACTATCTTTTAAACAGAAATAATGTATGAACGGAATGTAAACACAGACTCAATTGGAAAGAAAGATGCTTGGAAATGGGGAAGAGTTTTTTTTTCCCCAACTAAATTTCAATAAAAATATACTTTAAAAAAAGAGAGAGCATGGAAAAGAGCTTGGAAAACTGATATACAATTTACACCAAACCTAAATTTAAGAGAGAACTATTATAAAATGTTACATAGACGGTACATGACCCCAGAAAGATTACAAAAAATAACTAAAAATGGAAATGTAAGATGTTGGAAATGTGATGAAAAGGTGGGGTTTTTTTTCATATGTGGTGGACTTGCAGGATAGCAAGAACATTTTGGAAGGAGATACATGATGAAATCCAGAGAATTTAGAACTTGAATTTTGAAATGAAACCATTTATCTGTTAACTATAACAGGGCAACAAAGAGAAATAAGATGTCATCAGAAGATATTACTGTATTTAATAACTGCTGCACGGTTGACATATGCGCAATATTAGAAAGAAAGGAAATATATTGATATAGAAGAATGGAAGTTAAAAGTCCTGGATATGGTAGAGACAGAAAAAATAGTATTCTCTTTGAAAAACAAACCTATCCAGAACTTTGAAAGGGAGTGGAGAGAAGTCTTGGATTGGATAAGGATATAAAGGTATGACAAATGAAAAAGAAACAATGTAATCACTCTCTCTTTGTAAAGCAGATTATATGTGCATGTATGTAAGCAATGAAAATAAGCAGATTCAAATGGAAAATGTAAGCTTGGAAGTGGGAAGTGGTTTTTTTATTTTTAAAATTAAATTCTTCAATAAAAATATTTCAAAAAAGAAAGAAAGAAAGAAAGAAAGAAAGAAAGAAAGTTCCTCCTAATGTTTGGGTGGAACTTCTTTTCTTGTAGTTTGCAGCCATTGCTCCATGTCCTAGTCTCTGGAGCAGCAGAAAACAGGCTTGCTCCATCCCCCACATGATAGCCCTTCAAATATTGAAACATAGCCATCAGCACCTCTCTTCACCTTCTCTTCTCCAGACTAAACATACTCCGCTCCCTCAAGTGCTCCTCAAAGGGCTTCATGGTTTCTTGACCTTTTTGGTTGCCCTCCTCTTCTTTTTCCTAGAGGGCAGCTTCCAGCATCCCCCCAGGAAGCAAAGTCTCCAGCCATGCTGCTTGTGGAATTCTGGGAGTTCTATAGCCAAAAAACCCCCAGCTTGGCTTGAGTGTGGCAGTCTAAAAAGTAATTTCCCAGTTGATGGAGACTAACAGCAGGGGTGAGGTTTATTTTGCCCTCATTTTTTGGTTGTGGGTTTCCTCTGAGAAATGAGTTGCCCGCTGAGGGAAACGGAGTGTGGGACTAGATACAGGGCAGGTGTGGGCAAGGTGCAGTCTGTCTGATGTGGTTCAACTCCGCCTCCCATCAATCCTACTTAATGGGAAGGGGAGGATGGGGGTTGTGATCCAGCAACATTCAGAGAATCTCAGGCTGACAGGGGAGGGCAAACACACTTTGCTGCCTGCAAAGTACTTTGGCAACTGAGATTGAAAATCCCAGAAGCCCCTCGTTCCCCAAAAGTCCCACTAAAATAGCCAGCGGCTGCCTTTTCATGACCCACACATTCTGCTGCCTGAAGCAACTCCTCTCTTTACCCAGGATAGGGCTGGTTGTGCAGACTAAGCGTGGCAGTCCAAAAGTCCTTTTCCCAAGCTGTGGCTGAGGCAGGGGGTCTCATCCTTTCTGGGCCACGGACCCCTCTGAGACCCTGAGGAAGGCGACAGACCCCTTGCTGGGACACAAGGAGGTTGTTCTTCACCGCCAACTGTGGGGATTGTAGATGTGGGTCCCTTGACTGAGACCATTTCCGCACTAGCCTGTTATAGCGCTATGATTCCACTTTCAACATCGTATGGAATCCTGGGCTTTGCAGTTTAGGGAGGGGCTGAACAGCGCTATAACAGGCTAGTGCGGAAGTGGTCTGAGTCTCTCCCTCTGGAAAAACATTTTCTCTCTCCATTGGAGAAAAAGGTGGCCCCGGGCGCCATGAGAGAGGACAGGATCCCCCAGAGGCAAGGACATTTAACCTTGACAAAAGACATTTTGCCTGGACGATTTAGGAGGAACGTCTCAGTTTCGCCCGGATGATGTTATTTTCATCCTCTCTCGCCGGCTGCCTCTGGTCCACGCCTTTCGTCAAAATGAAATCCTACAGAAATCCAGGGAGTTTCCATCCCCATCCCAAGCCGACAAGCAAGCAGAGGAGGGAAGTGTTCGCTCCTTTCCTCCCAAGCAGGCTTGGCTTTATCCAAAGGCGCTGAGTCCCAGGGCGCCTTTCCACACTACACTGTTATAGTGCCATTGTGAGAGCAGATTGAGAAAGAAAACTACAAGTTCATAAACTGTGAGTTCTTGAGGAGCTGCTTGAGTAATCACATGTACGTATATTGCTTAGCTAGATGCTGGTTCAGCATGTCTGTTTAGGATGTTTTGTTCAGTGTTTGGGAACAGTCAGAAGAGGGTCATAAGGGGGGCAAATGATCAAGAAATGTCAAGCTGGCAAATGTCACAATTGTCCATGTAAAAGTAGAAAACCTTAGAGAGATGACTGTTCCGGGCTTCTCTGGTCTTTGGGAAGAGATTCCACCAGAGGGCCTGGCCAACTAAATAAACTCTTGCTTTCCAATCCAAGCGTCTCTGGTTTCTGGAAATTGAGCCACTACATTTTCTGGGGGCTTGCCCGGGATCTGGAGGGGCCTTTTGCCCATCTTGGTGGTTGCTGAACATCTGGAACCAGACCCACCTGACTGACCGAGACTTAAGGCGTCACCGGCGATTGTTTGGTAGGAACTGCTCTGGCGGTGGGGCTGGTCACGGCGGCAGCAGACCCACCACAGGACCCAGGAGTGGGTTGGAAATCAGGAAAAACAACACAGCCTTAGGTGAGTGCCTCCCCAATAAGAGGTGCAGAGAAGGGGGGCCTGATCATCCCCCAAGCCTGGCCCTAGTAAGGTGTGGAGGGAAGCCACTGGGTTCATGGTATGGGAATGGAAGGAGGGAGGTTGTGTTTGTTGTGTGAAAGTGTGTGCGTGAAGTGACTGGCGCTGCAGTTCTCAATTGCAGACTGTTAAACTTCCGGCTGCTTGAGTCAGCGTGCGTGAAAGCTGTTTTGGCCCTTTTCGCATTGAGGCTTCTTGCGCGAGCGGGGAGGGCGGCTCACGCGAGAAGGCTCCTCCGGGAAGCTGCCGGTCCCCTCCTTCCTTCTGCAGGCGAAGGAAGGAGGGGGAAGCGGCAGCCTCCCGGAGGAGCCTTCTCGCACGAGCCGCCCTCCCCCGCTCGCGCGAAGCAGGAGGCTGTCGTGTCCGTCCCCCCGCTAGCGCGAAGCAGGAGGCTGTCGCGTCCATCGCGCTAGCGCCCCGCCCCTTCCTTCCGCAGGGGCGGAGGGAAGGAAGCGCGACCCAGCCGCCTCCCCGACGCTCCGCACAGGAGGTAAGTGCGCATGGGCGCTGGGAGCGTTGCGCGAGCGCGGGTGATTTTCGCTTTGAGGCGAAAATCAAAAAACCCGCGATCACGCTGCTGCAGCCCCGTGAGCGTGGCGGAAATGGGAGTGCGTCGTGCAGAGCGACGCTCCCACTCCCGCAAGGCTCAGGGGGCTCTTGCGTGACAGAAAGCCAGTGCGAAAAGGGTCTAGGACTGAGGAACGTTACTAGGGAGAAAGTAGTGAGAAAGATTCCTTTTTTCAATGGACTGGCAAACCCATTTAAGCCATGAGGCTTGGCAAAATAAGAATTCTGTTAGTGTGTAAATTAGAAAACAAACTTTTAAACCCAGGCTGAAGGGTGTGCAAGGCATTGAAAGGAACAAACAATGCAAGATTAAAATAATCCCATCTAGACATATGCGTGCCTCCTAGAAGCGTCAATTTGCAATACAAAGAACTTCCATCCATTCACCTCCACACACACCCCTCTTCTTTGCTGGAGAAAGCCTGCCCTCTGTAATTTATCAAACAGTTCCCGATAGAGTGGCAACTTTAGGAATGACTGATTTTTGGCTTTTTCCTACTGTCAGAGGAGATGGAATTTTTAAAAGGCTGCAAAACTCTGTCTGACATTGTGTTTTTTGGAAAAGCAGTTGGCATAGGAACTTTGGGCACATGGGAATTGTAGTAACTGAATTCCCCCTAAGCCTTACAAATGTAAGGAACAGAGAAGTAAAGTATTAGATGCCCCCCCCCAGAGGAATTTAACATACCAACCCCCAGAGGCACACCTTGTCTGAAAGCTACAGTGGTGAGTCTTCGGGAAACAGCCAGCCCCCCTGCCTCCATCCCTTTTTTCACTCAACCGCTTGCCTGCCTGCCTGCATCCCCACCAAGGAGACAGGCCAGGGGGAGGTAGCGATAGAAGCAGCAATAGCAGCAACAATAATGAGTGAGAGCCCCTGCCAGCATCTGCATGAAAGAGAAGAGAGTGAGACCGGGAGAAGCGATGGCTGCAGTGGTTTTCCCCGCCCCTGGCCAAGGCGCCTGCTAAGAAGGCCAGAAAAATGAGGGGGGAAGAATGGAAGTGGCAGCAGATGAAAAGGGAATTGCAGAGAGGCTGCCTGTGGGTTGTGAGCAGCAGAGACTGACAGAATGCAGCCAGGGCATGGCGAGGTGAAGGGGATAGACCGCATGGCCCCCACCTTTGATGGCAGTAGCGACATGAAGCCCAGGATGTTGCTGGCCACCCTGAAGAAGGTGTTGGATGTGGAGAAGAGTGACAGAGAAGCTTGGAGAGAAAAAGGCATAGGCTTCTTTAAGCTAACAATAAGCAGCAGGAGGGCGGAGCTGGCAAGGGATGGCAGCCGAAGCAGAGAGCACAGAGGAGGCTACCTCCATACTTGCGATCACGCCCACTCTCTATCCCAACTTGTCAGACCCGAAAGGGGGGATCTACCCCCCCTCCTTAGTTCATTTGATGTTTAGGATTTTAGAATTGGGCAGAAGGAAAATAAAAAGCCAAAAGACAGATGCTAGAAGGTCAGGAAGACTTCAGGAACAAAAGTCCAAGAGGTTGCGCAGCAGCAGAGTCAGGGACTGGCTCTGTGTGAAGCAAAGCGGCTGACAGGGAAGGAAAGAGAAGGTGACTGTGGCTAGCTGTCAAGAGAAGACTGAGGAAAAGGTTTTGTCCCTCTTTTGTCCCTCATCCCACAGACAGAGAAGGGCAAGGGCTTGGAGTTGTGACATCCTGGAAGGAGAAGTTGGCAGCAAGAGCATAGAGGACACAGGGAAGATAGAGTCCCAGATGCAAGGTAGTCCAAACTGCGAAGGAGCCCCCCACCAGTTCCCGATACAGCAGCAACTGGAAAGGCTCCCGGGCGCAGCCCCAGCAGGCTAAAGGAGGTGATGGAGCACCCCTACAAGCATAGCTGGGAGAAGAGACGATGGCGCATCTCTGAGCTGGACGGAAGAGGCGATAGAGCGCCCCTCCAGGTTGAAGTGGAACTGCAGCTAAAGGACTCTGACAGAGAAGGCAGAGAAAAGGGAGAGCTGAAGGCTGTGAGACAGCCAGGAGACCAATGTTAGCCCCAAAGAAGCCCACACCATATAGGCTCAAACAACAGACCTGCATTTGTCCACAAGATCATCAAAGATTAAAGCACTGTTCAAGGAATCTCCTGGGAAGTCACATCGTACCTGCAGACCTCAGAACTCAAGAAAAGTGGAGAGGATGAAACAAAATCCTGAAGACACAGTAGTTCAACGTGTATGGCCCAGACAACAGCCCTGGCTATGTCTTTGGACTGGATGCCAACACAGGGCAAGTGACATGATACCACCTTTCTAGCCCATTTTACAGAGACTTTTCACTTTTATTCCATGTGCAGCCCACGAGAGCCCCATTATGATAAGGCATAAGATAAGGTGCACACCTCACAGAACCATAAGGTTGTCCCCTTCTTTTAGCCAAAGTATGAAGCCATTTTTGAGTGGATTAAGGAGAGGCACAAAAGAACTAAGAAACATAATTCTACAGGAAGGAGTTAGTGCATTAGGGAAAGCTATGAGTAAAACAAGGGAGTAAATGTTAGAACAGCATCTCCCCTCTCTACAGACACAGGCACACCCTTTTCAATCAGGAGATATGGGTGAAGGATTGGGGGCAACTTGGTCATGGGTGGAGGAGACCCTATCAGGTAGTAGTGACAACTCCCACTGTAGTAAAGGTGGCCAGGATGAAGCCTTGGGTGTATAACTGTAGGATAAGAGGCTCACTTTGACTGGACTGTTGCCCCAAACATAGGGCAACCTCTGAAGCTGAGAATCACCAGAAAGCAGTAAGAAGACCTGAGACTAGGCCCTGTTTGTGCTTGCAAACCCGGAAGCCAGGCACCCTGCGCACAGCCAGATCTCCACCTGGAGAGGAAAGAAGAATAAGGACTGGGCCCTACTGCGGTTGCAACCAGGGATGCACACACTGCTCCACGTACGGCCAGATCCTGAATGTTGGAGACAATATTATGGGTTGTGGCAGGCAGAGGAGGGGCAGGAGGCCTGGCCTGCCTGTTTTATCACTACAGACGGATGTTTTGTGGGATTGGAAGATATGTACATATGGCAATTGTTGGTAATGATGAGGATGACGCTGGGCAATGGAGGCTGGGAGATGAATCAATTTCACCAACTGGTCAATCAGATCTTGAGCACCCTGAATGTCAGTAATGGCTGAGTATGTTCTCACGGGCTAAGCTCAGGAGACTATCCCAATTGTTATGTAAAGTTTGAAATCCCTGAATCTCTACAGGCATGCCCAGGAAAGTATCCCAATGTTGACTTCTTCTTTAGTTATAGCAATGGTTCCATTGAGTTATATGGGAATAAGGGGGGCTGGTCCTCCTTAAATAAGTTCTAGGAAGAAACCAACTTTTACAATGGTAAATGGATATATGGTTTGTCTTCTGGGATGAACTGGTTTGGCCACTGAGGGTATCACCTTTCACCCAGTACACCAATCAATATAGGCATGGAATAAACAGTTTGGCTGGGCAAGAATGAAAAGAGCTTATGATGAAAGCTATGGGTATGATCCTGGCAACATGTATCTGAGAGGTTGGGAGTCATCATGATCCCCATGGAGGGAGTTGCTTTTCATGTAAGGCAGATGCGTTGTTGTCTGTCACCCCAGCATGAAATTGGTTAGACTATCTTCTATTATGTAAATGAGTTTAAATGTGAAAAGGGAAAATGCATTCTGAAGTATTCGATATTAGAAAATCATTCTTGTAGTCTGCAGGCACGTGGACATGATTATCTGGTTTCCTAAGTAAGCATGGGTAAAGGCACTGTTTGTAGAATTGCTTTGTGCATAAATAATGGCCTTCCTAAATCTGCCTGTCTGTACTCTGCATGTTAAAGTGTTTCCAATCTGTAATAATTAGAGTAATAGAAAGAAAAAGCTGCTGTATATGTTTTAATCACAAGGCCAAACTAATGAAATAGTTCTGCTTGAATTGCTAATGAATTCAGCAGAAAAGGGGAGAATGTGAGAGCAGATTGAGAAAGAAAACTACAAGTTCATAAACTGTGAGTTCTTGAGGAGCTGCTTGAGTAATCATGTGTACGTATATCGCTTAGCTTGATGCTGGTTCAGAATGTCTGTTTAGGATATTTTGTTCAGTGTTTGGGAACAGTCAGAGGGTCATAAGGGGGGCAAATGATCAAGAAATGTCAAGCTGACAAATGTTGCAATTGTCCGTGTAAAAGTAGAAAACCTTAGAGAGATGAATGTTCCGGGCTTCTCTGGTCTTTGGGAAGAGATTCCACCAGAGGGCCCGGCCGACTAAATAAACTCTTGCTTTCCAATCCGAGCGTCTCCGGTTTCTGGAAATTGAGCCACTACACCATTATTCCACTTTCAACATCCTGTGGAATCCTGGGGTTTGCAGTTTAGGGAAGGGCATTGAGAATCTTCAGCCAGAGAGGTCCTTGGCCTCCAGATGACCCCCAGATGAAGGCAGAGGCTGGGGCCCTGGAGCAAACCATGGCGATTTCCATGGGGCTTACTCCTGAGTAGACCGATAAAGCACCCTCCTGCTGAGCCACATCATCTCTACAGTTTCAGAGCCACAATGCAAAATAAAAAGCAGTGGAGACCCCCCTTTTTAAAAACACTTTCTCCTCTCTGCTACCCCTTTGATTTATATTTTCGCTACTAGAATTTCCCCACTGGAGTTTGAAAAGAAATGCAAAACCGGCAGCGCTTGGCCATACTAAGTGGACTCTACCAATCTCTCGGTTTTTCTGAAGCAAAAATGCACCAGAAAAGAGGCCTCCTATAAGTCAACATGTCAAATTAAAGTCAAAAAAGGAATAATGAAAGGGAATGGTTTTGAAGAAATATGGAAGGTATTTGTGGGAAAAGTCATAATAAAAGAGGGAAGCGTCACACCTCCATCAGAAGAATTACAATTTTGGAAAGTAGAGTAAGTTGAAAGATAATTGGCTGGGGGGGGGTTACATTTAGTGTTAGGGCTTACATTTAACGTTATTTTTAAGGTTATATTAAAGTTTACATTTAAAGTTAGGGTTAGTATTAACACGTTCAGTAATAACATCATCTTTAGTAACAGTAATAGGTTAAATATAGTTGAAAAGAATAGAGTTAATGTAACAAAAATATGTAAGCAATATTATATATAACATTTGGAATAAGTATATGATGATAAAGGATCTGGAAAGAAATAACAATGTAAGTTATTTTGTTGTAATGTTTCTTTTTTCACTTTTGTGGTAATCACCTGGTGTTATGTTTTGTTTTTTGTTTTTTGTAAGTAATAAAAAAATAAAAATTAATTTAAAAAAAAGAAAGAAAAGAGTCCTCCTGGTAAACGTAAAAGATTCGCTTAAAAAGATGTGGGGGGCAGGAGGAAAGAAAAGGAAAGGGGGAGGATGGGGAGGCCCAATTCCGGGTCATTACGGTACTGCTGGTCTCCAAGCTGTCCCGGTGGGGTGGCAATTGGAGATGAAGGCATCCCAGGCTTCGCGTGTTGCCTCCACTACATTTTTCTGGTCCTTCTTTTCCCCCCTGAAAGCCCAGAATTATAAGAGATTCGGACACATACATACAGTATCTTCTTGGCTGCCCATCCCTGTGCTTCCAGATATGGGGACCTGGACTGGGGGAGCAAATTGGCAGAGGAAGCAAATTGAGATTGGCCAGAAACTGTTCCTTGTTCATTGAGGCTCTTTACTCCACCGCAGAACCGAAGCTGTACCTTGTCCTCCCCCTCCTTTGCTTCATTGCAATCCGCTTCCCCCTCGGCTTTTTCCCATTCAGTCTTCTCAATCCTCATCCTGGAGGTTTTTTGTGTGTGCGGCGGGGGAGATATTCAGTTTTCTTTCAGTGCAATAGAACCAGAATTAGCTCAGAGAGACCCAGCCCTGATTTTGCAAGGTCTGAGCAGGCTGTGGAGGACCGGGTGCATCTTCGGGGGTGTCTCTCCTTCCAAGGGGACTGGACAGTGATTAAGAACAACCCACACTCTGGATTCGGAATTCAGATCTGCTTAGACTGGACCTGTTCGATGTAGCTTATGTCTGAAGACCTACCCCACTTGGTCTTTCCAGTTCTAGACCACCCTCATTCCAAGAAAAGGGCTCTCAGAGGAAGAGGGTGTGCCTTGACTTATTTCTCCCTTCTCTCCCAGTCTGAAGACCCCTGATGAGCATCTTTAAAGAAAGATTTGAATATTCAAATAAATGATGGAATCTTTAAGCCTAAATTTAAATTTATAAATTTTGAGTGAAGTCTTGGGGGATCTTAGCAACAAATTATATTTACAGAGGGTCTCTGGTTAAAGAAAAGGTTGCAAATACTGCATTAATGCATCAATCGAGCCATAGAGACAAGATTTCATTTCTAACCCATCCCTAAATGCTCAGTGATGCTTGGAGTGTACAAAAATGTTGGAAAAATTCCAGCATTCTCTCTCCCCACATCGTGTTCTTAGAGGAAGTAGGCATAGCTAGCAGAAGGCTTCCTTTCTCTTTTGCATGCCAAAGCTCCACCATTTGCCTTTCTGTCATTTAATTGCATGATCATAAATACCTTTGGTGTTTAGGTGATCAGATCATGTGACCCAGGACAGTTGCTTGGGTCATCGGTCTCATAAAAGAAAGAGACCCTTCTCAGCTCTCTCTCCCCTCCATTTTTTTTTTATTACTCTTCCTCATCTCCGACCACGCTTCGCATCTCCATCAGAAGATGGTGAGTTAAGAACGAAGCTACTGACATTCATTAGCTAGTTAGGATGTAGGCTCCTCAGTACATATGTAAATGTAGAAGGCATTAGTAAGCTTTTCTGAGTTTGTAACCTGAAGCTGTCTGCATTTGTTTTGTTTCCTCAGTCAGTTTGAGATCAGAAAAGCCATACACAAACTTAAGATATGCTTTTTTGCTACTCTGCTAAAAAGGAGGTTGAATCCTTACAGTTTTAGCCTCCTTAGTATTTCCCAATAGGGCAAACATCTTGTGAAACTCTTATTCCCCCCAAAAACAATGGGAAGATATAGGACAATGTGGTGCTGAGCCAAAGAGCTCCTCTTGTGCCTTGGTTTGAGTGTTACACTCTGCCTCTCGGACACCAAGATTTGAATCCCCATTCAGCCACCGAAATACAATGGGTGACCCGGAGCATGTCATATTTTCTCAGTTTTGGAGGATGGCCATGGTAAATCTCCTCTGAAGATGTCTTGCAGGGGAAACCGTACCAGAGACTCACTATAATTCACTGTGGAGGTGAGTTAGAGTTATGGTAGAGGGAGAGAATGATAAATAAGAGGGTAAGAACTCAGGAATGGGAGTTAGGATTAGGATTATGAATCAATGGGAGAGTTAAGAGTGTTGGTGTTAGGAATATGAGCTGGGGCTAGGACAGGAGAGAGAAGGAGAGGTAGGAGAGGAGTGTTGATGTTAGGAATAAGAAATAGGGCAGAGCTTTCCAAACTTTTCTTGTTGCTGACAACTTTTTAGATATGCATCCTTTCACGACACCATAATTCAGCTTTACTAGCAAACCAGAGGTTAAACTAATCCCAATATAAGAGATTTGGATACATACATAAATTATAATAATGAAACATATGGGGACACAACATATCTCAGGAAAACCTTTCATATATTTTTTAAAATATCTGATTTACAAATAATAACATTTCCAAGGTTGTAAGCGACACACCTACACACTTCAGGCAACACACTAATGTGTTGCGGCACACCGTTTGGAAAGCCCTGAATTAGGGTTTGGATATGAGTCGGCGAAGAGTTAAGAGTGTCAGTGTTAGGAAGAGGCTAGGGTTGGGATATGTGTTGGAAGAATTCCAGCGTCCCCTCCCCATTTTGCTTTTAGAACAAGTGGGCCTGGTTAGCATGGGGCTTTCTTTCTCTTTTGCATGCCAAAGCTTCGCCATTTGCACCTTTGTGTCATTTAAATACTTGATCATAAATACTTTTGGTGTTCAGGTGATCATGCGATCCAGGACTGCTGCTAGGTTCATCAGTCTTATAAGGGACCCCCTTCTCTGATCTCTCTCTCTCCCCTCTCTTCCATTTTCGCTTCCCCTTCCTTCTCCTCAACCATGCTTTGCATCTCCATCAGAAGACGGTGAATTAAGAATGAAGCTACTACTGATCTATTCATCAGCTGGTTAGGATGTAGATTCCCCAATGCGTAAGTAAATGTAATAGCCATTAGTAAACTTTTCTAAGTTTGTAACCTGAAACGGCCTGCTTTGTTTTTGTTTTTCTTAGTCAGTTTCAGATCAGAAAAGCCACACAGAAATATGGGTATGCTGTTTCTGGTACTCTGCTTAACAAAGGCTCATTCCTTACAGTTTTACCTTTTATAGAATTTCCCAATAGGGCTAACATCTTGGGAAACTCTTAATTCCCAACAGTTAGGAATATGAAAGGAGGATACAAGTTAGTCAGGATTTAGATATAGTCAGCAAATAAACTTTAATGTTATGTTTGACTTCTGTTTAAGAAATCATTTTTATATTCCAGACTTGTGAACTATTGAAAGGCTTAACTTCAGGCACTCGGCATCTCTGATGGCAGCAGTTGTTAAAGTGTGGCGGTTTCCAGTGGGGACATTAGAGGAATAAAGTATCACACAGGAACCAGGAGAGCATCTAGAAGGTACACACACACACACACACACACACACATTTGATGCCACAGTGGTGGGACAAGAGAAGGTGCTCAGACCGGTGGGAGTAGTTGAATAGAAGCCTCACAATTGCTAGCAGTGGAGGGAATAGCAGAAGTTCTCCTAGCCTCTCATCCTATCTCTAACCAGGGAATTTTCACACTAAACAAATGTAGTCCTGTGATTGCACTGAAACTGTCATGGTTCCCTCCTATGGAGTCTGGGGGCTGGCAGTTTAGAGAGGGGTGCCTAGAATTATCAGCTGGAAAGCTGTACAGCATCACAAACCACAAGTCCCAGGATTCAATAGGATGGCGCCCAGCCTCAGGTTGCTAGAATGGCTTGTGCCTCCCCATCAAGTTTGGAAAAGTCTTTGTCAATAATAGCGGACAATTTGGGGGCATTTCCTTAATCAAGTTTTGTTTTTTTGATGGAGATGGAAGACCTGGAGCAATGGATTCAAACTAACAATCTTTCCGCACTACACTGTTATAGTGCTATTATTAGCAATAGCATGTGTATTTCTATACTGCTTATCAGCTAAGTGCTCCCTGAACGGTTTACAATGTATGTTAGCTAATTGCCCTCAACAAGCTGGGTACTCATTTTACCGACCTGTGGAAGAATAGAAGGCTGAGTCAACCTAGAGCCCAGCAAGATTGAACTTACAGCCTTGTGGCTGCAGCACCAGCATTTAACCACTGCACCACCAGGGCTCTTCAGACTAAATTTTCTCGGCTTCATTTAGATACAAACTTTCCAAAAAAGTTCAGATTTCTTCATAAATTTGATAAAAAAAAACTTGAAATGTAAAATATATTTTTAAGTGTGAGAGAAAATGAAACTGCTAAGTTTGTCCCAGAGCTCAGAGAAGTTACTTTTTGTCTCCCAGTTTCCACAGTCCTCCAGCTAACACACCAAGATAAATGCCGACAGGGCATTCATAAGCCTCTTGCTTTTCTCAGCTATTCAGGATTATAAGAATAGGAGACCATTGTTCATTTCATGCAATTCACGAGTATGTGTTAGAAATAAACCCATGCTTTGTAACAAGATGCATCTGACCTAATGCCCATCATGATGATCTTTTCTGGGAAGAGGTTGCAACGTACTCGCAGGTACCTGGAGGTTCCATCTAAACATTGTGACAAGGCAGGAATATAAATTTTATAGCAATAGCATGTGTATTTCTATACCATTTATCAGCTAAGTGCTCTCTAAGTGGTTTACAATGTGTTAACTAATTGCCTCCAATAAGCTGGGTACTCATTTTACCAACCTGCGGAAGGATGGAAGGGTGAGTCAACCTGGTGCCTTGCAGGATCAATGTTGTGGCTGCAGTACCGGCATTTAACTTTCAACCTCCTGTGGAATCCTGGGGGTTGCAGTTTAGGGAGGGGCCTTAGAGACCTCATCCAGAGAGCTCTTTGGCTCGTAAATGACAACTCCAGAATTCCACAGGATGTTGAAAGTGGAATAATAGCGCTATAACAGTGTAGTGCAGAAAGGCTCTAAAGGAAAAGAGATTCCATCTAAACATTAGGAAGAGTTCCCTGATCGTAACAGCAGTTTTGTCTCAGTCACTTCACACAGGAAGATAGGAAGCTGCTTTATACTAAACTTGGACCTTTGATCCAGTTGCTCAGAACTGTCAACTGACAATGGGGTTTGGGGCAGGATTCTTTCATGGTCCTGCCTGGAGATCTCTTGTGGTCTTCCACTCAGTTACTAACCAGACCTGATCCTGTTTAGCCTCAAAAATCAGACAAAATCAAAAGTGTGGGAGGTGGTATAGTATTATGGAATGCTATCTTAATGTCAAGCCAGTGTGGCATAGTTTCAGCATTGGATTATGACCCCGGAGATCAGGGTTCGATTTCTCACTCAGTCACGGAAACCCACTGGGTGACCTTGGTTGCATCACAGTCTCTCAGCCCCAGAAAAGTCTGTGATAGGTTCACCTTCGGGTTGCTATAAGCTGGAAATTACTTGAAGGCACACAACAACCTTAGCGACCCTATTATATCAATTGGCTTCTATATCTACACCAAAGCTCATTACTACAGCTTCCACAATCCCCCCACCATAATGGACATGAGGGATCCTGGGAGTCATAGTCCTGAAAGATCACATTACTCACTGATCAAAACAGTTACTTGTCCAAGCTCCAGATTAAAATATCTGCTGCATAGTTGATGATTAGTGGTGGACTTGTTATTTGTGGCATTGCAACGTGAGCTGGGGTTCTGCCACCAGACAGATGGGTGCTGGAGTCCTCATGGACAAATGTTAGCAGCTGCCCAGTGGCACAGAGTCATAGAATGGTAAAGCTGGAAGAAACCACAGGGGCCATCCAGTCCAACCTCCTTCTGCCAAGCAAGAATACACCATCAAAGCATTCCCAACAGATGGCCATCCAGCCTCTGCTTAAAAACCTCCAGAGAAGGAGACTCCATCACACTCATGAAAGAATTGACTTGTATTAGTGACCTTTTTGGATGCCTTTGTATCACCTCGCCAGTCTGAGGCTGGGAAATGATATGAAGGTTAGGGACAGAGTGAGAAAGGATAAATTTTCCTCTATTGCTAACCTGTGTGTACAGTTCTCATTGCTGTAAGAGGGGAGATGTACATTTCGATTTTATTTCTTTGCTTCTGTGCTATATAACCCTCGGGAGCTTACTTTCTATCTGCCTTGACCCAGGACATATAGCAAGCATGCCAACTGAAGATCTTCCTATATGTCCAGCTAGAGGAGTTGGGCTCATAACAAAATACAGGAGCTACCAACAAGCCCTCCAGGCTTCATTTATGACTTGAGAAATCAGCAAAAGAAAATGGAGGATTCGTGTGTAAGTATTCAAAAATGAGTAGCTTTCATATTTTCCAGTATCAGAAGCTGGTACTAAGAACCTTCATCAACATACAAACTACCCTGATTTTTCTAATCCCAGGTGTAGATCCCACTGTTAGAACTAAATATAGTTAGATTCATTAAATACACTCAATTCAGCATACAATATTGATTTTAAAAAATTCTCATTGATTTCAGTGAGTCTAGCTTAGCTGGGATTAATAACTGGATTTTGCCCAAAAGATTCAATGTTGACTGCTAACATGCTGAAAAGCAGGGGAGAACATATACACTCTGGCCATATTTCTAGCTTTCTTGCTGCTATGGATTCCCTAAGCTGTAACCAGATAGCTTGCAATTTTTAAGCCAGTTCCCATGATGCATTTCTCTGGAAGTGTGCCTGTCTGCATTTAAATGTTTGCCGCCGTATCTGTTGTGATTCTTTAATGTCTAATCGTAGTCAGTCTCTTCTTTGATGGTTCTGTTTTCCCCTGTGTGGATTCGCTGATGTCTCATCATTGTATCTTTCCTGCTGAAGCTCTTCTCGCACCCAGAACACGGGTATTTCTCTTCTGTATGGATCTTCTCATGTCGAAGCATATTCTCTCGCTGATCGAAGCCTTGCCCACACTGGGAACATTTGTAGCGTCGTTCTCCAGTGTGGACGGTGTGATGCCTATACAGCGCCTCTATTTGATTGAAAGTTTTTCCGCACTCCAGGCACTCAAACAGTCTTTCGTGAGTCTTCTGGTGTCTTTTCATTGCGCTGATCCAACGGAAACGTCTCCTACACTTGGAGCATTCGTAGGGTTTTTTGGCACTGTGGACTTGCTGGTGCCTTCTCAACAGACTGTTCAGAGCAAAGGTTTTCCCACACTCGGAGCATCTGTACGGCCTCATCTCACTATAAGGCGACTGCTGTTGTATCAACGTGTCAGTGACAGACAAGTCTTTCCCAAAGTCAAAGGCTTCCAAAGGTTTCTTCACAGCATTATGAGTCCGTTGATGTCCAACCAACTTATCTTTCCGGCCAAAAGCTTTATCGCACTCGGTGCATTTGTAGGGTTTCTCCCCTGTGTGGATTCTCTCATGCCTCGTGAGGCGAGACTTGTTCTGGAAGATTCTCTCGCACACTTGACACTCGTAAGAAGATTCCCCCGTTTGGGTCATCTGATCCGTGACCAGTCCCGGTTTAAAACAATACATCCCCCCAGCCTCAGAAGATAAAAAGCTGGCAGGCTTTGTAGGACTCATGGGTGTTGTATGAATTTCTACAAATCCAGGGGGTTCACCGTGTTTCCCCTCTGATCTCTGCCTCCATGGGAAGGAAGTGGATTCAGATTCTTGCTGATGCATCTCAAACGCCTCGGTGACCCTGCCTTCTGATATTTTGGTTAATATATTCTGTCCATCTCCTTCCTTTCCAAGGATGATCTTTCTGAATTGTGCCAGGTTCTGCATTACATCATCACCTGAGAGATGTAAAAAAAAAACCCTTTAAGACACAGGCAATTTATATTAACAATTCTGCAAGGAACAGGGGTGAGACTGCATCTTGGTTGCATCAACAGGAGAATTCTTTTTAGATCAAGGAAAATAATACTACTACTCTATTCTGCTTTGGTCAGACCTCATCTGGAATACTGTGCCCAGTTCTGGGCACCTCATTTCAAGAAGGATGTTGACGAGCTGGAACGTGTTCAGAGGAGGGCGACCAAAACGGTGGAGAGTCTGGAAGCCACACCCTATGAGGAGAGGCTTAGGGAGTTAGGTATGTTTAGTCGGCAGAAGAAAAGGTTAAGAGGGGACATGATAGCCGTGTTTAAATACTTGAAAGGATGTCATATTGAAGAGCAAACAGGCTTGTTTTCCAATGCTCCAGAGACTAGGACAAGGAGCAATGGAATCAAGCTGCAGGAAAGGAGATTCCATCTGAACCTCAGGAAGAAATTCCTGACGGTCAGGGCTGTCCGCCAGTGGAAGATAATGCCTCGGAGTGTGGTGGAGTTTTAAGCAGAGGCTGGATGGCCATCTGTTGGGAGTGCTTTGATGTGGGTTCCTGCATGGCAGGGGGTTAGACTGGATGGCCCTTGTGGTCTCTTCCAATTCTATGATTCCACAAGATGAAAACAGACATCCCTTCCACAACCTTTTTGCCATCCTCAGCAACAATGAACCGGAATTCTCAGGGCTTTATGCAGCACAGTTCTGACAGCAGATCAGAAAGCCTGAAATCCACGAACTACTGGATTCAAATTTTAAAAAAAACTGCCGGAAAAGAGATCCTGCCTAAACATTAGAAAGAACTTTGTGACGGCAAGAGCTGTTCAATAGTGGAACAGACTGAGTCAGCAAGTGGTGGTCTCTCCCTCTTTGGATGTTTTTAAACAGACATTTGATGCCCATCTGTGATGAAGTTTGGGAGGTGTGGCTATCTGAAGTGCCAGTATAGCCTGGAAACAGGTTGTCAGGGAACCAGAATAACACCTCAAAAGAGAAACCCAGCCCAGTAATGTGTGGAAAGGGCTTGTGGCTGAGAGAAAAAGTTACATAAAGCCAAATTCCTGTGGGTATTGGATTCCTTCAGGAAAAGCCTAGCAAGGAGCTGGGGAGTAGAGCCTGTTAGTTCAGTTAGAGAATGTGACTGTGTTGGAAGGTTTAATTTTCAGTGGAAGCCTAGTGAGAAGCAAAAGAGTAATTCAACCCTAGTAGGATGTGGTCAGAGAGTGTGACCTAGATTGGGGATTAAGGCTTTGGTGGGAGTTTAGTCAAAGAGCTCTTATATGAGACTTCTGCTTTATATCAAAGTTTAGAGATATGACTATGGTGGGCGTGCAGTTTCGGGTCAGCCTAGATGAGCTCTGGGTGTGAGGGAAAAGCAGTTAATTTCCCCTGCAATTGAAGTCCCTCTGTGTTTAAAGGAGAGACAAAGGAACTTTGTATAATGGAATGCTATCAGTTTGGCTTCACGTGCTAGCTCTTGGCAGCGTTACAGAAGGTTTGCAACATTTTGTAGGCACTGGTGGGAACTCATCAGTTTCCTGTCTTAAACATGTGATGTATTTGCACTGAAATGTATAAAGGCTTGTAAAACCTAAGGGGCGAGGCTCAGTCTTTTGGGAATGATCCTACTGAGACAATAAAATCTTTTTTCTAAAACTGTGGGTCTCTATCTTGGTTCTGCTACATGACTAAACTATTTCTAAGCAGAGAGTTACCTGTTATATTGTTTAAAAAGTGCATTGAGGAAATGCATCAACCCTGACTTGCATATGAGCTCTAATACACTATTTTATACTTGTTGTTATCTTAATAATTACTATACTGATTTGGCTTGAGTTGTATACAGCAGGTAAAGTATGTAAAGAAAACACACCGCTATACATTTATTAAGGGGTTCTAAATAAAAGTTGAAAACCCACACCCTTTTATACAAAGGTGGTGTTATAAGGGGGAGGCAGAGCTGTGTAGTAAAGAAAGGGCACCTTATCAGATTGGGGAACGGCCATACCAAGCTAGGAGAAGTAAGGGCCTGTCACGCCATCTTTTGGGAATGCTTTATTTGTGTATTCCTGCATGGCAGGGGTTGTACTGGATGGCCCTTGAGGTCCCTTCCAACTTTAAGGGCCTTTCCGCACTACATTATTACAGCGCTATTGTCCCACTTTCAACATCCTGGGATTTGCAGTTTAGGGAGGGGCACTTAGACTTCTCAGCCAGGGAGCTCTTTGGCCTCAGGAAACTACAAACACCAGAATTCCACAGGATGCTGAAAGTGGAATAATAGCACTATAACAGTGCAGTGCAGAAAGGCCCTAAGATTCCATGAAGCTGCTTTATGCTAAGTCAGACCATTGGTCCATCTAGCCCAGCAGCTGTGCCTGTAGAACCGCTATTTTTTAAGGCCCTGGGTCCAGAAGAAGTCACACAGAAACTCTTGGGAGTCTAGCCCAGAGGCTGCATACTTCCCCCACCCAATGTAGGCAAACATGAACTGATGGCAGTGTTGGAATAATGAGAAACAGATTCACGGATTAGTTTAGAAGTCTTACCTGAGTCACTGGCTAGAAAGGCCTCCTGGTTGTTGCTGCTACTCTGGACGAAGATCACCTCTGGTTCCTGTTCAGTTGAGAAGATGTTCGGTTTGGGAATCAGAAGCCCTTCTTGAATTCAGAGAGAAAATGCAGGGAATCAGAGAGGCTGAACCTTTCCTGGTCTCGCCTGCAAAACGACCTCCATCTCTCTCCCTCCCTGAACTGCAACTTAGCTTTACAAACCTTATCCGGAGGTTGTGTCCCCCGTTTTGCCTCAATTTTTTTTTTTTTTTTTTGCTTTTTATGTTCTGCCTTTTAAATTGTAAACCTCAGAGGTTTGCAATCTACTCTACAGAGCCAGCATGGTATAATAGTTTGAGCATTTGACTACAACACTGGAGACCAGGATTTGATTACCACTCAGCCATGGAAACTCCCCTTGGGCACATCATACATTCTCAGCCCCAGAAAACCCTGTGATAGGGTCAGCTTAGGGTTGCCATACGTGGAAACAACTTGAAGTCATATGACAACGATAACAACAGTCTCTTCTAGGGCCATTTCTGCACTAGCCTGTTATAGCACAATGATTCCACTTTCAGCATCCTCTGGAATCCTTGGGTTTGCAGTTTCAGGAGGGGCCCTCCCGAAACTGCAAACCCCAGGGTTCCAGAGGATGCTGAAAGTGGAATCATCGCTCTATAACAGCCTAGTGCGGAAATGGCCTAGGACTCGTCCCGTGCTGACAGCAGGGCCAAAGTTCACAGCTCTCCAACAGAGTTTGTTGCAACAGTCACGGACTCAGTTCACAACAATTTGTCAGCCAGTTGCTGTTTGTTGTTTCTGCAGTGTGAGTCTTCAATAAATTCCAAGTAATAGATAAAAGGGAATATCCAGCAGGAAAATCAGCACAGGAGGCAAGGGCCAAGGTTTCCAGGAACACAAGCGTTAACAGCGAAAGCCGTTGTCTGCAACAATTTAATCCCCATCCCCTCCCCTGTATATATATGGGTCATCAGCCTCCCCCAGCTGTTTGCCTAATTAATACATCTGCTCTATATAAACACTCTTGAGTCTTATGGGATCTCCCTTTTTCATCTCTGCTGGATGCAATAAGTCTTGTCCTTTTTACACCTCTGTGTTGTGGCTCTTGGGGGGGGTCTTGTCTGTGCTTGCACCCGAGTCCAGGGATTGGGGCATGGATAAACTTAATTACCTTCTGCCATCCTCTAAGAACCACACTTTATGTCCAATGAAGAGTTTGATGGCATCATCAGAGTTAAAAGTTTTATTAATCTCTTAAGTTTAGTTTTTTGTTTGTGTTGTGTGCCTTACATGTTAACTTCAATTCACAGCTACCTTAACCTGTCATTTTCTTGACAAAATTTGTTCAGAGGGGATTTGCCATTGCCTTCCTCTGAAGCTGAGAGAGTGTGACTCATGCGGGGCCACCCAGTTGTTTTCCATGGCTGAGCAGGGATTTGAATTCTGGCCTCCCAGAATCCTAGCCCAGCTCTCAGAAAACACTATCCCACACTAGTTCTTGCTCCTGTTAAATGCCTTTTGACTCCGATTTATGATGACCCTATTATATAGTTTCTTGGCAAGAGTATAGAGGTTTGCTACTGTCTTCCTCTAAGGCTGAAGAGAGTCTGATTTGCTCAAGGTCACCCAGTCAGTTTCAGTGACTGAGCAGGGATTCGAATCTTGGTCTTCTGAAGCCCAATCCAGCTCTCAAACCACTATACCGCACTAATTCCACAACACTGCACTGCACTTGCTCTTCATTTATATTGCTGTTTTGATTCTGTTTGAATGCAATATTTTAACCCTAAGGTTTAATTACTGTATATTTTTAATTTTGTAAACCACTTGAATATTTACTGTATTTGCTGGCATACAAGACTCACTTTTCCCCCTGAAAAGTTTTGTTTGATAATGGGGTGTGTCTTATATGCCAGTGTGTCTTATACGTCAGCAAATAGTATTTGCCAGTGTATAAGTGGGCGCATCTTATACACGGGTGTGTCTTGTACGTGGCAAATATAGCTATGTTTAAACAGAGTGACAACAAAATAATGTTGATGCAAGTATGTTAACAGATTACAGCGCAGTCTCTTTCTGTGACCATGTCAGAGGCAAACCTTTTTCACTTGAAATTTTCATATACTTTCACATGCTCAAAGCTAGACTACTGGATTGCATCACGTATGGGTCTGCCCTTGAAGACTCTTTAGCAGTTGCGATGTATTGAATACAATGTTTCCCTTGGATCAGGGAGGCCAACTGAGATCTATTCCTTGCTCTTAACCTGAACCAGTCATCTTCTCTCTGGCTGCCTATATCACAGAGCTGTCGTGAGGACAAAATGGGGAGGGGGCCTCATGCTCTTTGGAGGCAAGGCGGGATAAAAAATACACAACCAAAAATATAATTGCAAGTTTCAGGCCCATGAATATGAGGAAATATCCAAACCTCAATGACATATGGATTTTCAACTAAGCCCATTCAGTTGTAGTTGTTGAACATGACCAGGACTGTATGGGGTAAGACACTTACCTTTAAAATTGTTGAGCCTGTAGTTGTCCTGCTTGACCTCCCAGTACATGGTCATTCTAGCAGGATTCAGGGTAGTCTGTCCAGCCTGGTTCAATGAGAAGGCAACTGAGTCCAAATTCACTGGCCCCTTGAAAAGGAAAGCATCTGTCACAGGGCTGGATTAAAAGATGCTGACTCCCTCACCTATTACTGCAGTAGATATATCCTATCCCGGGGTCTACAATTTAATATTAAAAATATCTCCATGTGCTTGAGAACGAGCATGTATGCAGGCACGGTCGAACGGCCGAAAACAGGAAAAACCCAGTCAGGCCAGTAAATCCATAGTCACGTAGCCCCAGGAGACCTCCAGACATGTAAAACATAAAATACAAAAAGGGTCCTCAGCCCCGAGGAGCCAGCTTAAAGGGATTATCGCATCTGACAAACAGCCCATCAAGCGAGGATGATTTGCATACAGCCACCCTGGCAAATCCAATCACGCAAAGGACTTTGACATACTGGAGCTTTGTTCTAGCTCCTCCATCTATTGTTCTCCCCAGAAAAGGATTAGCCCCCCAGGTATCATTTCCCCCATAAATAGACCCGCTCGCACGCGCGCACGCACACACACACACACACAGAGCACTTTACTGTATAGAGGTGAGAATTTATCTTTTAAGGAAGAAATCTGGGTCACAAAATATGGAAGAAGGCCATGGAAGAAAGAGCCAGCATCGGTAGTGGTTTGAGCATTGGACTATGGCTCTGGAGACCAGGGTTTGAATCCCTGCTTGGCCACAGTCGCCTGCTGAGTGACCTGTGGCTAGTCACACTCTCTCAGCCACAGAGGAAGACAAAGGCAAACTCCTTCTGATCAAATCTTTCCAAGAAAACCCCATGAGGAGGTTCACTTTAGGCTTGCCACAAATAGGAAATGACATGAAGGCACACAACAACAAAAACAATGCGGAAGGAATGGATTAATGAAAAAAGTCTTAAGATAAGACAATACCTATATTATTCTACCTTGGAAAAGTAAATTGTAAAATGGAGAGCTTATTTCTCCACCATCTCTCTGGATACGAAATAATACAGAACACACCCAGCAGCCAAGAAATAATTTTTAAAATATTCTGTGTTAAAGGAGTTAAAGAACCTGTGTGTATCCTGTGTTGGATATTGGACTAGGACTCTGCAAGACTGGGGTCCAAAGCTTCGCTTGGCTATGGACGCACACTGGGTGGCCTTGGGCAAGTCACACTCTCTCAGCCTCGGAGAAAGGTAATGGCAAAACCCCTTTGAACAAATCTTGCCAGGAAAACCTCATAATAGGTTCACTAGAAACAAGAAATGACTTGAAAGCTCATGCCAACAACGTTAAAGGACTTAAAAATTTGTATTTCAGTGTTTTGAGCTTCTTTTAACACATCAGTTTTATAAGGCTACTTTAATTTTACTTTTTATCTTGAAATTCATATCAATCAATATTGGGCCTCATCACCCGCATTTAACTTTTTTTCACCCTGCTTTTAAAGAGTCTTCATTTTAATTAAAGTTGGGATGACAGATTTCTGGCCACACGGTTAGGGACTCAGGAGAGGCAGGCCACTTGCTTCTGAAAACTCATTTTCCTTTTGGTTTACTGCAAATTTCTCATTTTCCTTCTGGTTTATTGCAATTTTGCCTAATCCCTGAAATATGCTTGCAGTTTTGTTACGAAAAGCTATTTGGCTTTGATGTCTTTTTTGTCTTTTTCTTTCTTTTTTAATTTTCGAAAATGTTAGAACTTTTCCATGGCAAACCCATTAAAGTTAATAACTTTTTGCTGTGTGAACATCTGAGAATCCTGGATGATCTGGTGGAGTGGTAGAAATGCATTACTTTTTAAGCTGGGAATTTGAAACGTTTAGGTGTTGTTTTTAGATGAACTTATTTGTTTATTCTCCTTACTGTTCGCCATCTAATATGCCCACATTACAATTTCATTTATTATTATTCATTATTCTTTTATTCTTTTACAGCCACATTATAAATGCTTCAGTTATTTTGCTTTATGCTAGCCACAGAGTCATTGGTTCAATACTTATGCTTCAGCCATTATATTCTTCTTTTCATCCTTCTTCTCATTACTACTACTGCTATGACTCTTGATGTTTTTACTACTGCTGTTACCACCATCTGTTCCTACTATAATACATCCCATAATATTCACTGTCTTTACAATGTTGTTGTTAACTGTCATCAAGTCGACTTCGACTTACGTTGACCCTATGGATGGCAGCTCTCCAAGCTTTCCTACCATCAACCACCTTGCTCAGATCTTGCAGATTCAGGAATGTGTCTGTCTTAATTAAATCTACCCCTCTGTCATACAAGCTTCCTCTTTTCCTACTGCCTTCCATCTCACCAAGCATCATGGGCTTTTCTAGTGAGTCATGTTTTCCCACAATACGACCAAAGTACAACAGCTTCAGTCAAGTCATCTTGGCTTCTAGGGAGACTTCAGGCTTGATTTGCTCTAGGGACATTTCCAAACATAAAGGGCATACAGGTTGGACATCCTTTCCGATATTTAGACATGATACCCATGTTTAAATATTTGAAGGGATGTCATGTTGAAGATGGAACAAGCTTGTTTTCTGCTGCTTCAGAGACTAAGACACGGACCAATGGATTCAAACTACAGGAAAAGAGATTTCACCTGAACATCAGGAAGAAATTCATGTTGGCAAGAGCTGTTCGACAATGGAATGTGCTGCCTTGGAGTGTGGTGGAGTCACATTGTTTGTATGTTTTTAAACAGGCTAGATGGCCATTTGCTGACAGTGCTTTCAGGGCGTGTTCCTGCATGGCAGGAGGTTGGACTCAGTGGCCATTTCCACACTAGCCTGTTATAGCGCGATGATTCCACTTTCAACATCCTCTGGAATCCAGAGGATGTTGAAAGTGGAATCATCGTGGTATGATAGGCTAGTGTGGAAATGGCCTAGGACCCACCCATTGGTCTTTTTAGCAGTCCAGGGTACCCATAAGGACTCTTCTCCAGCCCCATATTTCCTATGACTGATTGCTTTTTAACATCTTGTTTACCATATCAATCATTTTTAATTTTGATTTGGCTTGGGGGCGGCTGTTGTGGAATGATCGCATTCCCAGATGCCCCAACATGTCACAGATGAAAACTGGGACCTTGACAGTGTGGTCAAGATAGCAAAAGTTATTAATGAGGGGGAATGCACAAGCTAGGAGAGGTTGCAGCAGCTTGCTTTGCCCAGAACCTCCTGGGAAGGGCAAGATTCTGCCCCTTCCTTTTCTCTTCCCTCCTGCTGACTTAACTACTTTTGCACTTTGAACTCAATTTGCAGGGGAGTTGGAGGCAAACTTTTTTTAAATGGAGGTAATTGGCCTAGCTTAGTGGTTTGAGTGTTGCACTATGACCCTGGAGACCGATTCCCCACTCAGCCTTGGAAACCCACTGAGTGACTGTGGGCGCATCACATACTCTCAGATCGAGAAAACTCCACCCTACATTAGCTCTCTCTTATATGCATACCCACTATACATTTCAAGGGATAATTGTGAGAGGCTGGGGTCTGGATATCCTGAGATAAAATATGTGACAGAATCGTAATATGCCCGACAGCCCTGACCATCAGGAAGTTCTTCCTGAGGTTCAGGTGGAATCTGCAGGAAAGGACATTCCACCTGAACCTCAGGAAGAATTTCCTGATGGTCAGGGCTGTCTGGCTGTCTGGAATACGCTGCCTTGGAGTGTAGTGGAGTCTCCTTCCTTGGAGGTTTTTAAGCAGAGGCTGGATGGCCATCTGTTGGGACGGCTTTGAGGGTGTTCCTGCATGGTAGGGGGTTGGACTGGATGGCCCCTGGGGTCTCTTCCAACTCTACGATTTTATGATTCTACGTTAATATAGTAGCAAATTTACATTACCAGAACCTCACATACTTCAGGTGATTCTGTGTCAGCCACTTCCTCAGAAGGAAAAGCCATCAAATGGGAGTCAGGCGAGAGTCCATCACCTGTGGTGAGGGAAAGGAGAGGAAAGAAGCTAATTTTTGAAATGCAAGAGAGTGCACTGTGATCATTGTCTCACCCTAGTTCCGTTCCATAGATAATGGAGTTATATTTTAAGCTATGAAGGCACAAGTCCGATCTCTATTTATCTATTTTAGGTCAATAGTTCCCCTTGACAGGGGAAGCTTTGTTTTGTTCCATAGGTCAGTTGTATTCAGATTTTTTTAGGCAAATAAATTCCAGTGACTTTTAAGAAATAGAGAGTTCTTAAGTGCAATAGTGACTGTGCAATTGCATTATTTTGAAAACTGCAACTAAAATTGCAGGGTGGAGAGAGCTTAGAACTACAAAGTTAACTAATTACTTTATAAGGGCTACTAATTACTTTTAAATCAGTCTTAAAGCTCTGGAACTCTCCCTCTGGGCCTGGTGCTGGGCCCTGCCTGGAAGGAAAAGGTAAAATGAGTGGAGGCTGCCATTGCTTCTCCATGCTTTCTCATTGTTCACACGCATAGCCCGTATCTGTACTACACTGTTATAGTGCTATTATTCCACTTTCAACATCCCGTGGAATTCTGGGGTTTGTAGTTCAGTGAGGCCAAAGAGCAATCTGGCTGGGAATTCTAAAGCCCCTTCCCTAAACTGCAAACCCCAGGATTCCATAGGAGGTTGAAAGTGGAATAATAGCACTCTAACAGTGTAGTGCAGAAATGGCCTTAGTGACCATAGGAACTAATAATAGCTAAAAGCAGGAGATCTCTCCTGCCTGACAATGCCACTTCTCTCTTTTTCTCAACAGCCAACCAGTTTTGTGTTACAGGAAATACTGGGAGTCACAATATAAAAACATAGCATTTCAGAGCTCTTCATAGGATTGTTCCAGGGAAAAAAGAAGGAAGGAAGGGGATGCTGAGTGTGCTGCTTCAAAATCCTTCCAGAAGAGAGAGGCAACAAATAATTAAGTGATAAAACACCAATCTACTTTAGGGGGAGGCCATTCTGCACTACAGAACAAAGCATTATGATCTCACTTTAACTACCCATGGCTGCACCTTTTGGAATCTTGGGATTTGCAGTTTAGGGAGGGGTACTTAGAATTTTCAGAGGGAGAGGTTTAGTGTGTTCCCAGATGACAAACTTCAGGATTCCATAAGATGAAGACTTATGCAGAGCTCGGGAAACTTACTTTCATAGGACTAGAACTCTCAGTATCCCCAGCCAGTTAAAAGTGGAATCATAGTGCTGTGACTGTGACCACTCAAATAGGACTTTTAATGCTGTAAAACTCCATCACATTAAATGGTATTGAGAATAGATTTGTGATAATTAATAAAAGCACCGTATTTGCTGGCATGTAAGACTCATTTTCCCTCTGAAAAATATTGTTTGAAAATGGGGTGTGTCTTGGTGAGATGGTCATAAAATATAGGACATTCAATAGACATCAAGAGTTGGAAAATAGTATGGAATACAGATTTAAGATTTACATTAAACTTAAATTTAAGAGAAAACTATTATGAAATGTTGCATAGATGGTATATGATGCCAGAGAGATTACAAAAAATTACAAAGAATGAAAAATTGAAATGCTGGAAGTGTGGAGAAAAAGACGAAACATTTTATGATATGTGGTAGACTTGTAAAAAGGCAAAGAAATTTTGAAAAGAAATACATGAAGAAATTCAAAAAATATTCAAAATGAATTTTTAAAGGATATCTGAATTATATCTATTGAATATAATAAAATCAAAGGCAAAAATCAGAAAGCATAAAAATGTTATATTTAGTTACAGCGGCTAGATTAACTTATGCTCAACATTGGAAACAAATATTAAAATAAATTTAAATGAATGGAAATTAAAGGTCATGGATATGACGGAGATGGAAAAATTGACAAATGCATTAAAGAACAAATCTATTCAACAATTTGATAGAGAATGGAACAAAATAAGAGTGGCTTCAAACGTAAAGCTAATGATTGTAACGACATAATTTGATAAAAAAGGTAAAAATGTATTGACTGGCTAAAAGACAAACTACGATTGGTATGCCGAAAGATATAATGTATAGTGGATTGGACTCCTTGTATTGTATTGTATTATATTGTACTGTATATTGTATTATATTGTACCTTTTGTTTGATTCAGCTGGGCAAAACTGGAGAAGAAAACTTGTTATGGGAGTTGGGGGGAGAGGAACAGTTAAAAGAAATGTTCCCATTTTATATCTTCTTGAAAAATTTTAATAAAAATCAATTTTAAAAAAAAGAAAGTGGGGTGTGTCTTATATGCCAGTGTGTTTCATACGCAGGGAGATATTATTTGCTGGTGTATAAATGGGGTGCATCTTAGGTTGTTTCTGCACGAGCCTGTTATAGCACGATGATTCCACTTTCAACATCCTCTGGAATCCTGGGGTTTCCAGAGGATGTTGAAAGTGGAATCATCGCACTATAACAGGCTAGTGTGGAAACGGCCATACATGCCATATACATTACAATATCCTTTATTCATTAGGTTATTCTGTAATCCTTACTGACTGAAGCGGGATCCTGATCCTCCTCTTCTTCGGCGTCACTGTAATTCTCTCCTGCCGGGTTCTCCTCAATCTCTACAACCACTTCATGGAAGGGTCCCTGAAAAAAATGGATTTCAAGGGGCCTGCTTAGGAAAGAGAGAGCAAGCTGGGAGCATTAAGCACCATGGAGAATCGATGTGAGTCATGTGTACCAGTGACACCGCAGAAGGAGTGTACAGTCAGCCCTCCACATTTGTGGGTTCCACTTTCACAGATCTGATTATTTGTGAGTTTTCCAACCCCTGCCTCCCCTACGTCGGGCACTCTTTTCCCATGGGAACCTTCACTCTTAGCAGCTCCGATCAGGCTGTGTGGCTCTTTAAAAATGCCTCTGGTCCTCCTCATCCTCCACCAGCCGCTGCATGGCCTGCTAAGGATGGCTCGCACCCCAATTTCTCAGCACCACAAACCCTTTCCTGGTGTCTCTCACACACCCAAGGAAGGAGATGGGCAAGAGCAAGGAAGTATAAGGCCACTATGGACCTTTCTGCACTACACTATTATAATGCTATCATTCCACTTCCAACATCCTGTGGAATTCTGGGGCTTGTAGTTCTTCTAAGGCCAAAGAGCTCTCTGACTGAGAATCCTAAAGCCCCCCCTTAAACTGCAAATCCCAGGATTCCATAGGAAGGTGAAAGTGGAATAATAGCACTATAACGGTCTAGTGCAGAAATGCCCTATGCCGACCACTCCTCCGTCCCTCTCCTTTCCCTTACCTGCTTTGGACCCGGGTGCCCCACTGCACCACTGTGCTTCAACCCCCTTCCCACAGACACACACATGCATTTTGATAGTTGTGGCCCTGAACTCCTAACATTAGGGAATGTGGAGAACCAACAGTACTGTAATTGACTTTGGAATCCCAGACAACCTGGCCTTGATATACTGTAGACTAGCAATTCCACAGCAGAGCTCAGGAAATTTACTTTTTTGGGACTACAACTCCCAATATCCCCATCAGCATGCTGGAGTCCAAAAAAAAGTAACTTTCTCAAGCTCTGTACCCAGGGGCCAAGAAAGGCTCTTTAGATATTAAGCCAGTCTCTTTGGTCTATCTACCACTCAGGGTAAAGAAGGCCCTTTTCGCATTAAGGCTTCTAGTGCGAGCGGGGGAGGGCGGCTCGCGCAAGAAGCCTTCTCCGGGAGGCTGCCGCTTCCCCCTCCTTCCTTCCGCAGGCAAAGGAACGAGGGGGAAGCGACAGTGTCGCGCGAGCCGCCCTCCCCCCCGGGCGAATCAGGAGCCTGTCGCGTCCCCCCCCGCGCGCACGAGAAAGGAGCCTGTCCCGTCTGTCCCCCCCCACACGCGCGCGCGAAGCAGGAGGCTGTCGCATCCGTCGCGCTAGTGCCCCGCCCCGCCCCTTCCTTTCGCAGGGGCGGAGGGAAGGAAGCTGTCGTGCGACAGAAGGCCCGTGCGAAAAGGGCCAAAGAGATCTGGGAAAAGTCAGCTTTTTTTGGATGAATGCTTCCCATCCTCCCCCAGCCAGCATGGCCAGTGTTTGGGAAGATTCTGGGAGCTGTAGTTCAGAAAATTCTAAGCACTGAGTTCACATTCAGGTCTCTTTCACACTACACAAACATATCAATTGGATACCACATCAATTGGATAGGGAGGCACTGGCAGAGAATGCTAAGGACCCCCCCCACAAAACTACAAATCCCAGGATTCCATAGGATATAGCAAGGGCAGTTAAAGTGGAATCACAGGGCTATAATTGTGCAGTGTGAAAGAGATCTCAGATTTAGAGTCGAAGGCTTTCACAGCTGGAATCCATTGGTTCTTGTGGGTTTTTCGGGCTTTGAGACTGTGTTCTGGTTGTATTTTCTCCTGATGTTTTGCCTGCGTCTGTGGCTGGCATCTTCAGAGGAATGGTGGATTGGAAGTGGAGTGGAGGATATATATGCCAGTCTCCTCCTCCAGAGGGGAGGGAGCAATTAGCATAATAGTCCTATTGTGTGTCTTGAATACTTGTTCCTGGAGGGAGACTTCCTGAGCCCAGGTGGGGTATTGAAAAACACCAAAATCAAAACACAAAAGGTGCTAATGAGCCCTAATGAGCCCCACTTCCAAGAAAGCCAATGTGCAGCCAAGAAAGCCAATGCAATTCTTGGCTGCATCAATAGGAGTATGGTGTCCAGATCGAGGGAGGTACTGGTACAACTCCACTCTGCTTTGGTTAGACCCCATCTTGAATACTGTGTTCAGTTCTGGGCACCCCAATTCAAGAGGGATATTGACAAGCTGGAGCAAGTCCAGAGGAGGGCAACCAAAATGGTGAGAGGCCTGGAAACCATGCCCTATGGGGATAGACTTAGAGAGCTGGGGATGTTTAGTTTGCAGAAGAGAAGGTTAAGAGGGGACATGATAGCCATGTTTAAGTATTTGAAGGGATGCCATGTAGAAGAAGGAGAGGGCTTGTTTTCTGCTGCTCCAGAGACCAGGACAAGGAGCAATGGATTCAAGCTGCAGGAAAGGAGATTCCACCTGAACCTCAGGAAGAACTTCCTGACAGTCAGGGCTGTCCAGCAGTGGAATCTGCTGCCTCGGAGTGTGGTGGAGTCTCCTTCCTTGGAGGTTTTTAAGCAGAGGCATGATGGTCATCTGTCGGGAGTGCTTTGAGGGTGTTCCTGCATGGCAGGGGGTTGGACTGGATGGCCCCTGTGGTCTCTTCCAACTCTACATTTCTATGATTCTGTGATTCCAATTCACTATTCCTCTGAAGATGCCAGCCACAGATGCAGGCGAAACGTCAGGAGAAAATACAACCAGAACATGGTCTCAAAGCCCGAAAAACCCACAGGAACCAAAAGATCTCAGATTCCTGATATGGGCACAGGAGATTCATTTTGAAAACCGTCACCTGCCATTTCTCCATCTCGGCTTCTTGATGGTTGACCAGGAAGTCCTCCGTCAGGGCCACGGTCTGGACACCATCCTCTGGTGGGCCCCGTTCGTGCTCCCTTTCTTGGATTCCCGCCGGCAGGCTGGCCAGGAACTGCTCCAGGATCAGAAACTCCAGGATCTGCTCCTTGGTGTGCTTCTCTGGCTTTAACCACTGGTGGCAAAGCTCCTGGAGCTGGCTGTAAACCCTTCGCGGGTCCTCAGCTTCTTGGCTTTGGAACCGCCTAAACCGCTGGCGCTGCGTCTCCATTCTGAGGGCTTCCCCTCGCAAGATGGCTGCTTTCACCTTCCCGTAATCCTCCTTATCGTTGGTTCTGAGACCGTGAAAGGCCTGCTCCGCTTCCCCGCTGAGTGCTGGCAGGAGCCGGGTGGCCCATTCCTCCCTGGGCCACTGGCAAGCTTCGGCCACTTGCTCAAAAGAGGCCAGAAAGGCCTTGCTGTCACCCCACGGATCTGTCCTCTGGGGGTTGTTCCCCTTTCCCGAGTGAGGGGTGTTTGGAACCATGAGGAATTCCTGCCAGTGGGTTACCCAGTTTTGGTGGGTCCGCCTCAGTACTTCCAGCTTGGCTTCTGGGGCTGGGGTTGATCCTGGATTCTCCTTCACATGTTCAAGAGAAACCACAGAAGGGGCTGTTAGCACTCACTATGCAGCAGCTGTGAGGTTATGCTTCTCCATGATTCGCATCAGGATCCGGGGTCCAGAGATGACCCTCAGAAAAGGTTGGCTTTGTGCCAGGGGTCAGCCATTGGCTGCAGGGGTCCAAGGACCTGAATGCAAGGGCTCTGAACCCCCCCCCGATATGCCCCAGGCCCAAAGCCCCCAAAATCTTTTTTTAAAAAATTTATTTCTGATTTTTTTCCAAAATAGCCCAAAAGTGTTCCCAAACCAGCTGAAAATGTGATAATTTGCTTATCTCTGCATTTGTAGCTTGCTTGGGCAGAAAAAAATAAAACACATAGATCTAAGATGGGTGACCCCTGGCTTGACCACAGTACATGTGAAAAGGACCTAAGAGTCTTAGTAGACCACAAGCTGAGCATGAGTCAGCCGTGTGATGTGGCAGCTAAAAAACCCAATGCAATTCTGGGCAGCATCAAAAGAAGTACAGTTTCCAGGTCAAGTTAAATGATAGTACCAGTCTATTCTGCTTTGCTCAGACCCGACCTGGAATAACATGTCCAGTTCTGGGCACCACCATTCAGGAAGGATATTGACACGCTGGACTGTATCCATAGCAGGATGAACAAAATGGTAGAAGGCCTGGAAAACATTCCCTATGAGGAGAGGCTTAGGGACCTGGATGTGTTTAGACTGGAGAAGAGAAGGTTAAGAGGTGACATGATAACTGTGTTTAAATATTTGAAGGGGTGTCATATGGAGGATGGAGCAAGACTGTTTTCTGCTGCTCAAGAAACTAGGACACGGAGCAACAGCTTCAAACTTCCAGAAAAGAGATTCCACCTAAACATTGGGATGAACTTCCTGATGGTTAGAGCCTTTCGACAGTGGAATACACTACTCTGGACAGAGGTGGAGTCTCCTTCTTTGGCAGTTTTTAAACAGAGGCTGGATGGCCATCTGTCAAGAATGCTTTGATGGTGTATTCCTGCATGGCACAGCACTGGACTGGATGGCCCTTGTGGTCTCTTCCAACTCTATGATTCTGTGATTTCTGATTATTTGGGGTTTTTTTCCACCTCAAAATAGGCCAAAAGTGCCCCAAACCAGCAACAAATGCAGCAGTTTGCTTACCTCTCCAGGCTTGCTCCCAAACCTGAAAAAACGCCTCCTTCAAATCACCCAAGATGATGGCTAGAAGTCACAGATTTCCCATGGATTTCCATTTTGTCTTTAATCTTTGTAATTTCTATAACTTTTATTGTACTGTTAACATTCTTAATTAGAAACTAGTTAAAACAGTTCTCCAAAAGCGAACAAGAAAATAAAATTCTGAGTAAAGGGATGACATTAAACTCATCCATAATGAAGATACTGTATTAAGATATGCCGATGACACTATATTAGTAGCAAAAAAACAACAGTAACTTGATCCCTCTTTTTAGAAGACTATTTTAAAAGCAAAAAGCACAACAATATTCTGCATCTTAGAATCACAGAATCATAGAAATGTAGAGTTGGAGGAGACCCCAGGGGCCATCCAGTCCAACCCCCTGCCATGCAGGAACACCCTCAAAGCACTCCCAACAGATGGCATTTTACACTTTTTCCCCTCTCTTTTTGTTGGTAAATGTGCTCTTGTAGACTTTGAAATCAATTTGGCAACAGCAGAGTTGACTTTTTTAATTGTAAGTAGCAAAATAAAATTAGGAGTCCCTCATTATTTTTGCCAATATCACACCGGAACATTTATGGTGTAACAATACCATCTTGTGGACAAGGAAAAGAACTACAGACATATAGAAAAGACAGAGAGACTTTTTAAAAAATTATTTTTAACCCTGTAAGTGTTGTATTTTTATTTCGGATCTTTAAAAAAAGTGTGAAGCTTACTTCTTTTTTCCGCTCCCTCCCTTACCTTTAAAATGATAACTAGGTTAAAGGCAAAAGCTATGGAAGCAAGAAGTGGAACTGTACATTTACCCTAAAAAAAAAAAGGCAAGCTCATCAGAAATACTTAAGAAAGTCCTGGTGGAGATGAGGCTGATGATGTAAACAATGGCGGAAGAGCTTAATTAAATTCATGTAGCAAGGGAAAAAATGAAGAATCAAATGCAAAGTATTGCAAGATGCAAAGGAAAGAGGAGGATTGGGTCTACCTGATTTGAAATTGCATTTTGCAACCTGTTCTTTGGTTTGATTAAAAGAATGGATGGTGCTGAGAATTACAAGATTAATAGAAATAAAGGGGCATGAATTGAGGTTTGGGTGGCATATAGACTTATGGTACAATAAAGTTAAAGTGGATGTAGATTTTAATAATCATTTAGTGAGACACACTTTATTAAGAATATGGAACAGGAAAAAAGGGGAGATAACAGAGAGGAAAAAAGGGGGGATAACAATAATGAAATGATGGAAATGAAGAGATACATAGAGAATAATTGGGTAAAGATTTGCCAAGATGAATAAACCGACTAAGATTAGAGATAAACAGGAAAAGACAGCGAGCTAAAATGTACAATTATAGAACAGTCAACCGTGAAATTAAGGGTGGAGGGAATAGAGATAAGAGATAAAGAAGAGCCGAGTAAAAGAAAGTAGGAAGTGAAAGCAACAAGAAATTAAAAGATTTAAATATAGGACTCCTAGGAGGGCAGAAAGGAGTTATAGATAAATGAAGGATTGTATATTAATATATTAATATTATTGTATATTATTGTATGTGAACAGAGGATTATTGTTGTTTTATGTATACAATCAAAATAGAAGATGTCTTAGTAAAGATGTATGTAAAATATGTACTTTAATAATAATAAAAAAAAGAATATGGAACAGGTTGTGCCCAAAAATGCCTTTACAAGTGTCAGCACAAGAAGCTCATTACAGAAAATAAACAACAGCCAAAGAAAAGTGGTTAACTTTTGGCTGCCTGTGGATTTTAACTTAGCTTTGTTCTTATGAACCAACACCTTGTTTTCATAAGCACAGGTGTAGGCAGCGTGGTACTGCTTTAGACTACAACTCCAGCAATCCTTGTCCGTTATTGCCTTGCTGGATGGGGTCGATGGGAGATGTAGTCCAGAAATCTCTAGAAGTATCAGCTTACTCACCCTACAAGTAATGCATGGGAACTGGAGTTGTGGGAAAAGGTTTCGTGGGAACATAGCTTTTCAGAAGGAATTTGGACGAAAGAAGAGAAATAGCCTCCCTCAAATATTTTGGGAAGCAGTTACAAACTTATGGGGCCCAGGTTAGAGGGACTACAGAAGACTCATAGAATCATAGAGTTGGAAGAGACCACAACACAGGCCATTTCTGCACTAGCCTGTTATAGCGCAATGATTCCACTTTCAACATCCTCTGGAATCCTGGGGTTTGCAGTTTCGGGAGGGGCCAGCCGGCCCCTCCCGAAACTGTAAACCCCAGGATTCCAGAGGATGTTGAAAGTGGAATCATTGCACTATAACAGGCTAGTGTGGAAATGGCCACTGAGTCCAACCTCCTGCCATGTAGGAACACACACTGAAAGCACTGTCAGCAAATGGCTATCTAGCCTGTTTAAAAACATACAAACAATGTGACTCCACAACACTCCAAGGCAGCACATTCCATTGTCGAACAGCTCTTGCCAACACGAATTTCTCCCTGACGTTCAGGTGAAATCTCTTTTCCTGTAGTTTGAATCCATTGCTCCGTGTCTTAGTCTCCGGAGCAGCAGAAAACAAGCTTGTTCCATCTTCAATATGACATCCCTTCAAATATTTAAACATGGGTATCGTGTCTAAATATCTGAAGGGATGTCCAACTTGTGTGCCCTTTATGTTTGGAACTGCTTTGCAGAACAGTTGAAACAGACCAACAACCCATTCTCACAACACAGTTACAGCACTTTTATTTCATTTTAACTACCATGGCCCCATCTTATAGGATCCTGAGGTTTACAGTCTGGCGAGGTGCTAGAGCTCTCCAGCTGAGAATTATTACTGTCCCAGAATTTCACAGGATGGAACTGTGGCAATTAAAGTGGAATCAAAGTGCTATAATTGTATAGTGTGAAAGGGCCCCCGGAGAACATCTATTTCATCCATGGCCAGATACCCTGAAGGAACCCAACCTGTCTGATCTTGGAAGCTAAGCAGGGAATAGAATTTCTCTCATTTGCACGCAAGTCTCACATAAAGGAGAGGAAAATGGAATTTCCTTCCAAGTTGCCTTTCCTTCCCGTTCAGCATCTGCCCATTGTTATGGAAATCTTGTAAGAAAATTGAGGGAAAAGAGAGGTTTTCACAGGAATTTTCAAAAGCAGGGAATCAGGATTCCTGCTAAGTGGATGAACAGAGAGATCCTTTATTTACAGTTGCTAATGATGGATGGGATGCCTATAGCTGGCTAGCACCAGATCTCATTTGATCTTGAAAATTAAGCAACATCAGGCCTGGTTAGTATGTGGATGGGATATAAATACCACATACTTTGTGCCTCCTAAGTTGTCTGACGTGGGGGACCTGTAATTAATTTTTTCCAGTGTGTCGGAGATGAGTACCATATTTATGCCCATTGGCTATAATTCTAGAATCAGAGCTGGAAGAGACCACAAGGGGCCATCAAGTTCAACCTCGCAGGAATACACATTCAAAGCACTCCTAACAACTGGACACCCAACCTCTATTTAAAAACCTCCAAAGAAGGAGCCACCACCACACGCTGAAGCAGCGTATTCCACTGTCAAACTGCTGTTACCATCCAGAAATTCTTTTCTAATGTTTATGTGGAACCTCTTTTTAATTAGTTTGAATCCATTGCTCCATGTCCTAGTCTCTGGAGCAGCAGAAAATAGGCTTGCTCCATCTTCCATGTGACATCCCTTCAAATATTTAAACATAACTATCATGTTGCCTCTTAATCTTCTCTTCTCCAGGCTAAACACCCCCAGCTCCCTAAGCCGCTCCTCATAGGGCTTCATGGTTTCCAGACCTTCTACCATTTTGGTCACCTTCCTTGTATCTTGCTTTTCTGGAAACTCATCAGGGACTGGCAGCTGCCACAAGGACTAGTACTGGTCCCTGGACCATTACTTTCAGTAGCACTGCTCCATTCAGAGGAACGCATGGACAAATCTCTGCTGAATAAATCCTGCCAAGCAAATCCAAGACAGAGTCACTAGAAGCTGAAATTATCTTGAAAGCATGTAACAGCAACAACATCTGTGTCCAGCTGTTTCTATATAAAAGAACAGGGAATGTTTCAGTGCAAGCAAAACATTATTTCCCCATATGGGGAGAAAATTGTTTAAACGAATGGCCTGTGCCAAGTGAGGCTACTATTGGTCCTCCTAAGAAGCCAGCTCTATTGCTCTTTCCTTCTCCCTGAATTGTAACCCAGGAACGAGATCCCATCCTGCTGGCTGTGGAAGAGGGCCAAATGGGAAGCAGAACCAGCCTGAATGGATGGAGAGCAATTTGGGGGCTGCCCTTCTCTTTGAGCTGTTTCTGGGCTAGGTGGTCATCCTAGGCCATTTCCGCACTACACTCTTATAGTGCGATGATTCCACTTTCAACATCCTATGGAATCCTGGGGTTTGCAGTTTCGGCCCCTCCCGAAACTGCAAACCCCAGGATTCCAGAGGATGTTGAAAGTGGAATCATCGCACTATAAGAGTGTAGTGCGGAAGTGATTCTTTCACGCCCCACTGTTACAGCACCATGATTCCACCCTAACAGCCATGGCAACATCTTCTGGGGAATCCTACGGTTTACAGTTCAGGGAGATACTAGAGCTCTCTGTCTGGGAACCTCTGAATGCCCCCCCAACCGCAAATCCCACGATTCCATAGTACGTTGCCAAGGCAGTTAAAGCGGGCTCACAGCGCTACAACTCTTTCCTGAGAAAGGACCCCATGTTGCCTTACAGTTCCCTTAAACCCAGCTGTGATGCAAGCCTCCAGGCCTTCCCACAGTACATAACTGTTGCGCTATGATGCCACTTTAACTACCATGGCTGCCTCGTATGGAATCCTGGGGTTTGTAGTCTTGGGAGGTAGTGGAGATCTGTGGCTGAGAGTGCTAAATATCTCCCCCTAAACTGGAAAACCCATGATGCCACAGAACAGAACCATGGCAGTTAAAAGTGGAATCTAAGGGCCTTTCTGCACTACACTGTTATAGTGCTATTATTCCACTTTTAGCATCCTATGGAATCCTGGGGTCTGCAGTTTAGGGAGGGGCATTTCAAAGGCTCAGCCAGAGGGCTCTTTTGGCCTCAGTAAACTACAATCCCCAGAATTCCACAGGATGTTGAAAGTGGAATAATAGCATTATAACAGTGTAGTGCAAAGGCCCATGGTGCAATAATTATGTAGTCCAGAAAGGCCCTCCGTCTATGGCCCCTACCACACTACACCTTTATAGTGCTATTATTCCACTTCAACTCATGGTTTGCAATCCTGAGATTTGCAATTTAGGGAGGGGCATCTAGACTTCTCAACTAGAGAGCTCTTGTGTCAGGATCAGACTCAGGCACAGATCAAACTACAAACCCCAGAATTCCACAGTATGTTGCCATGAAAGCTAAAGTGGAACCATAGTGCTATAACAGTATAGTGTGATAAGGCCCCAAGAACCAACTTGCCCCTAAGTTTTGTGGTTTCCCCCTCCTTACCTCACTTCCTTTGGTGTGGAATCCTCTAGCTTCTAAACCAGGGAACATGCAAAGGGGATGATCTTAATTTTTCTGAGTGATTTGTATGCCACTCCTCGTTTCTACACTACACTGTTGTAGCGCTATCATTCCACTTCTAACATCCTGTGGAATCCTAGGGTTTGAAGTTCAGGGAGGAGGATTTGGAATCCTCAGCCAGAGAGCTCTTTGGCCTCAGGAAACTGCAAACCCCAGAATTCCACAGGAGGTCGAAAGTGGAATAATAGCGCTATAACAGTGTGGTGCGGAAAGGCAAGCTATAGCTGGATCAATCCCATGGAAGAAAATAAAGCTCTTACAGAAGTCGGCCCCATATTCCCGGTGGCAGCCTTTCTGATCTTGGAAGACCTCTCTCCTTCTCTCTCTCTCTTCTGGAGCTTCTGCCCAGCTCTTGTGAGGGTTCCTCATTGGACCGGATCGATCCGGGGCCCTTCCTCCATCTCCTTCTCCTCTTCCTCCCGGTTCGATGGGCTCTTCATCCTCCCTCGGCATCCACGCTCCAGACCCAGAGGAGGAGGAGGAGGAGGAGGAGAGGAGCAGCCTTTGGCTCCAGGCGCGGAGGGAGTTAAAGCGACCGAGTCCTTGGCTCCTAGAGAGACAAAGCCAGAGTGTGGAGCCCAACCCTTTCCTGCTCATTTTGGGGAGGGGGCTTGCAGGAGGTGGGGGCAAAGAGGGGAAGATCAGGATGCCTTTGCCATGCCTGCGAGGAGAGGAAGGGAGGAGAGGTGAGCTTGCAATGGGGAATCAGCTTGCTTTGCAAAAAGGGAAAAAAATGCAGCCCATGGAAGGAAACAGAGAGAGATGAAAGAGGAGGAAAATGCTGGCTAGAGGGAGCCAAGTGTGGAAATGAGGGCCTTTCCGCACTAGGCGGTTATAGCGCTATGATTCCACTTTCAACCTCCTGTGGAATTCTGGGGTTTGTGGTTTACTGAAACCAAAGAGCTCTCTGGCTGAGAATTCTAAAGGCCCCTCCCTAGACTGCAAATCCCAAGATTCCATAGGAGGTTGAAAGTGGAATAATAGCACTATGACAGTCCAGTGCGGAAACAGTCAAAATCCAGCAGTTCTTAATCTGGGGTCCATGGATCTATATGGGGTTGCAATGTCCTCCCAGGGGGTCTCCCAAGGCTTGAAGAAAGGTGATGATCTTTTACAGTTAAAACAGAAAGAAAGGAAAAGAGTGAGACAAATTGGTATGGAATCATTCCAGTAAAAATATTATAACAAGGGTGTGTTTATTTCCTGATTTCTCCCTTCTCTCCAAATCTGACCACCCTTCACAAGGAACTTTGGATATAGATGTTTGAGATACTTTGGGGTTTTAAATGTTAAGTCTTGTGAGTCTGTGGCAAGAAAAGATGGTTAAAGGGGATCAGGGGTGAAGAAGAAGTTAAGAGCTGCTGTGTTATACAATTTTAAGGCAGCTTCTCACAAAAAAAATTAAAGGTGCCTTCAGAGCAGTTTACAGACAGGCCATCTCTTCCAGTTTCCGCACTAGGCTGTTATAGTGCTATGATTCCACTTTCAACATCCTATGGAATCCTGGGGTTTGCGGTTTCGGGAGGGGCCAGCCGGCCCCTCCCGAAACCGCAAACCCCAGGATTCCATAGGATGTTGAAAGTGGAATCATAGCACTATAACAGCCTAGTGCAGAAATGGCCTATGAGTCTATCATTCTATGATTCTATGTATATGATGGTACACCCATGTTTGCTAGAATTCACAGATTTGGAGGTTGTGTGTACAAAAGGTCTACTGTATCTTTATATCACAGAGGCTTTATGTATTTGTGGCAGTACGTATGTGTGTCCAAGTTGCCTGTCAACTTATAGTGGCCCCGTAAATTTCATAATTTTTCCTTAGACAAGGAATACTCAGAGGTGGTTTTACCAGTTCCTTCGTCTGAAATATAACATACAGCACCCAGTATTCATTGGCAGTCTCCCATGCAAGTGCTAACTAGGGCTGACCCTGCTTAGCTTTCAAGATCAGACAGGATCGGGTGGTTGTGTCCAAAGATTATCTTTACAGTTCTATATAGAACTGGAATTGTAAAGATAATTTTTGGACACCCGGTATTTAGGCCATACTAGAGCAGTGTTGGACTACAGCTCTGGAGACCTGGGTTCGATTCCCCAGGCAGCCATGGAAACCTACTGGCTGAGCTTTGGCATATCACACACTCTCAGCCCTAGAAAATCCCATGATAGGTTTGCTTCAGAATCTCCGCAAGTCAGAAATGCATTGAAGGCACCCAGCAGCGACAAGAGGCTTAACAGCAGTGATTTAAGTCTCTTACTCTCAAGTCTCAAGGCCTTGAAGATACTTTCAAGTCAAGTCTCAAGTCTGGGAGCCAACTTTATACCCCAACCTATAATCCAGAATTTCGGGACAGAGTCAAATTAAAGTCAGTTTTAACAATTTAAGCAGAGTCGGTCTTCCACATTTGCGATTTTGCCATCTGCAGCTTCAGGCGTGGGGAATAGGATCCTTCTTACTGCCCCTTCCCAAAGCTGGGGGCTTTTGTGCTAATGGGCGTAAAAGAGTCTGCAGCTTCAGAAGTGGGGAATGGAGTCCTTGTGTCCTCCATGACTGAAGCTTCTAAAGTTTTAGAAGGAAGGATCCTTCCTCCGCAAGCCCGTTGCCTAACACATTTGCTGTTGCCCTCTGAGAAATGGACCCTGCACTCTGGGAGCAAGTCTTGCCTTTTGTTCTTCGGAAACGTTTTAGAAGGCTCCTCTGATATGCTGTTCCTCTCTGAGAAGTGCACCCACACTTCAGACTTGAGATGGATCATCATGTAACCGGTAGGCAAAAAGAGATGGAACATTTCCGCACGACACTCTTATAGCGTGACGATTCCACTTTCAACCTCCTTATGGAATCCTGGGGTTTGCAGTTCTGGGAGGGGCTGGATGGCCCCTCCCGGAACTGCAAACCCCAGGATTCCATAGGAGGTTGAAAGTGGAATCATCGCGCTATAAGAGTGTCGTGCAGAAATGGCCATGGAAATGCTGTTTTGGATGAATGTGTTGTGTTACTGAACCAAGGGCAGCAAGTCACTAAAAATATACTAGTCTCAAGTCAAGTTAAGTCAGTGCCTCATTTATTGACCATTTCCACACTACACTGTTATAGTGCTCTTTTTCCATTTTCAACAACCTGTGGGATTCTGGGGTTTGTAGTTACTGGGGCCAAAGAGCTCTCTGACTGAGAATTCTAAAGGCCCCTCCCGAAACTGCAAATCCCAGGATTCCATAGGATGTTGAAAGTGGAACAATAGCACTATAACAGTGTAGTGCAGAAATGGCCATTGTTGAGTCGAGTTCGAGTCAAGTCATTGAAGTGACTTAAGTCAGACTCAGTTTTGACTTGAGTCTACATTAAATCAAATTGTTCAAAGCAAAAGGCATAATAGCCAGTTAAATGTTGACAGCCTTACAGAACTAAATTAATTTTAGCTTGGACAAGGGTTGTTTAAAATGTTAGCTGGGGACTCCTGAATTCCACAGAGTGCATAAACCTCATGAGCTATCAAAGAGGCTTAGGATGTCTCATGAGAAGAAAACATTTAAAAATGAAGACTCCTTCCCACATGGATATCTGTCAAAACTTTGGAAAGTGAACAGTGGCTAGAAATGTCACCTACTCAGCTCCCGTTCTTTGTCTTGTTGGCTACAGAAACCATTACCACCTGACCCCTTGCAGTGGTTTTGGACTACAACTTTCATCACCCCAAGTGGTATGGCAGGATGGTGGGAATTGTAGAATGATAGAACTGTAGAATTGGAAGGGACCACAAGGGCACTGAGTCCAACCCCATTCTGCTATTCAGGAATACACCATCAAAGCATTCCTGACAGATGGCCATCCAGCCTCTGTTTAAAAGTGTCCAAAGAAGGAGACTCCACCACAACACAGCACAGTCCACTCTTGAACTGCTCTTACCATCAAGAAGTTCTTCCTAATGTTTAGATGGAATCTCTTTTCTTGACGTTTGAAGCCATTGTTCCGTGTCCCAGGCTCTGGAGCAGCAGAAAACAGACTTGCTCCATCCTTCCTATGACATCCCTTCCAATATTTAAACATAGCTATCATGTTGCCTCTTAACCTTCTCTTCTCCAGGCTAAACATACCCAGGTACCTCGACTGGTCATCAAAGGGCTTGGTTTCCAAGTCTTCTACCATTTTGGTCAACCTCCTCTGGAAACATTACAGCTTGTCAGTATCCTTCTAGTAGTAATACAATGCAGCAGTTGGTTGGGCCCTTTTGCTATGCAGAAGTATCTGTGTGTTTGTGTGGGAAAGAGACTTTCAGGCAGTGACTGTGGCCATTTCCGCACTAGCCTGTTATAGCACGATGATTCCACTTTCAACATCCTCTGGAATCCTGGAGTTTGCAGTTTCGGGAGGGGGCCGAGTGGCCCCCTCCCTCAACTGCAAACCCCAGGATTACAGAGGATGCTGAAAGTGGAATCATCGCGCTATAACAGGCTAATGCGGAAATGGCCTGTGTTTCATTAAACCACGGATGGGAATCATGCAGCCCTTCAGGCACTGCTGAACACTCCCAGCATTCTGTACCATTGGCTATGCTGGCAAGGGCTTCTGAGAGTTAGCATCCGACAACATGTGGAGTCCCACCTCTGGAATAAAGCCATGAAAACAGTAGTGACCATTTTGAGAAAGACTTTCCTCTAAATCTCTTGTTAGGTAGGAAGAGTAAAAAATGCACTGCAACAGCTCTGAGGTACTTTAATATAGTGTTAGTTTATGTTATTCATTCTTGGTGCCGAAATTCCCAGTTCTAGACTTGGAGCCCTAATCCAGATTAAGAACTATTGACAGAGATAAGGCGGAAAGGCATGCTGTCCCTGACAAAATCATCTTTAGTATGCCAATCAGAAATGGCTGTCTGTGGCCATTTCCACGCTAGACTGTTACAGCGCTATTATTCCACTTTCAACATCCTATGGAGTCCTGGGGTTTGCAGTTTAGGGAGGGGCCAGCGAGCCCCTCCCTAAACTGCAAACCCCAGGATTCCATAGCATGTTGAAAGTGGAATAATAGCGCTATAACAGTCTAGTGCGGAAATTGTGTTATGGCAGGTTGACTGTGTTCCAACATGGTAGAATTAAGTTTAGAAATGTCCTTCAGACCTGAGCTGGGAGAATTCTTTTTTAGCCCCAAACTGGAATGGTACCATCTGGTGCTCTAGCTAAATTATTTCATGGCTGGGAAATGCAGTTTTAGATCAGGTCGAGGGCATCTGTTACATTATTTGGAATACAGTACCTCAAGCACTGTAGACATTGTTTTTATTTAGACCAGTCTTGGGCCTCCAAAGTGTTGCAAAAAACCAAGATCTTATGGAACAGAAAGCCCGATTGATTACTGGTTCAAACCCCTGCATTACACGATTGCTCTCAGCCCTCCATGTTCAGTAGGATTAAGGGTGCAGGGTCCTTGCCAAAGTGAAAAAATTGCAAATATCAAAATGTGTGTGTGTGTCTGTGGGAAGCGGGCGGCGAAGCATGGTGGGGAGAGTGGGCATCCAGCATCCAACCCAGGTCAAGGAAAGGAGAGGAAAAGGGGGGTTGGTTAGCATGGTGACCCTGTATTTCCTCTCTCTTGCCCATCGTCTGCCTTGGGTACAAGGGGGCATCGGGAGGGGGTTTGTGGTGCTGATAAATTGGACTGTGAGCTATCCTTAGCTGGCCAGGCAGCCGCTGGTGAAGGATGAAGAGAACCAGAGGCAGGTTTTTAAAGGGCTGTGCAGCCTGATTGGAGCTACCGAGAGGGAAGGTTCCCCCAGAAAAGAAGTGCCGGTGCGGGGAGGAGTTGGAGAAACTCGAAAATAATCCATAAAAGTCAAACCCACAAATGTGGAGGGCTGACTGTACAGTGTTTTCATGCTGCTTTAACTTCCACAGCTGCATCTTGCATATAGAATTCTAGGATTTATAGTTGGGTGGGACCCTAGAGCTCTCTGGCAGAGAAATCTTGAAACAACAGATCCATAAGATGGGACGCTATCACTGTTTGGTGTGAAAGAGCATACGTGCTCTCCATAAGATCTTGGTTTTCTGCAACAGTTTGGAGGCCCAAGACTGGCCTAAATAAAAACAATGTCTACAGTGCTTGAGGTATTGTAATCCAAACAGTGTAACAGATACCCTAGACTTGATCTAAAACTGCATTTCCCAGCAATGAAATAATTTAGCTAGAGCACCAAATGGTACCATTCCACTTTGGGGCTAAAAAAGAATTCTCCCAACTCAGGTCGGAAGGACATTTCTAAACTTAATTCTACCATGTTGGAACACAGTCAACCTGCCATAACACAGGCCATTTCCGCACTAGACTGTTATAGCGCTATTATTCCACTTTCAACATCCTATGGAGTCCTCGGGTTTGCAGTTTAGGGAGGGCCTTATTGACAAGGAGCCCTTTACTGATAAGAAATCTTCCTCTACAAGCAGATACTGCTTTGCCTGCCCAGTGTCTTAAAAGGCCACCACTCTTTGAGTCTGAAAGCTCCCAATGAAGGAATAGAGGGCATGCTCATCAAATTTGCAGATGACACCAAATTGGGAGGGGTTGCTAATACGCCAGAGGACAGGATCAAAATTCAAAATGACCTGGATAGATTGGAGAGCTGGGCCAGGGCGAACAAAATGAAATTCAACAGAGAGAAATGTAAGGTCCTACACTTAGGCAGAAATAATGGAATACAGAAATATAGGATGGGGGACACGTGGCTGGATAGCAGTACATGTGAAAGGGATCTAGGAGTCTTCATAGACCACAAGCTGAACATGAGTCAGCAGTGTGATGCGGCAGCCAAGAAAGTCAATGCAATTCTCGGCTGCATCAATAGGAGTATGGTGTCTAGATCGAGGGAGGTACTGGTACCACTCTACTCTGCTTTGGTTAGACCCCATCTTGAATACTGTGTCCAGTTCTGGGCACCCCAATTCAAGAAGGATATTGACAAGCTGGAGCAGCTCCAGAGGAGGGCGACCAAAATGGTGAGAGGCCTGGAAGCCATGCCCTATGAGGATAGACTTAGAGAGCTGGGTATGTTTAGTCTGCAGAAGAGGAGGTTAAGAGGGGACATGATAGCCATGTTTAAATATTTGAAGGGATGCCATGTAGAGGAAGGAGGGGACTTGTTTTCTGCTGCTCCAGAGACCAGGACAAGGAGCAATGGATTCAAGCTGCAGGAAAGGAGATTCCACCTGAACCTCAGGAAGAACTTCCTGACAGTCAGGGCTGTCCGGCAGTGGAATCTGCTGCCTGGGAGTGTAGTGGAGTCTCCTTCCTTGGAGGTTTTTAAGCAGAAGTTTGATGGCCATCCGTTGGGAGTGCTTTGAGGGTGTTCCTGCATGGCAGGGGGCTGGACTGGATGGCCCCTGTGGTCTCTTCCAACTCTGAATTTCTATGATTCTATGATAACATCTCAAAAGCAGGGATGCTTTCCTAACTCTGTTGAGGGCCACGTGTCTTCCGGGCTGGTGTCTTAAGATCTTTAATCTGGCGTGTTTGTTTGGGTTGTCTACCTGAGGCAGCTCCCAATCATCCCCCTGAAGCGAATTCTCACAGGCCACAATCACTGGCCACATAAATCCAGTTTCATATATATTCTGTCTTCCGCTTACTAGGTAACGAAACTGAGGATGAGACCATAGAGGAGATCTCTTCCTAAATGAAGGAGGCAGTGGGCCACGTGGAAAGCTGGTGAGCTTTCCCTCAAGAGTTCCGTGAAGCCAGACAGACATCCAAGATGAATCAAGAGAAAAATCCGTGGGAGGCCCATCCCAGAGCAGAAGGTCTCTTTGACCCAGCAGCAGTTAAATGTGAAGATGAGCTTATGAGCTTTGGCCAGACTGAAGAGTGCCAAGGTGAGGGAAAAGCCCACAGGTTTGAGGAACTGATAGTTTTCAAACTTCTTATCTTCAATAAATTGTGCGTCCCTTTGGAAATAATCCCTCCTCCTTATTATATTATCCATGCAGGCGGAGCATCCCTTTCCGTACATCCGAAAACCTCCAAAAACTGAAACTTTTTTGCCACCAGCAGCCCACGTCCACTTTTGAGGCAGCAGCTGTGGTGCTCCTGCTCATTTGTCTCCCAGATCCTCAGTCTCTCTCCAGCCTCATCTCTCACACACAAGACAAGTAGCACAACAAACAAGGCATGAAGCTGGAGAGAGATGCGAGGCTGGAGAGAGACTTGAGGATCTGTGAAATGGCAGGAATCCAAGTGCGGTACTCGGTGCACATCCACGCCTCCTGCCATTTCATAGACCCTCGCTTCTCAGCCTCATGTCTTAAATGTTTGCTACTTTGTGCCTAGAATCATAGAATCGTAGAGTTGGAAGAGACCACAAGGGCCATCAAATCCATCCCCTTTCTGCCATGCAGGAATACGTCATCGAAACATTCCTGACAGATAGACATCCAGCCTTTGCTTAAACATTTCCAAAGAAGGAGACTCCACCGTACTCCCAGGCAGCACATTCCACTGTCAAACTGCTCTTACTGTCAGAAAGTTCTTCCTACTATTTAGATGGAATCTTTTCCTGAAATTTGAAGCCATTGCTGTGTGTCCTAGTCTTTGGAACAGCAAATAACGGGCTTGCTCGATCCTCCATATGACATCCCTTCAAATACTTAAACATAGCTATCGTGTTGCCTCTTAACCTTCTCTTGTCCAGGCTAAACATACCCAGTTCACTAAGTAGCTCTTCATAGAGCATGGGTTCCAGGACTTCTACTATTTTGGTTGCTGACCTTTAGACACGTTTCAGCTTCTCAATATCCTTCCTGAACTGTGGTGCCCAGGACTGGACACAGTATTCCTGGTGGGGTCTGGTGAAAGCAGAATAAAGTGGTACCATCACTTCCCTTGACCTAGACACTATACTCCTATTGATGCAGCCCAGAATCACATTGGCTTTTTTAGCTGCCGCATCGCACGGCTGACTCATGTTCAGCTTATGGTCTACTAAGACTCTTAGATCTTTTTCACAGGCAGCATGGTCAAGCCAGGTGTCACCCATCTTATGTCTGTGCATTTTCATTTTTTTTTCTGCCCAAGTGTAGTACCTTATCCTTCTTCCTGTTGAAATGCATTTTGTTAGTTTTGACCCAGCTCTCTAATCTCTTTAAGATCATTTTGAATTCTGATCTTGTCCTCTGGGGTGTTAGCTACCCCTCCTGATTTGGTGTCATCTGCAAATTTGAGAAGCATGTCCTCTATTCCCTCATCCAACTCATTGATAAAGATGCTGAATAGCCCTGAGCCCAGGACAGAACTCTCTGGTACACCACTAGTCACTTCTCTCCAGGATGAAAATGAGCCATTGATGAGCACCCTTTGGGTTGGTCAGTCAACCAACTGCAAATCCACCTACTTGTGTTGTGTATGAGACAGAAGGCTGGAGACAGACTGAGGGTAAAAGGGACCTGATACCTGTATTAAATTAAAATACAGTACAGTACATGAGATCTCTGGTGAGTCTGCTAGCCATCTGCTTCCAACTGAAAGTGATGGCGCTCTCACTCATTCATACACAGGCTCTCCAAAGATCTCCTGTACAGTACTTAAGTATATACAGGTATACCAATCCCCCCCCTCCAAAAAAAAATCCAAAATATGAAACACTTCTGGTCCAAGCATTTCAGATAAGGGACCTCAACCTTTATGTTATTGTTATACCTAAAAATACTTAATTCCTTTGTAAGCACTGAAAAAATCATTTCCTAGAAACTTGCCACAGACTGGTAGCCAGTGGCTCGTGGACTATCACAGGTCCATAGACTTCCACTTTGAGTGGCACTGCCCTAGAGAGTGTTTGTGGGCAATTGGGAACAACCCCACTCATTTGAGGGGGTGGGAATGCAGCCCCCTCAGTATTCCAGATGGGGTCTGAGAAAAGCAGAATAGACTGGTACTCTCACTTCCCTTCAAGACCCCTGAAATTTCCAGGAGGTGTGATTGATCATTTTGGGCCATTGGGATGGGGGAATGATTCTGTTTTAGGCTGATCTGTGTCATGCTTTTCTCAAAACCAAAACTGACAGGAATGTTATTTCCAGTTTTGATTCCACTTCCCACTCCTGGCCTAAAATAAACTGAATATGGTCTGAAATAGTCCATTGTGTTGTCTGGACATTCTGTGGAATATTATTGGCCATTTTTAGAAATGGAGGTCCAGCCCACCCACTGACCCCTAAAATGATAGGCGCAGGGCAGATGTGGGTCTCTGAGGTCTCGAGGACAGGGGCAGTCCCCCGCTTCATGAATTTTGCCCATTCTTGAAGTAGTCAAAACTGGGACTTGACTTTACAGGCTTGTTCACTTTGAAATTTCTTCTTCTCTTATTAGGCAAGGGGTGTGAGATTGAGCCGAAAGAAGAGGGTCACCCAAGGGAAGCCTGTGAAGGAAGAGAACTCCGCTTGTTCAAAGGAGCAAGTGAAGAGGAAGTTTCCCAAAGATCTGAGCAGACAGAATCAGTCAGAAGTCCACAAGGACTGGTGCAGAGGCAACAAGAAAGTCAGTGGAAGAAGAGTACAGATGGATCCAATCCATGTTGGGTAGGTGAGTTTGCAAGCCGGGAGGAAATTCATGAAAATCAGAGACAAGAGACATTGACTGAACAGGAAAACAGCTCAGGTCTGACTGTCCACAGCACATCCCAGTCAGAGGGGAAAGTGTACCATTGCTTATACTGTGGAAAATCATTCAGTGCACACTTTAAACTTATTAGACACCACAGAATTCACACAGGAGAGAAACCCTTTAAATGCTCAATTTGCAGCAAGAATTTTGACCAGAAAGGAAATCTTATTGCTCATGCAAGAATCCATACAGGGGAAAAACCATATGCTTGTTCCGATTGTGGGAAAACCTTCAGTCACAAAGGAAGCCTTGTTTTGCATTTGAGAATCCACACTGGAGAGAAACCATACAAATGCCTAGATTGTGGGAAAAGCTTCAGTCGGTCAGGGTCCCTTAAAGAACATGAAAAAACCCACACAGGAGAGAGACCGTATACCTGCTTAGACTGTGGGAAAAGCTTCAGAAAAATCGCAGAGCTTACAACACATCACAGGTTTCACACAGGAGAGAAGCCATACAAATGTTCCAGCTGTGACAAATCCTTCAGTACAAGCTCTAACCTCATTGCCCATCAGAGAACCCATACAGGAGAAAAACCATACAAATGTTCAGATTGTGGGAAAAGATTCAGCCAAGCTGGAAATCTTAAGGAACATGAGAGAACCCATACTGGAGAGAAGCCATATAAATGCCCAGATTGTGGGAAAAGTTTTAGGCAAATTTCTTATTTCAGTAAACACCACCAAACCCACCTTGCTGATGAGGGGATGCATGTGGAAGAAAAGCCATATAAATGCTCTGATTGTGGGAAAAGTTTCAGTGAGAAAGCAAGCTTTGGCAGACATCAGAGAATCCACACTGGTGAGAAACCATTTAAATGCTCCGACTGTGGCAAAAGTTTCTGCCTAAAGTCAAATCTCGTCGTCCATTTGAGAATTCACACTGGGGAGAAACCATATAGATGCTCAGAGTGTGGGAAGAGTTTCAATCAGACTTCAAGTCTTCATAATCATGAAAGAACTCACAAAGGGGAAGAACCATATAAATGCTTGGAGTGTGGGAAAAGTTTCAACAGGCCATCACAACTTAAAGCACATGAGAGGACCCACACTGGAGAGAAACCGTACCAGTGCTCTCAGTGTGGAAGAGGTTTCATCTACAATCATCACCTTGTTAGACACTGGAGAAATCACACTGGAGAGAAACTATATAAAAGCCTAAAATGTGGGAAGGGATTTGGTCTCAAATCAACCCTTATTAAACATCAAGAAATCCACACTGAAGGGAAGTCATAGAAATGCTTCAGGTAGACATCAAGCCTAATAAATATATGAGTCTCACAGCAAGTCCTGAATGTGGGACCTGAAAAGTATCGGGTGGAGAATATTTGGCCCGTGTGTCAGTGTCCCACTCTGCCCAAAGACTTGGACTAGATGGAAATTTAGTTAGTTCCAAGAGGACCCCTTTTTATGTTAATAAAATAGTCAGACAAGAGAGATAAGCATGAGTACCATTTACGCTGAGATTATGGCCGTTTCTGCACTACACTGTTATAGGGCTATTATTCCACTTTCAACATCCTGTGGAATCCTGGGGCTTATCGTTTGCTGAGGTCAAAGGGCTCTCTGGCTGAGAACTCTAAACACCCCTCCCTCAATGCAAACCCCAGGATTCCATAGGATGTTGAAAGTGGAATCATAGCACTGTAACAGTGTAGTGTGGAAATGGACTATATCATTCCCTCTGTTTAAGCTGTGAGTGCTGTTTGAGTAAGCAGTCAAAAGTAGCAGCATCCACACACATAAGGGATGTGTTAGTAAGCTAGGTTTGCAGACATTTGAACATTCAGTAGGAAAACATCCCTGGAAACATGTAGGATACAGCAAATAGTTGACCGGAGATTGAGAATTCTCAGTGACCACATGAAAGGAAAATAGAAAATGGAATGGAGTGATTTCGCCCCAGATAGCAGAAATCCGTAATGTAACATTTTGTTACTTTATTTTGAGGGTGGACTTCAAAGGGATTGATTCTTTGAGCAGTCTTTATAGCTTTGGTCAGTGGCTGGTTGCTTCTGTGTCAGTGGATTGGTGAATCTCCTCTGAGTTTTAGTCCAAACTTTGAAGGAACTATCCAACTTTGTGAGTGGTGTACAGCACCCTGAATAGCTTCTTAAAAGTTCAGCATAAACTCAGAGCAGATCCACTGCCCCTCTAACACAGAATCCACAATGATCACTGAGTTTGGTTGGGTGTTTTTTGATAAAAACATGATCCATACCGTGTGTTCATTGAACTAAAATATTGAATTATGTGCTGTGTTTGATAATAATGGTCATGTTGTACAGTTTCCAAGCCTTGGTGTATATTTACATGACAATGTTTTCATTGGTTGATTCATTGGATGTTCCTGCCTAGGGTTTTGTTTCAGTTGCACTGTTTAATTGCTTTAATGTTTTGTTTATTTTTATTACTTTATGTAATTATGTTGAGTCCTCCTGGGTCAACAGTGGGAAAACAAGCAAGCAAGGATATAGAAAAAACAATGGCGCTATATCTGTTCGGTATGTGCAAAGAAGCTTAAGAGGGGACATGATAGCCATGTTTAAATATTTGAAGGGATATCATGTTGAGGAGGGAGCAGGCTTGTTCTCTACTTCTCCAGAGACTAGGACAAGGAGCAATGGATTCAAGCTGCAGGAAAGGAGATTCCACCTGAACCTCAGGAAGAACTTCCTGACAGTCAGCGCTGTCCGGCAGTGGAATAAGCTGCCTGGGAGTGTGGATGAGTCTCCTTCTTTGGAGGTTTTTAAGCAGAGGCTGGATAGTCATCTGTTGGGAATGCTTTGATGGGTGTTCCTAAATAGCAGGGGGTTAGACTCAATAGCCCCTGGGGCCTCTTCCAACTCTACGATTCTATGATTCTATGAAATACCTTCTGTTAAAGCACAAGGAGATATCATGAAATGCAAACAGGGAGTGAAACCATATACAGGTGGCATCCATATTTGCTGGGGTTAGGGGTGCAGGATCCCTACAAAAGTGGAAAAATTGTAAATATCAAAATGTGTGTCTGTGGGAAGTGGGGGGTGAGGCATGGTGGAGAGAGTGGGCACCCAGAGTCCAAATCAGGTCAGAGAAAGGAGAAGGATCAGTATGGTGGCACTATACTCATTCTCTCTTTTACCCATCTCCTTCCTTGGGTGTGGGAGGGCATCGGGAGAGGGTTTGTGGAGCTGAGAAACTGGGCTGCAATTTCTGCAAATAGCTGAGTAGGCAGCAGTTAGTGGAGGAGGAAAAGGACCAGCGACAGGTTTTTAAAGGGCTGCACAGCCAGAGCTGCTGAAAGGGAAAGTTCTTTTGAAAAAGAAGTGCCTGAGTTTTATGCGTGGTGGTGGCAGGGGTTGAATAAACTCACAAATAATCACATCTGTGAAAGTCGAACCCGTAGACATGGAAGGTTGGCTGTAAAAGAATGTAGCAAGCATCAGACCCAGACTAAGCCCTCATACTTTAGAACAGTATTCTAGATGAGAAGATATGCTGGTGGGAGAATCCATATGGCTGCTCACACAATACCAAGAGGTTTTCTGATCAATTAGGTCTTCCTAATCACAAGAAAATTCACATAGGAAAGAAACAGAATCAGTGAAATGGAGACAGAGCCCTAACCTTACTTCTCACCAAAGAATTCCATGGAAAGGGAGAGAAATGCCCTATTTGACGGCAAGAGTTTGCCATCAAATAGGGCTCCCCCCCTTGGGCTGCTATTAGAGATACACCTGAGATATGGCATGTAACATAGAAAATATTATATTTATTTCACTGAGCAATGGGACAGAGTAGATAATAATGATCTCTCTTTTGACCTCAACCTGGAGAAAAGGTGGATTCACAGTGTGTCTTGACTTTTTATTTTTAAACACAAATTCTTCACTTGTTTGTTCTATTTTTCCATAGCTTTTCAAGCTGGCATTCTGAGCATTGCCTGAACTAGCAGAAGCATGTGCCCCGGGGCTTAGATTGCTGTGGAATAAACAAGGCAAACATATGGTTTCGGTAACAATTGATGAGGACCAGATTTTATTGACTCTATTTAAAAAAAAAGTTTCTTCAGTCTCTGTTGTGCTATCCTTCAAGGTTGTCTGGTGGAAGGAAGATACCAGAAGAATCTAGATAAAGAATGGTGTGCTGGAGGTACTTTTGTCCTTCATGCAGTTCCATGTTTTGTATCACCTGTAGTGGAACAAAGAGCATAAAAATCCATAAATCAAGCGTTGTTGTTGCTGTTGTCAGATTTAAGTCATTTCTAACTAATGGAGACCCTAAGGTGAACCAATCATGGGGTTTTCTGGGGCTGAATGTGTGTGTGATGCATCCAAGGTCACCAAGTAGGTTTCCATGGCCAAGGGGGGAATCAAACCCTGGTCTCCAGGGTCGTAGTCTAATGCTCAAACCACTATACCACTCTGCCTCTCTACTTACAAGAATATAAAAAGCTGCCTTATACTGAGTCAGACTGTTGCTCCAGCACTGACTGGCAGTGGCTGTCCAGGCTTTCAGACAGGATCCTCTTCCAGCCCTACCTGGAGATCACTGCTGGTTTCCCATCCAAATACTAACAAGCCTATCTTGCTTAGCTTCTGAAATCAAACAAGGCAGATGTGTCCAGGATGGTAAAGTGTTGATTCTCCTGGTTCCATCCTATGGAATCCTGGGATTTGCAGTTTAGAGAAGGGAGTTTATAGTTTTCAGCCGTAGAGTTCAAGTACTTCACCATACTACAAGTCCCAGGATTCCACAGGACACAGCCAGGACACAGTTCAGGTAGAATCATAGTGCTATGATTATGGAACACGAGAGGGCGCCAGCCCTGCTGTGTTTAGTTTCTAAATCAGACAAAAGCAGATGTCTTCAGAATGGCAGCATGTTTACAAGTAGCACTGGGAAAAAACTGTTTGAAATCCTGGAGAGCTGCTGCTGGTCAGTGTACACTATACCCTGGTTTCTTGTGAGATCATATAAACCTTTCACTTTTTACTAAAGATCTACTGTACTGAGCCTGATGTCCCTATAGCAGGACTCAGTATAAGGCTGCTTCCTGTGTTCTTAGATGTTGCAGAAGGTGCCATCTGCAAAAGGGCATTCCACCCTGTCTGAGCAGGAAGCAGAACGCTTCTTCTAAAAGGGCACCTGCCACACAGTGTGTCAATTCTTGTGTCAAAAGTAGTGTACAATTCAGTACTTCTTTAATCAAGTTAATGTTGTTGTTTCTTTGTTTTTCAATGGACGCCACTGGCTAAATTTTGCATGCTCCATCCTGGCATGGAGAAATCTTTTATTGGCAGGTTATCAAGAGGAGCAAGCACTCCCAATGTGTTCACACTAGTGTATATTCAGACTGACACAGGCATTTTGGTATTGGAACAGAAACTACAAATGGTGATTCCACATCCTCATCTGCTTTAAAAACTGGGTTGTTTCTGAATTTTACTGACAACTTAAAGGAGACAGAAGTAGCGGGGGAGATCAGGATTTGTAGAAAAGAGTCCGGCTTTGGGAGGAAGAGGAAATTGACTCTCATACCTACCTGCAACGCAGGGGGTGGTGTACTCTTTTATGGCAAATTCATCTGGAAGTAGAAGGAGAAGAAAGGAAAGATGGTCAGGGCTGACTTGTCAGTGTCATCCTGTGCTCTGCACAGATGCTAGTTGCAGCCAACCTATGCACTACTGCTAAGATCCTACACTGGTGTGGGCAATTGCATGGGGCCCAGGGGCCACTTCCCCCTGATTCCCACCCCTGCACTTGCTGCCCCCCACTACAGTCCAATTGTCCCCATTTGGCAGGGGCAGCCCTGATTCGTCTTCTTTTGTCCCCCTTTTTTCAGCTGCCTTCAAAATGTCTTGGTTTCTCTGTCCTTGTCCCCCTTTGTCCTCAGCTTGCTATAATCGCTGCAAAGTTCAAAGTGCAATACGGTGGCCCCTCCACTTTCATGAGGGTTCAGGGTGCAGAACTCTCACGAAAGTGGAAAAACCGCAAATAACTCCCCCCTGTTCCTCCTCCCATTCCCTTCCAGGGTCCCCCCTTCCCATTCTCATGCAAAACGGAAGGGAATGGATGAGCAGGGGAGAAGCCTTGTGTAAGTTATCCGTACCCAGGCAAAATGCATAGGAATGAGGAGGGGAGCTCCAGAGGGGAAAGGAAGGCATACACGAGTCTCCCTCCACCCCCCGTTCCCTTCCATTTTGCCTTGATGCAAGTTCTCTGAATAGGGGGGAAATGCATGCAAATAGGTGGAGGAGACTGGGAGGGATGGCATGTGCTCACAAATAATCAAATTTGCAAACATTAAACCTGTGAATGTGGAGAGAGGACTGTGATCATTTGCAATCTTTTTCAGCACGAGGAGAGGACAAGAGGGTGAAGAGTTTTGTCCTTTCCTGGAAGCTGAGGCAAAAGTAAACTGCTGCAGCATTTCCTATTGTGTGTGTTCTTCCTCATGCATAACTTTTGCTGTCTTGACCACACTCTGATGTTGGCTTGATCCCTTCTGTCCTGATTTTCATGTCCCTGAATACGCCAAGTCCAAACACCTCTGCTTTCCTCTACAGTCCTTTTCAAAATGGTAACAAGAAGTAACGTTGTACCATTAGCTCTTATCACTTTGAGAGGGATTGCATAGATAAACTGAGGTGTCTGAGGGCTGTACAGGGCTCTGGGGTGCTTGGGATATTTTTGCATATTTTCATGCATTGGGGGGGTGCTTCCTGCATGATTTGGGAGCAAAAACTCCCCAAAGTATGCTATTTTTAATGGGAGGGTTGTGGGGGAGACTTCAGAGGACACAAAAATGGGGTTCAAGTACTACATAAAGCCCCCAAACAAGACTATGCCCACTCTATCTTACATCGGGGAAACAGTGTTAACTTCTCATGGAGTGATAGGATGATTGTGCATTAGCGAATTGCACTACTGTGCAACTGAATGTGCAAAAGTGAAACACATGACTCCAATGCCCCGTGACACCACCACACACAGGAGTGCCACATGTTCAACTCTTACTTCTGCAAACTGTGAATGAATATGGATCCTTTGCCATGGCCCCCAAAACACAGCTACATGCATAACAGAACTTATGCCAGTGTAAGTCACAGGCATAAGGCCAAGCTGTATTTTTTTGTGTGGCAGTTGGCTTTTTTTTTTTTTTGATACCTGCAAAGTGACTTGACAAGTAGGATAGACACAACAGAATCCTATAGCTCTTTTGAGACTAAAAGAAATTTCTGGTGTAAACATTTGTGGATTCATGTCAATTTCCTAAGGTACGTATGTCTGAACTCCACAAATGCTTATGCTAGAAAATTATTTATTTTCTTAATGAGTCTCAGAAGTGCTACATGGTCCCCTTGTATCTTTTAAGGCTGAAACAGACTAACATGGTTATGTCTTTGAATAACAACACTCCGGAGGCTGAAATCCATAAAGGAAACAAACTGGCAACAAGATTCTGCGTTTTTGACATCTACAGTCCGACAGTGTTGCCAATTCAGGATTCTCCCAGGACTGGGGGTTTCCAGGCCAAAACCTGAGCCCTTAGGAGGGCTCCTGGAGATGTCATTAAGTGTTATTCATTAAGTACCAACCACAGTTGCTGACAGCTCTCTCTCTCTCTCTCTCTCTCTCTCTCTCTCACACACACACACACACACACACACACCATATTTTCCTATTTGGAAATTAAGACAGAAATCTTAACTAAAGAGGTTGTTTCCAGATAGAATAAGCCACCTTGAGTCCCATTTGGGAGAGAGGTGGTGTACAAATATAATAAATAAACAAGCAAATTAAACATTTAATGTAGCTGAGTTGTTTCTAGCCAGAAGTTGGATGCAGAGCAGAGGCTGAGCTCTTGTACCACAACAACTGGCAGGGAAGAAGGACACTAACTTAAGAGCCCTTTCACACAACATAGGTATAGCACTATGATTCCACTTTAACTACCGTGGCTACACTGTATGGAATAATCCTGGGGTGTGTAGTTTCAGTAGGCACTTAAATTCTCTGGCTGAGAATTCTTAACACCCTTGCCTAAACTGCATATCCCAGGATTCCACAGGATGGAACCATGGCCCTTAAAAGTGATGTCATAGTACTATAATTGTTTAGTGTGAAAGGGGCTGAAGTAAATACACAGACCCCGCGAAGAGTAAGTTGTAGCAATAACTCAACAAATCCTTACAAATTGTAGCAAGCTGCTTCTGTTCTAGATGAGCTGTCAATCTGCACACAGCCTTTTGCTCCTGCCCAGAGATGACCGCCCCCGCCCACCAAAACTGGGGAATTTGTACCCTTATCTCCTGACTGGAGAGGACTCGTGAAACTTGGAGACCCAGGGCCATCTCTGAGATCTGGCAACCCTAGTCCAACATGGACTATCATTGTTGTTATTTTGTGCTTTCAAGTCGTTTCCAACTTATGGTGAACCTATCACGAGATTTTCTGGTGCCTAAGTGTGTGTGTGATGCGCTTGAAATCAGCCGGTGGGTTTCCATGGTCAAGCAGGGAATTGAACCCTGGTTTCAGGGGTCATAGTGCAATACTCAAACCATTACACTACACTGGCTTTCATATTCTATGAACCACCACCCTGGAAACAATGACTATAGCCCCTGAGCTGGCCTGCGGTGCCAATCCCTCTTCTCACCTGTTTCGTAGTAATCATAGACTTTCACCAGGGCTGGCTTCAGGCCTTCAACAGGCACATCCTGCTCCACTGTGAAGGAGTAACTCTGGGTGGCACTGGTCACCTGTGGACAAACCATTGATACCCCTTAAGTTCAAATTCCAATAATACAGACCCTCATATACCTGAATCAATATCCATGGTATTCATTGGCAATCTCCCATCCAAGTACTAACCATGTCTGACCCTGCTTAGTTTCCAAGATCAGAAGGGATCTGGTAACTTTAGGGTATTTGGGCCCCTCTTTCTTTACCTTCTCTAAATATAGCAGGACGTGACTGGTGCTGACTTCTGTCCGCTTGATCTGGTTTTGATTTTCCAGCTGGAAAGAAAACAAAACAAAGACTGGGTTATCCTACCTGAGCAATGGAATCAAGACACCACTCAAAACCATGGACTAGAGTGTGTTTGAAGGAGAAAGAAAGGGTATCTTCTCTTATCCAAGATAAGAATATTTTTCAGGCTGAGAGGAAAACTCCATTATATAGAAGTTCCCAGAGTGCATGTGAGGAGTTCTTTCAGTGTTAAGGCTTGGCTCTGGAACTCTCTTGCCAGAGAAGTCAGATTGGCACTCTCCCTACTTTCTTTCCACAATCAGGGAAAGACGTTTTTATTCAGACAGGCATTCGATGTGCAATTCTATGTGGCCTGTCTGATAGAACGTGGTGGATATTGTGTTGCTGATGAATGTTTGCATTTTCAATTATGTATTTTAAAATTGTTTTAATTCTTTTTGATTGTTTAATCGTGTTTTAATTTTTGTAGTCTACAGGGACAGTACCTTTTTCAGAGATGGCTTCACTGGGATGAATCCTGAAAGCATCTTGACATCAATGATCGCCATGTTAGAGACCAGGCGCTTGCCAGTGTAACTGGGGAAACAGAAAGGAAAAGAGATGACTTTACAAAACAGAAGCAGAAGCAGTCTTCATCCCTTAACCCAGTTACCACCAATCCTGTTCATGCTCCAAGAAATAATGCATGAGAGATCCACCTTCAAAGCCCTTTGAGGGGAGATAAAGTTTGTCAGCTGACTGCCAGAATTTGGAAAATACACTTTTTTGAACTATATTCCCCACATACAACAGCATCTGGAGGGCTACACTTTTCCTGATCCTTTGTCTAAAACTCATCTGGTAATCTTCATTGAGGCCCTTTCTGCACCCTTCCTCCTGCGGGGATCCTAGCAGCAGCTCTGCTGGGAGGGGAGCATGACAGGAGTGCTCCCTTTCACACCAGCTGCGTCTGCAATGAAGGAAGCACGATGGCCCCGCCTCTTCCTTCCGCAGCGCAGCTGGCTACTTCCTCAGGCTGCACTGGGGCAGGAAGCCAGCCATTGCGCTTCCAGACCCCCCGCAGACCAGGTAAGTGCGGGTTCGGGGAGCAATCTCAGGTAATTGATGGGGAAAACCTGTAAATTATTTATTCTGTGACTGTGCCGCCTGGAGATGGGAAGACGGGACCATGACGACATCATGCAGAACTGTCATCAGGGTCTCATCCTTCTCCTGTCCCTATGGCAGGTTGGGAGGGTGCCGTGGAAAGGGCCTGACTGAACAGGGATTTAAATGAAGCTCTCTCCAGACTGGACCTCTCTCAGTTATATCTCCTTGTGTGAACACCTGGCAGAAACAGCCTGGTCACCAGCTTCTGTTTCTCCTCCTTCCTAGGCCCAGTGGAAAGTTCTGTTCCCCATTAAGGCTCGGAGTGTGGTTAATTTTACCTGACATTTATAGCAATATCAAAGACTCTGTGGGCCTTGGGGCCAGTGCAAGTCTCAGGGACCGTGTGGACATCCAATGCAAAAGGTGCATCTTCTGGGTGGGGCTGCACATTATACTTCAAGGTGGTCTGGAAAGAAAAGGACACCATTCTCAGTGGCAATGTCTCCACATATGCAATCACACATACACACGTCCTGCGTAACCTGAACTATGCTATGGGACTCAAATGATCCAGAGGCTATTGGGAGCCAAAGGATCTGGTTTAGTTAAGGATTAGCAACTGAATTTAGGCCGAAGAATGCATTTCTTGGGGGGAATGCATCATGCAGTTTTGGAATAACACAGGACAAAATCTTTAGGGCACCCAACAAATAAGCCTCCCTTGATGATAGTATTCTCAGAATGGCCTCTCCCACATAGCCTCTGATTGTCCTAAAATAGTCCTGATTAATCCTCTGTTTTCCCACTTTTTCAGCTGCCTTTAAAACCCAGTTTCTTTCTCCACATCCTGCTTTCTCTCTTCATCATCAGCTTATTTCAGTTGCTGCAAACTGAGTTCTGAGTGTAAAAGTAGTTTACATTCAACTAACACAGCAAGGAGAAGAGCAATGGAAGGAATGGAGTCTTGCCCTTCCCAGTAGGCTCAGGCAAAAGCAAACTGCCGCAGTGTCTCCTTGCTTGCTTGTTTGTTCTTCTTCATTTTGACCATGCTCTGATATTGCTAAACCACATGTGCATCCCAGCTTCTATCTGTGAAATATTGGATTATATACCCTGAAGAGCTTGACATTTGCTCCCAGAGGTAGGGAAAATGTGTGATGTAAAATGAAGAGTATATGCTTAGGCATGACAGGAGGAAAGTGTTTTCATGTGACAGGGAGGGAGATTTGACAAGATTCTGTGTTGCAAAGTGTAACATAAAAGTTCTACAGGCGATAGGATACTATGTCTCTCCTCTCAACCCTCTCCAAGGCCTCTTCCCTCAGCCATTCAGTGGCTGGTAGAGAGCAGAGGAAATATCTATCTATCTATCTATCTATCTATCTATCTATCTATCTATCTATCTATCTATCTATCTATCTATCTTTTTCTATCCACCTATCCACCTATCCGCCTGCCTGCCTGCCTGCCTGCCTGCCTGCCTGCCTGCCTGCCTGCCTATCTATCTATCTATCTATCTATCTATCTATCTATCTATCTATCTATCTATCTATCTAAAACAAAGACTGACATGAAAAACATAGAACAAAATAAATACATTGACAATAATTACACAGAACATGAGTTACATTTTCATAGTATTGAAATGCAAGCAGAATCTCTTAGTAATTAATTGTTCTATTGGACTAATCTTTTCTAAATAGACCTGTGGGAATATGATTTCTTCCTTGATTAGTTTGATTTACATAAGAAACAAATGGGGACCATATTGCCTCAAAGGTATTCTCATCTTTCTGTTCTTTTGCTCATCTTACTTGCCATGTCAGTCTTTTTGACAGTACCAAATTCCAAAATTCCAATTTTTTTATACCACAGATTTAAACTAGGTGCTGGCAATAAACAACCTAGCTGCTAATAATAAAAAAGAAAGCAAATTCTTATGTATTATTTTCTTATTTGCACTCCTAAATAAATTTAGTAGTGCCACTCCTGGATCAAGGGTGATATGGTGTTCCATTATCTGGCTAATTTCTGATCATAGATCCTGCCAGAATCCGGGTATCACAGGACAATCTGTGTATCACAGGACAATCCCACCATGTATGAAGATCCAACCAACCCACAATTTCTCTAGCATAATGAAGAATTATTGTTATTATATGCCAATCTTACTAGAGTTAAGATGACTTCATTTTAAGCATACGTTCTCTACCAAGTCCTGATATAATTTTCATTGGACAAGATAACCCAAGTTGTGGAGTGCAGAGGAGATTTTGAGAAGCATGTGGCTATGTCACCGAAACCAGACGCAGACCAGTGTCATCATCCACCAAGCTCTCTGGAGGAACCTGGTGGATCTCAGTGATGATGTCCTTGGTCTATGTCTGGCTATGAGGACATAACCAGGTGCTTCTCTGATCTCCCTCTCCTTTCCACCATGCTGGCTGAGACTACCGAGAGTCATAGTTCAGCAATATCTGCAGGATCACACAATTCCCACACAATTCCCTGGCTATTAAGACCATGATTGGAGATATGTCTCAAGAGGATAGAAGATAATGCTTATGAACTAAAAGTCCAGTGTGTTTCAGCCTGTGGAAATTTATTTAATTAATGTCTTCTTCTAATACAGCTCTCAAAATTCTTCTAATACAACTCTCACAATGATTTTACAATCGATATAGCTTATGTTTGTGGCACTTAACCGTACATATTCACATAAAAGCCAACCTCATGTGTAAGTCGAGGGCAGGTTTTGGGGCCAAAATTATGGATTTTGATATGACCCGTGGCTAAGTCGAGGGTCATTCCACAGAGAGGGGAAAGCACCAGCACTACCTCAGGGGGCCAGCCACCCCTGGCTGCTGCTATTTTCCCACCCAGGCATTCGAAAAGGCCTTTTGCCAGTTTACTCAGAAGAAGAGATGGTTCTTTTTTTATATACATACGATAATTAAGGTACAGTATTAACTCTTAACAAAAAAAAGGAACCATTCCCTTCTCTGAGTTGAGTAGTGAAAGGTGAGGGCTTCAACCATCCTGGAAGAACCTAAAAGAAGCACCTTCCTCCCCTACTCTCTCAGTGCTCCTTTGAGAAAAAGAGGCAAAGTGCCGCTACCACCACTGCCATTTTTCCATCCAGGCATTCAAACAGGCCAGAAGCAGAACGTCAGCAGAGAGAGGGGTTGGTGCTTCTTTTAGGTTCTTCTGGGATGGACTATGCTCTTGCCTTTCACCATTCTACTCAGAGAAGGGGATGGTTCCCTTTTTTCGATAAGAGTTAAGGTCCAGTACTTATTTTGACCTGTGGAGAAGCGGAGTTTTGACTAAAATTGCCAGACTTATAAATGAGTATATACAGTAATTGGTTGTTCTTTCTACAGCCCATTGAAGAAGGCCTTAAAGCATCCACAAGCTGGAACTCACTGATCTTTTCAGCTAATAAACATCATCTTTGGGCATCTTGAAATGTGTTTTTATGGGAAGAGAATACAAGTATCTGGAGCAAGATGTACCTTCCTCATCCAGCACCAAATGCAAGCCTTGGGACCCAAAGGTTTGCTTGTTTGTTTATCTTATAAAAGTCAAAGTTTGTCTGTCTGTATTAGGCGAAGACTTCATATGATTGGCTGTGTCAGGTGAAGACCTCATATGATTGGCTGCTTGAGAAGATTCTATGGAATCCTGGGGTTTGCAGTTTGGGGGGGACCTTTAGAATTCTCGGCCACAGAGAGCTCTTGGGCCTCAGTCAACTATGTCTGTCTTGAATAGGCCAGTTGCTATGGAGATGAGGCCTAGCAGCAAGGAGGAGGGCAGTATATTCCCGCAGAAACCCAACTTCTCTCTGGTAATAACTCTGAATACAGATTGGCTTGGGGAATATGGGGAAAAGTTACAGGTACTGGATAAGAAAGTTTGGGGAATTACAGACACAGGCTTTCAAATCTTTCTAACAAGTATAACCTATGAGAAAATAAAATCCCAGGCAATGCTGGGTATATAGGCTAGTTTATTATATTTGTAGGCTGCCTTTCTCCCAGAATTGGAACCCAAGGTGGCTTCCAACAATAAATACATATTAAAACATATTAAATGCATTAAAAATATTTGAAACAGTTAAAAAAACATTAAAAGGATATAAAATCATAAAAAGAAAAAACTAAAACAGGTTGGCAGTCTTGACTTAAAATTGCCCAGCTTCACCATCCCTTCTGTTGTGTCGTCTGACACCAGGACTGTTTCCTCACCCCCACTCTTTTAGACAGCCTCTGGACACTCACCTGAGCATAGATGCAACCATCCCCTTGTACATCGATATGATAGTCTCCTGGCACTTTGGGCACAGTCTGGCACTGCAGCAGTAGACGGTTGGCAGTCTCCACCTGGAATTGCTTCACAGTGTTCTCCCCGGATCTCAGGGTCACTTGTTTGCTTGTCCTGCCCGTGCCAAAGGTAGAAGTGGCATAGAGGGAGAGGGCCTGGAGGGCCACTGTAGTATCCTGCAGTGAAAAGTAAGGCAAGGTGGTTAGGGATAGGGCCTTCTTGGTGGCTGCTCCCAGGCTTTGGAACATCCTTTCCAGGGAGGCTAGAAGGGCCCCCTCCCTGCTGCCCTTTTGTGAGGAGGCAAAGACTTTTTATTCCAACAGGTGTTTAGAACTAAATGTTTTTAAAGAAAAGCCTTTTAACAGGGTGCTATATTTGTTATTTAACTCTTTTTAACTGCTTTCTATCCATTTTTATGTGTACGTTTCAAATTATCTTAATATTATGCACGGCGCTGTATGAATTCAATAGCAATGGCAGTAGCAGTAGCAGTTACATTTCTACACCGCTTATCAGTGCCAAGCACTCCCTAAGCAGTTTACAATGTGTTTAGCTAATTGCCCTCAACAAGCTGGGTACTCATTTTACTGATCTATGGAAGGATGGAAGATTGAGTCAACCTGGAGCCCTGCAGGATCAAACTCACAACATCGTGGCTGCAGTACCATACGTGCAGTGTAGAACACTCACTTGTCTCAATCCAAAATCACCTCGGCATAGTGTAAATATCTGCCTGCAGATTGACACTACACTAAGCCATGTTCTCCTTCCCCTGATTTACTATAGAGCCCTGAACCACGTTGCATAGCCATTCCTGTCATAGCTCCTGGCTGCCCATTGCCAAGCAACAGAGTGCAGAGCTAGCAGAAGGTTGTTCAGTAGACAAACTGAGACATCTTAGCAGTTCAGCAGAGCTTGCCTGTTCAGGGTTGAGCAGAAGCATAGTCAAAAGTCGGTCCAGGAGTTCAGGAATCCAGTGAGCAGCAAGATCAGACAGCCTGAAGGTCAGAGAATCCAGGCAGACAGCAAGCAGAGAATCCAGAGGCAAGCGCTGGCAAACACACATGTTGTTTCTGCTGTCGGACCACTGCCCTCTGCCCTCCTTAAAAAGGCTGGAGCCAGGTGGCTCTCATCCCAGCCTGCTTTGTCCCATCCTGACTAGCTCTCGGTGCTTGTTTTTGCTTGTCCTCCTTTGAGGCTGCTGTCCACCTGGAGAAGCTGAGTCCTGGCCCATGACAATTCCATGCTTCATGACAAGCAGACATGATCAGAAATGCATCCGGCTACCTCTCCATAACCAAATACACAATGGTTAGAGCAGCACTGAGACTCCTTGAGCATCTCAATGCTGATGTCATCTTTGTGAACCTGGCTATGGGGAGGTAGCCAGATGCTTCTCTAAATGCACCTGCTTGTGGTGAAGCACAGAATGGCTGTGCAGGATGGCTCTGGGGCTTTATGGTAAGTCAGGATAACCTCTAGGCATTGTGTGTGGGAAAGGGAATACCAAATCCTGCTACACCTGAAAAAGGACATCCGCACACATAAGGGAAACTTAGGTGTGAGGATGTCCCTAACTGAACCCCACTCTTTACCTATTTTGCATTGGTATGTGTGCAGGACTGATGAAATATTATTGAAAGCATGCATGAGGATTTTCAGTGGTGTCACTAGGGTTGATGTCAACCAGTGCAGTATTTCATGGAATCACCCCAATGGAACCTTTTCCGTCCAGAAGCCAGAATTCCAGAGATCACAGTCTACTGCCATGAGGACCTGCCTTCTGGGCATCCTGATCTACCTGCCTGGCTCCACTTGCACAAAGGCCTGAGGAATCTCATCCAGTCAAAAGAAAAAACGGGGCAGTCGTCCTACATGAAGCTATATGCACTCTCATGGAGCAGGGGAGAAAGAAGAGATGTCATTCTGGTATCACTCCCTCTGATGGTGTCTGCCGATGTCGTCTGCACTGCCCTATCCCCTAGTGACACCACTGAAGATTTTCCCTGTTATTCATCAACAGTGTTTCAAAAGTAATCTGTTCTTATTACTCATGGCAATGTTTTAAAAGTAAGATGTTCGATTGCTTGTTGTGTTGCTCTTTTCCCATTGCTTTTTAAAAATAGTAGGACTGGTTGTTGTCCCTTAGCTAACCATGGGGAATTGAACTGCTGGCCAGGGATCATCTAGGTAGAACTAGTTGGGTGGGTGTAGGACTGGTTGTTGTTCCCCAGCTAACCATGGGGAATTGGATTGCTGGCCAGGGAGAGTCTAGATAGAATTAGTTCGGTGAGTGTAAGAATGGTTGTTGTGCTTTAGCTAACTATGGGGAATTGGATTGCTGGCCAGGGATCATCTAGTTAAAATTAGTTGGGTGGGTGTAGGACTAGTTGTTGTCCTTCAGCTAACCATGAGGAATTAGATTGCTGGCCAGGGATATTTTAGGTAGGGTGGGTATAGGACTGGTTGTTGTCCGTTTGCTAAGCATGGGGAATTTGATTGCTGGCCAGAATCTAGGTAGAATTAGTTGTTTGGGACCCAGTTCCGCCATTGTCCATAAGGGGATGCTAGATCACATCAGCTTGGACGCATCTCTGCTGTGCACTAACTGCTGTATTGTTTACCACCAGTAAAGCTCAATGTATAGCAGTGACATCATTTGTCGCCAAACAAAGCTTGAACTACATCCAGTTCCACAACAGATCTATGTTGATGCCATTTCTGCCTCTAGCCCAAGTTTTCTATTTGTTTCACATTCAAGATTTTGCAACAGTGCTAATTAGAGACAACCTCCCTGAGCAGGCTCCTCTCCAGCATCCACTAGTACCAGATCCATGGAAGGAAGATACCTACCTGAGTAGAAGAGAATCCCCCTGTTGGGTTTGCTTGTTTGGTAAGCCACGTGACAATGCGGGTGGCATTGTTCAAGTCTTCGTTAGATGGTGTCGGCTGTTTGGTCAGGTAAGCCAAGAGCACATAGGATGTCATCTCTACTTCTGCTGATGGAGCACGAGGGTGATAGTACAGCAGATTGTTCTTCTCCTCTTCCTGTTTCTTAGGCCGTTGCCAGTGAAGGGAATCATCCGCTTCAGGACAAAGAAGAGTTAGCATTTGGATCAGAAAAATCAGTGCACAGGGCTTCTCATTACATTTACTTTCTTCTGACTTTATTTCTTTAACAAATTTCAAATACAGTCCTCCCTCCACATTCATAGGTTTGACCTTTGTAAATGTGATTATTCACAAGATGCGTGTGTGTCTTCCCTCCTCATTCTCCTCCTCCCATTGCATTGCATTTTGTCAGGCGTGGAAAAGGAAAGCAAGGAACTGGGAGCGGGGGAAGTACATGCACACCTTCTTTCTCTGTGGCTGGTGCTCCCCCTCCCATTTTGTTGCCTTTGGCCCCAAGACAGAGAATGCACGCCAATGGAAAAAGGCAAGGGAATGGGGAGGAAGGAATGCATGCACCTTCCTTCTCTGCCTCTGGTGCTCCCCTCTCCACATTCTCTTGGCTTTTGCCCAGTTAAGAGAATGAGTGTCAATGCAAAAGGCACGGGAATGGGTGGGGAGGAGCACATGCCCCTTCCTTCCCCATGCATGATGTTCCTCTCACTAATTCCTTTGCTTTTTACTGGAGTGTGGAGCAGGAAGGCTCACATTCCAATGCAAAAGACAAGGAAATGGGAGGTAGGAACCCGAGAAGGGAATGAGAGGGGGAGTGCAGGGGGCAGTTGTTTGCAGTTTTTCCACTTTTCTGAGGGTTCTGCACCTCAAAGCCTCATGAAAGTGGAGGGGCCACTGTATTAAATAGTTACATACTGTTCGGGCTTGGTCTGGGCTGGCAGCCAGGAGAAGCTGATAACAAAGACAGGTCAGAAACGCAGCAGTAACGTAAGTGGTCAGTTTACTGAAGAAAGGAAACAGCTTTGCAAATGCCAAGCAATAAGGGTCCCAACAATGTCCATAAATCAGAGGCAGGCAAAAACAAACACAAGTCAAAGGCAGAAACACAGGCAAGGGAAGCAAACAGAAGCAGGCACGGGAGAAATGGTCAGCTCATTGCTGACAAAGGTTAGAGGGGAAAGGCTCAGTTCGTATAGGCTCCAGGGTCAGTGCCGCTGGTGCCTGAATAATTGGTGCTTGGCATAAATTTGCTGGGAGTGATGCAGGAGACCCTTTTGCTGTCTGCGCTGGGTGAAAGTAGGTATGAGTAGATCACCCTCTGTATCAGAATGAGCAGGGCTCCCTGCTGGAGCTGGCACTTCTGTCCCTGGGGCAGGTGGTGGTACTGTCTGCTCTGCAGGTTCTGCTGCAGCAGTCTCTGTGTTAAGGCTCAGAGCAGGTTCTGCTGCCTCAGACTCTGAGTCTGAATCTATTTCTTGGAAGCCCATGACACCTACATATATATGCATATATATTTTGTTATTATATGCCTTCAAGTCATTTCCAGTTTACTTCCTTGATAAAATCACACACACACAAACACAAACGCTGGGGAGAGCTCAGGAAGGTCTGAGGGCTATAAAAATGTACATGGGAGTGTTTCTAGCCTACATGTTGCCTACCCCAGCTATAGACACTGACTGCCTTTCTTTTCATCATGGCCCACTGAAGACAAGTACCTGTACATTCAAACTGTCACCAAGCTCAGCTCACCTCAGAGTTCCAGCCCTTAACAATGACCCCACCAGGTCAAGGCCCAACACACACACCCCACATCTGGTGCTCCTTTCTCACCTTCTCTGATAACTTTCGCATTGAGGAGCCCCAACATCTCTTGTTTCTTGTCCTCTTTCCCTGCCAGCGCAAAGGCGTAAGCCATCAAGGCCTGAGTGTAAATGTGGGTTTTGTTTGCACGCGCTGCCGTCTCCAAGCAGAATAGAGCGTTGCGGACCAAAGAGTGCTAAGGGGAGAGAAGAAAATAGAGATTCATCCTACGCCATCATGCTAGACCTGGCAAGACTTGAATCAAGTGGGTCAGACCCCACCTGGAATACTGTGTGCACTTCCGGGCACCATAGTTCAGGGATAATATTGACAAGCTGGAAAATGTCCAGAGAAGGGTGATCAAAATTATAGAAGGCCTTGAAATTATGCCCTATAAGGAGAGGCTTAGGGAGCTGGGTATGTTTAGCCTGGAGAAAAAAGGGTGAAGAGGCAGCATGATAGCTATGTTTAAATATTTGAAGGGGTGTCATATGGAGGATGGAGCAAGCCTGTTTTCTGCTGCTCCAAAGATAGGACACGGAGCAATGGCTTCAAACTTCAGGAAAACGGATTCCATCTAAACATTAGAAAGAACTTCCTGAGGGTAAGCGCAGTTCAGCAGTGGAAGACACTGCCTCGTAGTGAGGTGGAGTCTCCTTCTTTGGAGGTTCTTAAACAGAAGTTAGATGGCCATCTGTTGGGAATGCTTTGATGGTATATTCCTGCATAGCAGGGAGTTGGACTGACTGGATCTTGTGGTGTCTTCCAACTCTATGATTCTATGAATCAGATCCATTCAAATGTTCAACCTGCAGATGTGGAGGACAACCTATAAACAATACATGCGCTTTTAAAGGCAGTGCTCTCACCTTAAGATTCCTCCCCACTTGAACTTGAGGATCACAAGGTCCAGACCCCGAGATCTGGCAACACTGGAATTATTGAGAATTCTGGTTGACGATCAGCCCTCTGCATTAGCAGGTTTCACTTTTGCAGATTTGATTATTCATGAATTATTTGCTGTCACCTCTACTGCCTCCCTCTGCCATTTTAATAGGGACTGCAAGCCTCACGAGACTGAGAAACTGCGAAGGAGGCTTGTAAGTTCCTATTAAAAATGGTGTGGGGCAGCAGTGGAGGTGGCAGTAATGCTCACCAGTCCCCCACTTCTTCCTTGTGAAGGAACTCTGATGCCTCAAAGGAATCCACAGTAGCTTGAACATAGTGATCGTGCTTTTTTGTGTGTTATATATGGTTTGGGAGGGCCTAGAGTTATTCGTGGTTTTTCCACTTTCACTGGGGTCCTGTGCTCCTAACCCAGCAAATGTGGAGAGATGACTGTATACTATTTAGCGGTATTATTCCACTTTAACTGCCTTGGGTGGAATTCTGGGGTTTATAGTTTAGGGAGGCCAAAGAGCTCCCTTACTAAATGCCTCTTCCTAAACTACAAATCCTGTGATTCAATGCAATATTGCCACGGCATGTGGAGGGATGACTGTATTATGAAGGCAATGTGTGGGTGCTCATTGACCAGCTGCTTCTTACCAGCAGTTTGGAAAAGCTGCCTTTTTAAAACCACTTCCAGAATTCCAACTGGCCCTGCTGACTTGGGTTTCTGGGAACTCTAGTTCAAAAAAATAACTTTCCCAAACCCTAAGCTAAACAAACCATGGAGAAATAGCTATCTAAAGAGGAATTAAAGATACCCACATTTGTGCTAAAACTCCAATTTTCTCTTGATTTGCTGTTTCTCAGGGATTGTTGAGCTATACAAGGAGTTTCCCCCATGACTTGCCTAATTAGAGTTCCTGATCGATTATGAGCGGGAAGAAATAGGTACATACAGTGACAGGTAATGGAATCTCCAGCAAACTAATGGTGATGTAGGCCGACAGGCTGATCTCATCGTCAACTCCACCCTGCAAAGAGAGAAGGTGAAAAGCAACCATCAAACCCATGAAATGCATGAAGTCCATGTTCCAAGGACTCCTTCCAAGATCAACATCCTCTAAGCTTTCCCAGAGAATATGGTACTCTGTAAGATTTAGAGCTTGGAAACATTACTTTTTTGAGAATATAAAATGCTGGGCAGTAGGATTCTGGGAGCTTGCAGGCCCCGATAAATTTTCCTAGCTCTGATTTACGTTTTTGTGAAATTTCACAATTTAAGGATCAATGGATTCAAACCGCAGGAAAAGAGGTTCCACTTGAACCTCAAGAAGAACTTCCTGAGGGTCAGAGCAGTTCGGCAGTGGAATATGCTGCCTCAGAGTGTGGTTGAGTCTCCTCCTTTGAAGGTTTTTTTTTTTTTAACAGAGGCTGGGTGGCCATCTGTTAGGAGTGTTTTGATGTGGGTTCCTGCGTGGCAGGGGGTTGGACTAGAGGACCCCTGTGGTCTTTTTCAACTCTATGATTCAATGATTCTATAACCCTGAACCTCGTGGGTCAGCCCAAATATCATTTTCAAAATGTGTTTGCACTTCTTCTAACCAATTGTACCAACCTGATGCTAACCCAGTTCTGACAACAACCTTCCCACCTCCTGCTGTACCTTCAGGGCATTGTTCAGAAGGGTTCCACTGCTCTGGAAGCAGCCATTTTGTTTCTGACGGCTATTCAGCCAGGCCTGGGCATCCCTGATATGAATTTGATCCACAAAGATGTACTGGTTGGCCTGAGCGAAGGACTTGAGCACAAATGCTGTCAGCCTGCAAAATATGCCAGGATGAGGGGGGAAAAGGCATGAGTTATTTATTGATTTCATTTCATTTGCAGCAGGAGTGGGTAGCATGTGGCCCGTCAGCCACATCTGTAGGCCTAGCATCTCTTTTTTTGTGGACTTCATGGCACTGTTTCCATCAACAGTTGTCAGTTCAGGATTGTCCGAGGCCTTGAGGTTCCCAGGCCAGAACTTGAGACCTAAGGACAGACCCTGGTGATGTCATGCATTAAGTATTAACCACAGTTGCTCACAGCTTGTCACACACACATGCACACACACACACACACACAGGACATGTTTTCCTGTTTGAAAATTAAGCCAGAGATTTTAGCTCAAGGGGTTGTTCCCAGATGAAGGTGAAATGAGAGGATTCCTTCTTACCTACACAGGTAGACAGGATAAGGAAGGTTTAATCTACCCTACTTGCTTTTAGATCCAGCATGGTATAATGGTTTGAGCACTGGACTACAACCCTGGGAACCAGAATTCAATATTCTGTTCAGCCATGGGAACCTCCTGGATGATCTTGGGCGCCTCACACTCTCTCAGCCCTAGAAAATCCTGTGATAGGGTCATCTTAGGGTCATCTCAGGGTCACCATAGGTCAGAAATGACTTGAAGGCACAGAACAACAACAGCAACTGGCTTCTAGCTAGCAGGTGGATGCAGTGCAGAGTGGAGGGTTAGCTGAGAAGGAAGGAGGAAACTAAGTAAATACATAGAAAGCCTCCTCCTGAAAGTCTCTGCAAGTTATAGCAAGTTATAGGAGCCCTGGTTGCACAGTGATTAAATGCTGGTACTGCAACCACAAGGTTGTGAGTTCGATCCTGCTGGGCTCCAGGTTGACTCAGCCTTCCAACCTATGGTAGGTCAGTAAAATGAGTAACCGGCTGGTTGGGGGCAATTAACTAACACACTGTAAACTGCTTAGACAGCACTTAACTGATAAGCGGTATAGAAATACACATGCTATTGCTACATGCCATAGTTTAATTGTTGTTTTTAAGAGTTTTTTTAACCTTTTAATTCATTTTCATGATTTACTGTGGTTGCTTTAATACTATAATTAGCTTAATTCTGTTTTAATATTTGCCTTCTGAATATTTTTTTTAAAAATTGCAAGCTGTTTTGAGTCCCAATTTTGGGAAAAGAGTGGGATAGTGATGATGATGATGATGATGATGATGATGATGATGATGATGATGGCAGCAACAAATCCATTAAGCCCTATAAACTTCAGGAAGTTGAGGCTTTGCTAGCTGAGCTGGAAATTTACACGCAGCCCTTTCCTCTTGCCCCTCAAAATCGAAGAATTTGGATCCTTGTCTCCTCCCTGGAGATGATCTGGGAAAACTGGAGACTCAGGGCGAGGCCCTAAGATCTGTCAGTCTTGCTGCCATCATCTATATCCCCAGTCTCACAGCAGCTTCCCCTTTAGTTCTCTTCCTATTGTTTCAGGGAGGGAACTAGATTCTCCATCCTCTGCAATCTCACAAGAGTCTATGGCTACAGGAGCATGTTTTACCATAGAGAACCACAGTGGTCACCTTTTCAGAAGGGGACAGCCTCCATTTGTCTCCTCGGGGGTTCAGTGAGATCTCTCTGATCCCAGGAAGCTGGTTGTACCCAACTTTACACTACTTGCATAAACCAACTTTTCTAACTGTTGGCAGATGAAAGTCAGCAGCTACTGATCTGTTTCATCTATCCTGATGTGGGTTTCATCTGCTAGCAATTAGTTAAGTCTGAAGCTAGAAGAAAGCAAGAATTAATGGATTAATGAAATACATGCCTTTTTAAACTGTAAGACTCTTTTCCACTTAATTTTCCAGGCATGTGAGAGTGTGTACATGAGTGAGTGATGCAGAAAGAGAGGGGAGGGAGGGAGGGAGGGAGGGAGGGAGGGAGGGAGGGAGGGAGAAGAATGAGGCCATTTCTGTACTACACTGTTACAGTGCTATTATTCCACTTTCAACATCCTGGGGCATTCTGGGGTTTGTAGTTTACTGAGGCCAAAGAGCTCTCTGGCTAATAATTCTAAATGGCCCTTCCTAAACTGCAAACCCCAGGAGTCCATGAGATGCTGAAAGCAGAATAATAACCCTATATCAGTGTGGTGAGAAAATGGCTTAAGAGAGAGCATTCAGAACAGGGTTAGTTTTGACTTCCCTGAAGAGTCCAAATTAGGGAAGGGGACAAGTAATTTGGCAATGGATTTTTTTTTCAATAGAGAAAAGTTTAAAATTTTCTCAGTTAGTTTGCCAACTGAAAAAAAATTAAATTGAAATTTCCACCCCTTCTCCTCCTTCCTTATCATTTCCTTAGGCATTAAAAATGGAATGCACAAATATAAGCTGGGGGACATGTGGCTGGATAACAGTATATGTGAAAGGGATCTAGGAGTTTTGGTAGATCACAAGCTAAACATGAGTCAGCAATGTGATGTGGCAGCCAAGAAAGCCAATGTGATTCTTGGTTGCATCAATAGGAGTATGGTGTCTAGATCGAGGGAGGTAACAGTACCACTCTATTCTGTTTTGGTTAGACCTAATTGGGAATACTGGGCACTTCAATTCAAGCATTTCTGGGCACCTCAATTCAAGAAGGATATTGACAACCTGGAGCATGTCCAGAGAAGGGCCACCAAAATGGTGAAGGGTCTGGAAGCCATGCCCTATGAGCAGCAGCTGAGGGCGCTGGGTATGTTTAGTCTGCAGAAGGGAAGATTAAGAGGGGACATGATAGCCATGTTTAAATATTTGAAGGGATGTCATGTTGAGGAGGGAGCGGGCTTGTTTTGCGCTGCTCCAGAGACCAGGACAAGGAGCATTGGATTCAAGCTGCAGGAAAGGAGATTCCAATTGAACTTCAGGAAGAACTTCCTGACGGTCAGAGCTGTCCAGCAGTGGAATAGGCTGCCTTGGAGTGTGGTGGAGTCTCCTTCTTTGGAAGTTTTTAAGCAGAGGCTGGATGGCCATCTGTTGGGAATGCTTTGATGTCTGTTCCTGCATGGCAGGGGGTTGGACTGGATGGCCCCTGGGGTCTCTTCCAACTCGCTGATTCTATGATTCTATTGGAGGTGAACTGACATTTCCCTACCTGCAGCACACCCACTGAGCACCCCCTGACTGCCCAAAATAGGGATAAAAGTGCAATTGAACTTTCACTCAGGCAATTGTAGCACAACAGAAGCAAGAAAGGAATTTATGTGTTAATAAAAAGAAATGTTTTCCAAATTGTCTCCCATGGTAGAACAACAGAGGAGGAATCGTGTCATGTGATAAACTCCAACCAAAGGTGCTATTATCCTGATGTAATTGTGATTTACTTGCCTCATGTGATAAAGCCCTCAGTTCTAACTTCACTGTTGAAGTGAAGTTGGTGGTTAAGGCGGTATCATAGGGCTGTAACTCTGTAGTGTGAAAGCAACCTATATCTCCATAGCCATAAATACTTCAACAATGCTTTTTAAAAAGTGAAAGTGGTTATGTATAACTGTAACATTTCCTGCAGGTTCTCCATAATTTCTCATCACCACACACATAGGGCTGCATATCCTTGAGATATGAAGCTAGCATTGAAAATCATACCAGGCATTTCCTGGCTCCTGATAATGCTGTCCAAAGGTGCTGTAGGAGCCATCAGAGTGCTTGTAGTTCAGCTGCCGCTGATAGCCTGAAATGAAGGACAAACATTACCTTTCTTTTTTTCAACATGTCTATTAGATTTATATGTTACCCAAATTTCAACAGAGGTGACTTTTTGTGTCAGAAAGGAAGGTATGTATTTCAAAATGAAGCAAATATATGCATCTTGAAGTCACCTGTCAATTTCTGGAGACCCCATGAAGTTTGTAAGCGTTATCTTAGGGCCTTATTACACCAAGGTGTCATACCACCAGAGCAAAGTGTTATTCCTGGTTCAGGATCAGTCTTATCATGTGACCTCATTGCTCACTAGCAGCTTTTGCATTGTAATCCATTTGAAATGTGCCCTTTTTTCATGCTGTCAATACGCCATTAATGACCCCTTTTCTCACAACAGTCCAGTTAGCTGTGGGAGTGCGGTTTCTGCACAGCGCTTCTTTCTGTATCTGATCCAGTAATGGGTGTGGTGTGGGCATTCCCAGGTTGTTCCTCCCTCGGCTACTACCAAGGAGCTCTCCCCCTAGTAACTTCCAGACCAAACATGAAGCGTGGGGCGGGGGAAAGGACTCAGCAACGATGCTGTAATGCAGTGAGAAGAACAGTGTGAATGATGCTACTCATCCACAGATGTCAAAAGGACGCAATAGAGAGTGTTAATAACTTGATACCTTCACAGAAATGACTATAGTGGGATTCCAGTGGAACAACATGGTATTAAGGTATGGTGTGATAAGTCTCTTAGGTAGGGAATACTCAAAGATGCTTTGCCATTGCCTTCCTCTGATTATAGATCACAGCACCTGGTATTCCTTGATGGTCCCTCATCCAAGCATTAGCCTGGGCTGACCCTGCTTAGCTTCCAAGATAAGACAAGACCTGGTGCCTTTGGGGCATTTTGGTGGCTGCTGTTTCATACAGGGTTACTACCTTTATTGTCAGAAGGAAAGGGCATTTTTAGTATCTTCTCTTCCTCCTCTGAGAAACTACCACAGGTTGGGTAAAATGCAGCCCTGAGACCTCATAAGGCCCACCAAGGTTCTTTGTGTGGTCCTTAACCCCACTCAGGTTCTCTGGACTGCCCTTTGACTAGGTAAAATAAAGAGTGAATGGCATTTACTCAAACCACCCAGGAATAGCACAGTCCAACTTTTAAATATTTGACTTCATCCCCACTTGAACCTTTTTAATTTAGCCAAGTTAAAAAGAGCCACTTTATTAAAATTATCCCATACCAATTAAGCAGCTAGTACTTTGGTTGATTTATCATGAGAACACACAACTCATTCCAAAGGACAAATAACATATGGTAAGGTGGAAGGCAGTAGGAAAAAAGGAAGATTGCATTACAGGTGGATGAACTCATCCCTCAGTTTGCAAAACCTGAGCAGGGTTGTTGATGCCCAGGGCACTTAAAGGTCTCATGTTCATAGGGTTGCCTTAAGCTGACGCCATTTGACAGCATATGAAAACAACTACAGTTGATTAATCTGATGATGTAAACAAATCAGAGTTGGAAGTCCCACTATACTAGGCTCAAACCAATGAATATTTTTATTTTTTAAGCTATTAATTCACAAAATCAAAGCTGGCAGCCTTGATTAGAAATACGGTGGGCCCAAGTATCTGCTGGAATTTTGTTCCAGGGTCCTCTGTGGATACCTAAATAAGTGGATCTTCAAGTCGCATTACATACAATGGCATGGTAATCTTTTATAAGATGGTGAACAACTGAAGTGAGTTCCAGAGGGAGCCTGAAGATCTGTAATGGCAGAAGCTATAGCAGGGTATGCCTACACGTCAGTGTAGGGCTCAGCATGTAGCAAAATCAAGGTTTGGATTTTGGAGGCTTTTTTTTCCAAATATTTTTGAGCCATGGTAGGTTCAATCTGTGGATACGGAGGGACAACTATATATCCAGCCAGAAAGAAAGCATTTTATTTCCCCCACTCCAACCTAGACCCTTCCTGCAGGACTTTTGTTGCCCTGCACTGGGGACGGGAGAAGGACAGGATGCAGACGACAGTTCTACATGATGTCATCCAGGTCCCGTCCTTCTCTCATCCCCAAGCAGCGTGATCACACAGTAAATCATTGACGAGTTTCCCTCGTCAATGACCAGCGATCACGCCACCATCTCTCCACCTGCTTGCAATTACCTGGTGTGTGGAGGTCCTTGAAGTGCAATGGCTGCATTTTCTGCCCCAGCACAGCCTAGGACAGTACCCAGCTGCACTGTGGAAGGAAGAGGCAGTGCCACTGCACTTCCTCCATTTGTGGAAGCAGCTGGCCTGTTGCACTCCCCTCTCAGCAGAGACAATGGCAGACCCTACACCAGATGCCTCTTGGAACATGGTAAGCTGCAGAAAGGACCTTAAAGAAAACAAGAGTAGGAATTCCCCTTGCAACACTTCTTGCTCTCCTTACCAGATGTTAAGTATCCAGTAGCCTTGGATTTGATCTCCTCTGTCAGCTGCCCAGTATTGTTCAGATACTTCCAGATGTAGATGTTGGGGGCAAAAAGAGCCATATTCTGCTCGCCACAGCCATAGGGCATCTGGAGGAGCTGGTGCAGGTTCTGTATGGCATTGCCCAGAATGTCACCTAGAGAGTAGGTAGAGAGAGGGTCAGTGGCAGGATTTCATGATTTCCAAGCAATATGTCGAATTTTCTATACCATGGCTCAGTCAAAAATCAAAATGGAGGGTCTAGTCAAGAAAGAAGACTAAGGCCATTTTTGCCCTACACTGTTCTAGTGCTATTATTCCACTTTCAACCTTCTGTGGAATTCTGGGGTTTGTAGTTTACTGAGGCCAAAGACCTCCTGGTTGAGAATTCTAGAAGCCCCTCCCTAAACTGCAAACCCCACAACTCCACAGGATGTTGAAAATGGAATAATAGCACTAGAACAAGCATAGTGCGGAAATGGCCTAAGACTTGGAAAGGCAGCCATGAAAGAAGGAGATAAAATCTTTGAGACTGAAAAAAATACAGCTGAATCCCAAAGTCAGGGTTGTCTATGCCATCATATTTCTGCTTTCTGTGTATGATTGTGAAAGCTGGGAAATGAAGAAAGCTGACAGGAAGAGAGTCAAGGTTTTTGAAATGTGGTCCTGGAGAACAGTTCTGTGGATATACCATGGGCTACCAAAAAGACAAAATGAATGGGGCCCTCGTGCAAATCAAAGCTGAACTCCCTCAAGATGATCAAACTGAGGTGACTGTACTTTGGGCATATCATAAAGCAACATGAGTCATTAGAAAAGATAACAATGCTTTGTAAAGTGCACAGCAGTCTTTCTATTTTTATAGGAAAAGATGAAGACGGCATTGCAGGTGGATAGACTCATTCAAGGAAGCCACAGTTGTGAATCTGCAACCTGTGATAGGTTTGCCTTTGTCATCCGTGTGCTTTTAGGTCGTTTCTGACTTACGCTGATCCCAAGGCAAATCAATCATGGGGTTTTCTTGGCAAGATTTGTTCAGAGGAGGGTTGGCCTTTGCATTCCTCTTGAGGCTGAGAGAGTGTGACTTCCCTGAACCCACCTAGTGGGTTTCCATAGCCAAGCAGGGATTTGAACCCTGATCCCTCATAGTCCAAAAGAGAAACCACTACACTCGGGATTGCACAAATTGGAAATGACTTTTCAAACTTCAAACTTTTCTCACCGGCTTTTAGGAACTGACCACAAGGGCCTTTAAATGAAGTTACTTTTTGACTGTTGATGGATTTGTTTGAAATGGTTTTAATCCTGTGGATGTTAATAATAATCTTTTGCATGTTTTTAATTATGGGCTTTTCCGCACTAGCCTGTTATAGCACAACGATCCCACTTTCAACATCCTATGGAATCCTGGGGTTTGCAGTTTCTGGAGGGGCCAGCTGGCCCCTCCCGAAACTGCAAACCCCAGGATTCCATAGGATGTTGAAAGTGGGATCATTGCATTATAACAGGTTAGTGCCAAAAAGGCCTCTATCTCTTTATGCTCTTTTCGAGAGCCAGTGTGGTGTGATTTGAGTGTTAAGACTGCAACCCTAGAGACCAGGGTTTGAAATCCTGCTCAGACATGGAAGCCTACTGGGTGACCTTGGGCTCATCACACACTCTCAGCCACAGAAAACCCAGTGTGATAGGTTTACTTTAGGGTCACCACAAGTTGGAAATAACTTGAAGGCACACAACAACAACAATGTCCTTTTTTATCTGTATTTGTTTCAGTTCTGCAAGCCTCTTTAAGTCCCAGTTTGGGGGAAAGAGGCAGGATATAAATGAAGAACCAACAAAAAAAACAAAAAAAGAGAGAGAGAGAGAGCAACACTAATGATGATGGTGATGAGGCTGTGATAGGTAACAACAATGGATTACTTTTAGAACATGGTAATAGCTATTGAGAAGATATTTTCCTATTTGAGAATATATTTTATGTTAAAAAAAATACTCTCTCACACACATTTTTGGTGTGGCTTGTTGTTGTTGGGCCAAGAACTGCATTGTAAATATGGAGAAAACGTGCAAAAGGTAAGTGAGTTCCAGATCTCACTTTGGGGCCCTTTCATACTATACAGTTATAGTGCTACGATTGCACTACATGCTTCCTATGAAATCCTGGGATTCGTAGTTCAGTGAGGCACTAGGGTTCTTTGACTGAGAAATCTAAATGTCCCTGCCTAAACTGCCAGTCCTGGGGTTCCACAGGGATGGTATCATAGCAGTTAAAGTGGAATACAGAACTGTAACTGTGTAATGTGAATGGGCCCCAGGAGAGCCCACAAAATCCATGCTTCAAAATGCAAGCTGGATAGAAATGCCGGATGATGTCATTCCCCTATCTGAGCCAGACAGAATGGAATGTAGAGTTTTCAGACAAGAGTAATGGCAGCAAATCAGCAGCACAGGTCTCTGCAGAGATTGTATTGCTTACCTAGCACACAGAATGAGGCCCTTGCTGATCCTTCCACCACATTTTCTGGCACTTTTAGAGAAATAGCATGTGAGGGTTTTTCTTCTGCAAGGAAAACATGAGATTTTAACCAAGCTGATTGCTTTCCCTCTGCACCATACAGCCATCTTTCCCTTTTCTATCAGCCTTAGGGTGTGTGGTTGTTTAAACTGTCCCTTCATTTGCTTGATCGATCTGTCTACCTACCCACCTACCTTCCTATCTATCTACCTGTCCAGCCATCCAGCTATCTCTCCTTCCTTCCTTCCTTCCTTCCTTCCTTCCTTCCTTCCTTCCTTCCCTCCTTCCTTCCTTCCAGTGATGTATTTTACTCCAAGTCTTAAATCAAGTCTCAAGGCAAGTCTCAAGTCCTTGTTATTTCAAGTCAAGTCTCAAGTCTGGGAGCCAACTTTATACCCCAATCTATATTCCAGAATTTTCGGGCAGAGCTGAATAGTCAGTTTTAACAATTTAAGCAGAGTTGTCCCTCCACATTTGTGATATTGCAATCTGCAGATTTGGATGTGGGGATCCTTCTTACTTCTCATTTCAGAAGTTGGAGGATTTTTCAGAAGTGGGGAATAGGATCCTTCTTATTCCACATTACTGAAGCTTCAAAAGCTCTAGAAGGAAGGATCCTTCCTCCTCAAGCCTGTTGCCTAACACATTTGCTGTTTCCTCTGAGAAACGCACCTTGTGTTCTTGGGGTGGGTCTTGTCTTCTCCTCTTAGGAAAAGTTTTAGAAGGTTCCTCTGATATGCAGTGCGGACAGGCTGCTGAGCAGACCACAAGCCTGCCTCAGGCTTGTTGCCTAACCCATTTGCTGTTCACCTCTGAGAAATGTGCCCACACTTTGGGCTTGAGACAGAATTGTCATGTGACCAGTAGGCAAAAAGAGATGGAAGCGTTGTTGAAAGCTGTAAGGTTTCTGGATGAATATATTATGTTATTGAACCAAGGGCAGCAAGTCAGTCACTAAAAATATATATGTCTTGAGTCAAGCCAAGTCAATGTGTCATTTATTGCCCAGTTGAGTCCGAGTTGAGTCACTGAAGCAACTTAAATCAGACTTAAGCCTGAGTCAGTTGACTCGAGTCTACATCACTCCTTCCTTCCTTCCTTCCTTCCTTCCTTCCTTCCTTCCTTCCTTCCTTCCTATTTCTTTCTTCACCTTTTCTTAAGATCTCAGCCTCTCAATCTTTAGGAAGTTTTGCAGTTGACTTAACAGAGCACACGTTCCTTCATGTTCAAATTTTACTGTGTAAAAATAACTTACAAAAATGAACAGAATAAAATAAACGAAGAGACTACAAAGGGGCATTAAGTTAATCATCTTTCAATATTTTCCAACTATTGGATTATCAAAGATCTTCTGAGTCAATGGGAAACAGCAGATTTGGCATAAATTATATACATGAGGTTAAAAAGAGCTTTTCCAAAATTTCATAGTTTGTGCAGGAGGTCTTATGGGGATTTTTTTTTTCTTTTAAGGTGGATCACAGTTGAGTGGCAGGAAGAATATGTTTCACCTGCAGAACATCTCAAAGCTTTGGCTACTGGCAAGGAAGGGTAAGAATAGGGTTGCCAGACTAAAAACTGGAAAGGGATTGTGCACACTTAATGGTGGTGTAGAAGAAGGAATTTTAGAAGGTGTTCCCTGTCATGCATGACAGGGAACATGCAACTAGGTAACAAGCAAGCTGAAATTTCTTTTCCTACACAGTCATGAATGGCACAGGAGCCCTCTCCCGTTTTCCACCTGGCAACCTAGCTGGGAAATATTTCCTTCTTAAAACTCAGCTGACAGTGTGAACAGTACTGGATCCCCTCCCAAGGCTGGCCTGAGACATTTTGTTTCCTGAGGCAAATGACAAGATTGCAATATAATCCCAATTGCAGAAAGAAACTGTTCTCACAGTTGAATTCTTTATGTCAGGCTAGGGACAGCTCCAACCATCTCAGGCTCCTGAGGGTCCTCAAATTTTTTTTGCCCCCAAATGCCCTCTAGGGTGTAGGGAGGACAATTTTGCCATGTTCTTTATCTGCCCCGGGCCATTTTAACTGACTTCTGGATCACTTCTTTTGGTAAACCTTGGGACTAAAATGGCTCACAGCCATCCCCAAAATGGCTAAAATGTCCCTCCCTACTCCTAAGGGATATTTAGAGGTGAAATTTGGGGGGGAAGGCTCCGGTAGGCCCCTTAATTCCCAACAGTTGCTCATCCCTGGGTCTTTCTGCATTATATTGTCATAGTGCTATCATTCCACTTTCAACATCCTGTGGAATCCTGGGGTTTGTATTTTACTGAGGCCAAACAGCTCTCTGGCTGAGAATTCTACATGTCCCTCCCTAAATTGCAAACCCTAGGATTCCACAGGACGTTGAAAGCACTATAACAGTGTAGTGCAGAAAGGCCCCCATCTTACTTCAACGCTACGAATAGGATATAGTCCTCCATTGCTCCTGAGGCCAGGAGACTGGTTTAGGGGTTGCAGAAGAAGCCTTGTGGCACACACAGCTCCAGTTGCCATTAGAGGGTGCTGACCAAGGGACAGTTGTGAGCTGTCACTGCTGAGTCCCATGAAATGGTTTCCCCAGTCTGGCTAATGGTAGGGCCAGTGTTTTGAGCAGAATCCTGTGCTGTGGAAAGGTTCCCTGATGCTATACATGTGATTAAAAAACCCCATACTGAGCCCACTGTGCCCTGCCTAGGAGCTTTGCCTTAGAGTTTTTGGAATGTGCTTACTAAGTGATATCTAACATAGGCCATTTCCATACTACACTGTTGTAGTGCTATTATTCCACTTTCAACATCCTCTGGAATCCTGAGGTTTGTAGTTGAGGGAGGGGCCTTTAGAATTCTTAGCAGAGAGCTCTTTGGCTTTAGGAAACTACAAACCCCAGAATTCCACAGAATGTGGGAAGTGGAATAATAGCACTGTAACAGTGTAGGGTGGAAATGGCCATAGTCACATACCGAACTTAATTAGCCAAATACCAGCAAAGAAGTGGAATAGTGAGGCAGTCACACCTCACCACCTTATTATCCTCCATCTATGTGGCATTTTAAGCCAATCAATTGTAGAAAAGATACATTTCCTAAGAATATAAAAGCTTTGTTTGTCACTCAACATTCACCATTTTTAAAATCTTTATCATGCCTGACAGTGATGTCGCTTTAAGTAAACCTTCCTCACTCTGGAGGTTGCTCTCTGTCACTTCTTCTCACAACAGAAAGGAATTTATGTCATGAGAAATTCCCTTCCGATGTGAGAAGAAGGTGATGGACAGCAAACTCAAGAGCAAGGAAGCAACTGCCACAGAATTTTGGCAATGACTGATGTAGTGGCCATTGAATTTGGGCTGCAGTTGTACATTCAGTGGTAGGTTACAGGTGTGAGGGTGGGAGAATGCTGCTCTCAGTTACAGTACAGTGACTTTAGCGGCAGCATGGCTGCATCCTATGGGATCCTGAGGTTTGTAGTTTTGGGAGGCGCAATGGAGCTCTCTGGCCGAGGATCCTCACATGCCCCTCCCTCAACCCAGTCCCAGATTTCCATGGGATGTTGCGATGGCAGCTAAGGAGGAATCTCATAGCATAATTGTGGACTGTGAAATGACCCCCTGATGTTGAAAAAAGTAGAAGGGACTTACCGCCCTCACAGAGGAAATGGGTGAAGACTACTTCTTTCTCAACTCCTTCAGGCTTCAAGGTGTAGAAAGGGGGACAAAAGAAAAAGAGAGATAAAAGTGAGAAACTCTGAGCACATGGCACAAGAAATAACACCGATGCTGTGGATAAACAAATACAGTCAACCCTCCACATTTGCAGGATTCACTTTTAGTCACAGATTATTTGCTGTCATCACTGCTGCTTCCCTATGCCATTTTTAATAAGGATTGCAAGCCTTGTGAGACTGAGAAACTGCAAACAAGGCTTGTAAGTCTCTCCTTAAAATGATGTGGGGCGGAAGCAGAGGTGGCTGTAAGCCCCACCAGCCCCCTACTTCTGCCTTGGGAAGGAACCCTGATGCCTCAAAGGAATCCACGGTGGGTTGAATATGGTGATCATACTTTTGTGTGTGTTAAATATGGTTTGGGAGGGCCTAGAGTTATCTACAGTTTTTCCATTTTCACAGGGGTCCTCTGCCCCTAACCTTAATGAATGTGGAGGGATGACTGTAAAACCTGAATGAAACTTAGAAAAGGGTTTTGGCAGAAAGGGCAGAGATTACTCCCGGAATCCAACGGTCAAGATACTGGCAGCTGTATTCCAGAAGAAACAGCTACAATTACAACATTTCCAAGCTCTGGTCATAGCTAAGGGCACTATCACACCACACTGCTTTAGTGCTATTATTCCACTTTAACCACCATGGCAAAAATCACATGAAATCCTGGGATTTGCAGTTTAGAGAGGGGCATTTAGAATTCTCAGCTAGAGAGTTCTTGGGCCTCACTAAACTACAAACCCCAGAATTCCACAAGATGTTGCCATGGCAGTTAAAGGAAAATAATAGCCCTATAACAGCGTAGTGTGGTAGGGCCCTAAAACATCATTATCTTTCAACATTTAATACATGAAAACCAGGACATGTGATGGAGCAACATCAGCATGTGGTCAGAAGGATGCAGCTAGAAGAAGAGGGCAAATGTTTTTAAGGGGGAAGAACAAACAAAACTACTGTCTCGAGCAAAGAAGCCCTGGAATTCATATCCTGAGTTTTGTGGGGAGGAGAGCCTACGAGAAAGGGTAAGACTCTCCCCTTCCTGTTGAGTTAATTGAGTACAAACTCCTTTTCCACCTTTGCCTTACTTTGCAGCCACTGAAGGAAGGTGAGGATGAAACAGGAAAGAATGAGAGGAGAGAGAAACCGGGACATTTTAAAAGCAGCTGAGAAAGTGGGACGGCATAGAACAAACTGGGACTATCCCTGTCAAATTGGGACAGTTGGAGGTATGAAACATACATATATGAAACATAGAGGGAATGGATGAAATCTGAAAAATAACAAATAAGCATGGGAGAAGGATACAGATGACAGGTAAGAATTATGAGGCCCGTTGAAGCATCCGTTGTGCCCCCTGCGATGCCCACTTGCATCCCACCCACTTTGGCACTCATGCCCCATTTTTTCAGCTGACATAAGGCCTCAGACATGGTTGCAGTGTACAATATTGTTCCAGAGAGCTCCTCACTCTGAAACAGTTCTCTCTCTCTCTCACACACACACACACACTGAACGGCCCAAGAGAAACAGGAAATGGAGTAGTAGGATCATCACCACCCCCAATATAAACGCAGCAGAAAAATCAGAGAGCACTGAAGAAAAAAGTATTCATTTCATGTATTCTATTAATTTTTTTAATTTCATCTTCCTTCCATTTAGTTTAGAATATCAGGATGTCGTGCCACCCATTAAAGCACAAAACAAGATACGATTAAAAAACACACAAGAAGAATAACAACCATAATTGTTTAAGATATATAAGAATGATCCATTGCTTACCAACAATAGTTGCCTCTCCACTATCGCAAATATGAGTTAGGATTGTACTTGCAAAAGTTACAACGCCCAGGCTATTCCAGCTATGTATAGTCACTGGGCAGGAGATGCTGTAGTCTAAAAAAGTAACTTCTCCAAGTTCCAGGCAGGCTTATATATTGCCATTTCCTTTAGTCCCATGGTGAGAAGACTTCCATGACCTCCAGGACACCAAACAAGTGGGCACTGAAGCCAATCTAGGGTGTCATTCTTAACGTATACTTTTTGTGTTTTTACCGGCCAGAGATAGGGAGAGACGTTCTTAGCATTTTCTCCCTCCTGTGTTAAAAGAATTTGGCTGACCTGGATGTCTTGTGCACTTTGACTTAGATGGACCACTTGCTCCCTCTCTTCAAGCAGCAGGATGTCTCACTAGGCCCTGTTGAAATGATCTTCAATGCCGAGCCCTTACCATTCAAATTAGAGTTGCCAGATTGAAAATGGGAGAGGGCTCCTTTCCGTTTATCCCTGTGTAGAAGGGTGTCTTGTATTGCCCGTTATCTGGTTGTGTGAGAAGCAGTGCTTATTGAAATTCCCTGTTCCACTCAACCATTAAAAACAGAGTTTTCACTATGGAAACATTAATTCAAAAGATGGCTGACTTGGGCTATGGAGTCCACTGGCAGTGGTTTGAACAGAAAGAATGGTTACTTGCCACACTACCCATATGAAAACACTAGTTGTCAACCCGGGTAGCAGGGTTTTTATGCCCATTTTATTGCAACATCTTACTGGTCTTATATCTCTATCACTAGTCTAAGAATTTCACTGTTAATATGTTTATTTGCTCATCCTGGCTTCTGTATAGAAACAGCATCCCATCGTTATCAATTTAGCTACTCTTTACAGCCATCATCGGGTCTGAACTTGTTAACCCATCACCATACCTGTATTTCTGTTACAACCTAAACTCCTCCCCACTGGTATATATGTCTGACCACAGAGGCTTCACTCCATGCATCGGATAAAGTGGACTGGAGCCCTAGAAAATTCTTTTCCTCAGTCACTGTCAGAGGTTGTAGTTGATTTTTAGTCCACTATGTATCCTAAATGCACCTAGAGTCAGCCCTCCACATTTGCGGGGGTTAGGGGCAAGAGACCCCCCCCCAAAGTGGAAAAACTGGAAATATCTACAGGTCTCCCAAACCATATTTAATACACAAAAAGTACACAAACAATACACAATAACACTCAGTACATAGTAACACACAGTACATAATACATTTGAATTTGCAGCAATGAGCACATCAGCCCCCTGGGTTCCTTCGCAAGGAAGGAGCAGGCGGCTGGTGGGGCTTACTGCTGCTTCTGCGGCTCCCCAATGCCATTTTGAACCTTAGAAGCCTTGCCTCTCATTCAGTCTCTCACAATCTGTCTCAATCTGAAGAGAGACTGTGAACGCAAAACTTATATTTCCCTATTAAAATTGTGTACAGCAGCAGCAGCAGCATATAATCTGTGAATAATCAAGTCCGTGAATGCTAAATCTGCAGATGTGGAGAGTTGACTGTAGAATATTTCTGACTGGAGTGGTATTATATTTACAGTATCTGATTTAAAAGAGCAATATGTCACCTTTGTATAAATTAATTTTATAATCAGCACCTTCAACTGTGAAAAGTAATGGTGAGAAGGGCATCTCAACAGAGATAGAATTTCTGCAAGTTACACCCATTAACAAATACTATTGCCTAAGAGCATTCATGTGATTGTTTTTTGTTTTTTGTTTTGGTTTGTTGCTGGTTTGTTGCTCCTCTGTGTTATGTACGGTGTCCAGTTCTGCAGACCACAGTTCAGGAAGGATATTGGCAAGGTGGAATGTGTCCAGAGGAGGGCAACCAAAATGGTAGAAGGCCTGGAAACCACGCCATATGGGGAGGACTTAGGGACAGGGGTATGTTTAGCCTGGAGAAGAGAAGGTTAAGAGGCAACATGATAGCTATGTTTAGATATTTTAAGGGATGTCATAGGGAGGATGGAGCAAGCCTGTTTTCTGCTGCTCCAGAGACTGAGACACAGAACAATGGCTTCAAACTTCAAGAAAAGAGATTCCATCTAAACATTAGGAAGAACTTATGGTAAGAGCAGTTCAACAGTGGAATGTGCTACATTGTGGTGGGGTGTCCTTCTTTGGAGGTTTTCAAACAGAGGCTGGATAGCTATCTGTCAGGAATGCTTTGATGCTGTATTCCTGAATGGCAGGGGGTTGGACTCAATGGCCCTTACGGTCTCTTCCAGCTATATGATTCTATGATTCTACAATTCTAAGCATTTGCAGCTAAATGTGTGGTATCATCTTCCCCTGTATGCACCTCTCCCCAAAAATGAAAGTAGCGAGCACACATACCTCAACTAAAAGTGATTTGATCAAAGTGTCCTTTTGTCCTTTGCTGAGAGTCTCTACTATTTCGTTCCCACATGGCTGATCTGAGCTCAAGGCTTCAGCACTTGCTGTGAAGTTCACTTCACCTAGAACATGAACCGGCCACCTTATTACATATATCAATAAGAGACTTCTTCTCCAACAATTACAGAGGTACCTGCACTAGTGTCAGGCCACAAGCTATCGGCTACTGATCTGTGGCAAGTTTCCAAGAAGGAAAGAAGCAGTTGCAGCCAGTGAGTGTGTCAGGGTTAGCAGGATCTGACTCCTCTGAGCATGTGCAGAGTTTGAACAGTGAAGCAAGGCTTTGCCGAGCAGAGGTTCCCAGGGAAGTAGAAAAAATTCCAGAGGCTCATTAAGTAGGCTTAGAGGCAGAATTTATTGCCGCACTCTAAGATAAAGGCTTTTGGCAAAACATTCCAGCAGCAATTAAACAAGTAAGAATAACAGAAGATAAACAGGCATGTCAGCAGCATGACAGGTCCAGCTAGGCAATCCTGACTGGCAGCTGGTAAAGGCAATCACCAGTCTTTTTATGTCCCCCTGTCACCCTGAACGAGTGGGGTAACCCAATCAGCATTCTGCCATGTGGCTTTCTTCAGTATACAAGTCATAGCCAAAACAATGCTGCTGACTTTGCACCTGTTTGTCTGGCCACATCACTTCTTTCTCTGCTGTCCACTCAGAGGAAACCATGCCTGCCCGGCATAAAACCTTGACACCCCTCCTTTTCCTCTGTAGTGGACAGGCAGCTTTACACTCAATGCTCAACCATTTCTACTTTCCTGAGCTTCACAGTTGTGAGTGGTTTTGTGTGCACATCTGCCACATTTTCCTCAAATTGGCAATACTCTAATTTGATCACACCACTCTCTACAGTTTCCTTCACATTCAGGTATTTTATGTCTACATGCTTGATGTGCCCCCTGGCCTTTTCATTACTTGCCATCTGGATACAAGCTTGGGAATCATCAAATACTGTGACAGGGACTGGAATGTCAACACTGACGTCCTTTGTGTGTACCAAATCAGTTCACTTCACAAATATGTGAGACTACTATATTCTGCTTCCGCAGTTGAAGTGGCCACAGAACTTTGTTTTTTAGTCTTCCAGTGCACCAATGTGCTACTGTACATTATGAGGATTCCTGAGGTTGACCTCCTGTCATATAAATCTTCAGCAAAGTCGCTGTCACAGTAACATACTAATTCAGGTTTCCCAGAGGGTGATACCCATAGACAGTGCTCCAGAGTGCGTTTTAGGTACCTTAACACTCTCTTTACCCCCTACCAATGTTGCTGTGTGGGCTCAGAACTTGCCCTTCCCAGAATGTTAGCAGCCAGGGACAAATCTGGTCTGTTATAACCAGCCAAATATAACGAAGATCTCACAGCAGACTGATATATTTCTCTGTCAAACACTTTGTCATCCACAGTTTTTGTAAACCCTTGTACCATGGGGGTTTGCACACCTTTGCAATCAACCATGTTGACCCTTTGCAGCAGTTGCAATATTTTCTGCTTCTGGCTAAGCAGAAACCCTTTCTCAGTTCTCTGTACCTCAATACCCAGATACTGTTTAATGGGTCCCAGGTCTTTGATTTGGAACTTTTTACCCAGTTCCTTGGCAAACCTGTACTCCAGGTTGGGTTATCTGTTTTATACCCTGGTGCCTGCTGCAAATATGATGCTGGTCCCAGGCACAATGGGAAAAAGACTGCCTCTGGCCTAGCACATCAGATAGCTAAAGAAGAACTGGTTTAGAAGGCTGAATGAGAGCCAGAATAGTGTAGTCATTCAGGTATTGGACTAGGACTGGAAGGTTAGGGTCTGAATTCCTGCTCAATTATAAAAACTCACAGACTGGCTTTGGGCAAGTCACACTCTTTCAGCTGACAAGGCTGGCAATGGCAAACCTCAGAAGAAATCTTTTCAGGAAAGCCCAGAGAGTGGGTTGCCATAAGTTAAAGTTGGCTTGAAGGCACATCACAAAGGAAGTCGTGTAAGGCCAGTGTCATGAAGGCCTGGAAACCAAACTCTCTGAGGACCAGCTTAGGGAGCTGGATGTGTTTAGCCCAGAGAAAAGAATATTAAAAGGCAATATGATAGCTATGTTTAAATATTTGAAGGGATATCACGCGGAGGATGGAGCAAACCTGTTTTCTGCCACTCCAGAGACTAGGACATGGAGCAATGTCTTCAGGAAAAGAGATTCCATCTAAACATCAGGAAAAACTTCCTGATAATAAGAGCAGTTTGACAGTGGCATACGCTGCCTTGGAATGTGGTGGAGTCTCATTCTTTGGAGGTTTTTAAACAGAGGCTGGAATGCCATCTGTCAGAAGTGCTTTGATGGTGTATTCCTGCGTGGCCCATGTGGTCTCTTCCAACTCTACAATTCTATGAATCCTCTAATAAGCATACCTAATAACAGCCTAGCTGTTGCATTTTGCATTATCTGCTGCTTCTACACACTTTAGCATATAGGTTACATTTCAGTAGTCTAATCTGAGAGCTGACAAACTCTTCTTCTGTTTAAGTTGGACTCCAAGATGTCATTACTTGCTGCTTACCCAGAGTTTTGGGGGTCACTTTCCAGGACACAGTTTTCCTCTGATTTGCACACAGACAATACGAATCCTCCTCTTTCTCCACAGGGGAAGCCACAAAATCAGAAGAAGGATCCAGCACTATCTTGACCTGTCCGTAAACACAAAAGGGCATCACACAGGGCTGTTGCAGTGCAGGAAACAGTTCTTAGAATAAGAAGAAAAAGGTAGTCAAGGTAATACAGTGAACAACACTCAAATGGGGTCGGATGAGAGCTTAAGGAGGGAAAATTGAACCGCCACACCCCAGAACCTCATAGCTAGCATGAGCAGTGGCTAATTCCAGCCAGGTGAAATGTGAGATAGCATTCCTGTACTACTGGTTGTGTGAAGAGGCAATGTTAGCCGGTCTTGCTTGTTACCTGGTTGTGTGACAAGCAACACCTGCTGAAATCCCCTCAGCCACCCAACTGCTGAAGGGACAAGACTCCAGCTCCATGACATCAGTCAGAGGTTGCCAGACCGAAGACTGGAGATGTATGCATTGTCGTTGTTATGTGGCCTTCACGTTGTTTCTGACTTATGGTGATCCTAAGGCCATTTCCACATGGGCTTAAAGAAACGGTGCAGAGCGTCCTCCAGGGAGGACGTCTGCACCTTGGAGCAAATTGGGTTGGACCTACTTAGTGTAGTTCCACACCTCAGCCCGCTCCGGAACGACCCGAAGTGGATGTCTAGCATGCTTTTGAAAGACGGCTTGAAACAGGTCTTTCAAAAGCACGGAGTGTGCCACTCCATGCCCGTGCTCCGGTGCAGATTTGCAGACTCGCACCAGTGCAAGCCTGCGATCTGCCGGAGGGGGGCGCTTTAGGCTGGCGAGCTTCAGCGGTTGGTGCAGAGCCTAAACCAACCAGAAGCCGCCATTTTCGTCCCCGGAGCAGTGCAGAGCGGCAGCCACGCACTGTTCCGGACCAGCCTGGACCCAAGTGTGGACCCAAGAAATCCAGTAAGTACCGGCACGGGGCGATTCCCTCGCCCCGTGTGGAAATGGCCTAAAGTAAACCTATCAGAGGGATTTTCTGGGACTAAGAGTGTGTGATGTGCCCAAGGTCCCCCAGTGGGTTTCCTTGGCCAAGTAGGGAATTGAACGGTGGTCTCCAGGCTCGTAGTTCAATGCTCAAACTACTATGCCATGCTGGCTCTCTAGAAATGCCTCCTTTCCCTTTAATTGTCACGTGGGGGGAGAATTACAACAGGTGTTGCTCATAACACAACCAGGTAACAAGCAACACCTGCTGAAATTTCCTCTTTTTCTCTTCTACCCTAGCTATCACAGGGAGTGTGTGGAAAGGCCCCAGTCTTTGCTTGAATCATGCAAACTGAAATTTTACAACTGGGAAGATAAGCACAATTAGTTGTGACTTTAACCTCACGTGCATTTGCCCAGCATCCCTTGGAAACCAGAAAAGTTTGCAGACAACATGGAATAATAATTAACTAAATAACAACAACAACAACAACAACCATAATGAGTTGTTTCTGACTTATGGTGACCTATCACAGGGTTTTGTAGGGGTTGAGAGTGTGTGATGGGCCCAAGGTCTCCCAGTGGGTTTCCAGAGCTATGTGAGTACTTTCTCAAGAAAGCCTCAACTCATAACAGGTATTGCTAGGAATGTGTTTCTGTTGCTGTCTGCCTTTAAGTTATTTCCAACTTACAGTGACCCTAAGGCAAAACTATCATGGGGTTTTCTGGGGCTGAGAGTGTGTGACATGCCCAAGGTCTCCTAGTGGGTTTCCATGGCTGAGCAGGGATTCAAACTCTGGTCCCAGAGTCATAGTCCAACATTCAAACCACTATACCACACTGGCTCTCACTAATAATAATAACAATAACAATAACAACAATGTTATTTCAGCTATGGTACCCTCAGTGAGGACCCCCAGATATCCTTTTGATATCATTTAATTTGGCCTTAGCTGGACTGGTTAGTGATTACCTCATCTCACGTGTTCGCAAAGTTCTCTGGATAAGCACGGACAGAGAAGCGGCCGTTAATGGTTTACATTCCATTTCTCTTTGTAGCCAGCACCCAAAATTCGCCTGAAGCTTTAGGGAACTTCCCGCCACAGACTCCTCAATAGCCACGCGGCTTTTAGTCAAATTACTCTTGAGAGTTGGGCCATCAACGTCTCGGCCAAAGGTATTGTTTCTACATGCAAATCCCATCACGCTAAACCTGACCTCACCAAACCCTTTTGTCCAGCACTGAAACCTCTTTTGTTCTCCTTTGGGACTGCCATAGCCGAAAGGCACGATCTTTCCCTATAAAAACCCTTCATTTCTAACCGATCCTCGGATAACCTTTGACTGCCATCCCGCTCTGCCGTTGGTGTGTTTAAAGGACTCCCCTCAGCGCCCCACGCTGAGCTTTCTTCCCCAAATCTCCAGTCTCTACCCAGGACTACAGAACAGGTCGTATTGCCTCCCCTTGCAATTATCTTTCTTTTCTAAGCTAGTTAGTCTATGTTTGTCTTCTGTGTTTTGCTCTTAATAAAGAATTGTTCATTGTTTTGAAACACCCTGTCTAGCCACTCTCTAACCCGACGCTGTAGACATAGGGTGAAAGATCTCGCTTCGTTGACCTGCCTTTTGCTAGCAAAAATAGTGCTCTGAGTCTAATTTCCCCATCTTTGGTATTTCTAATTGGCAAGTCTGGGTGCCCCTCACGGGACCCCCAATTTTCAGGGTAACAATAATACTGGACTGGAAAACTCAAGAAAGGTTCTGAGGATTACAGAACTGGAAACAAAGAAAAGTTCACATAGGCATAGTCACTTCCCATTTCTAAAAGGGGTTCTGAAGCCTAAAACAGGCCAGGGGTGTGTGGGGAGGGATTAGGCTTCAATGGCAAATTGTGCAAAGACACGTATAATCCCCAAACAATCACAAGTGGCTTTCCTCCATTTCAGGCATTGGGAGTTTAGGAATCAAAAACCAAGGAGGCCAGACATTTGACAAAGCATTCCTCACCCGGATGCAACGTTGCAAGTAGGTGGTGACAGTGGCTTTCAGGACAAATGCTTCATCCCGGACCACCGAATAAGGCATGGTGAAGTCAAGGAAGAAGGGCTGGAAGGCGTTGAGGGTAACCGGGCTGGCAAGGCCGAAGCCCGTCTCAGTTGACATACAGTAGGCTCCGGCTCTCCATTCTGTGATGGTGTCCGGAATGGTGACAGGCACAGTGATTTCGCCGGTAGGGCCCTGACTCCTGTTGAGGGACACAAGAAAGTAAGAGGGTGTAGAGAATTCTCTTTTAGCGCCATTGATAGAGAAGCCTGGAAACCTGAGAATGATGGGACTTAGCATCACATAAAACAGTAGAAAGAAATCAAGACCAGGGCTCTGCGGAATTTCCCCCAGTGCCCTTTGAGTTACTAGTCTGAGAATTCCCCCTCCCTAAACTGCAAACCCCAGAATTCCGTAGAATCTTCTTAGGCAGCCAATCCTATGAGGTCTTCGCCTGACACAGACAGACAAATAAACTTTGACTTTTATATATTAGATAATAATAATTTCCAGGTACCCTTGTTAATAACAAAGCAAATATCTAATATATAAAAGTGTCAGGCGAAGACCTCATAGGATTGGCTGCCTAAGAAGATTCTACGGAATCCTGGGGTTTGCAGTTTAGGGAGGGCCTTTAGGATTCTCAGCCTGAGAGCTCTTGGGCCTCAGTCAACTGTGTCTGTCTTGAATAGGCTGGCTGCTATGGAAATGAGGCCTAGCAGCAAGGAGGAGGGCAGCATATTCCCCAACCTCTATATGTTAATAATTCTGAATACAGATTGGATTAGGGAATATGGGGAAATGTTATAGGTATTGGACAAGACAGATTGAGGAATTAGAGACACAGGCTCTCAAATCTTTCTAACAAGTATTACTTATGAGAAAATAAAATCCTGGGCAACACCGGGTATATAGGCTAGTGTGTGTGTGTGTGTGTGTAATATTATATATTATATTAAATTCTTATATCAGCCTTCAGAGGCAACAGCTTCACAGAGATATGGGAATAGAATGTACATTACAGAAAACAAAGGAGACACCAGTGCCAGCTTCCCAGAGTACAGAAATGCAAGCAGGCCCCAACTTTGGATAAATAACAGATAGGTATTAAGTGACTGAGACACTGGGGGCTATTACATGACAGGGCCAAAGTGCATGCCCTGATACCTGAAACCCACAGATTTTATGTACAAGTGACGTAATTTAGTATGCTAATTCCTTAGTATGCTGTGATAATGAGGATTCCCATTAGCCAGGTAACAGAGCTGAAGGGAGATAGTTCTCCCTCCAGGCAAACAAGGGGTTAATGAAGTGCTGGGTTAGGTTACATTTTATTGAGGGTCAGCATCACAAGGACATCACAGGTCACAAGAGATAATTGTCCAATCAGGGGGAGAAAGGTAAAACCTTCCAGATGCTTTGGTCAAAAAGTTTTAATCTCAGCATCTGATTGACAATGTGAGTAGCTAGGATGTTTTAACAAGTTGCATTAGGGTTTTTGCTTCTTTTAAAAGCTCTGGCTGAAATGATGTAAGTATCTGTAACTTGTAACTGCAAGCGAGGCCTGGAGCAAGCAGCCTCCATGAAAGAGATATCTTTTTATCATTGGATTGCCTGTTCTGAGTATAAAACACTTTCCTTAAAAGAATTCTCTGTTCTCACTCTCAGCTTCTATATGCTTGTCAGCTACGTGCATAGATAGAATTCTGCTCTCCCAGAGAGGGTAGGGGGAGGAAAGGGATCTCTACCCTCAGAGATCATTGTTTCCCCAGTGGCGTCCTCCCGTGCCACAGGATCAGGGATTTTTAATCCAGTAGGTGGTGGCAGCAATTTGATTAAAAGACAAGGGAAGTTTCCATCCGCTATTCAAGGGCAGAAGTCAGCACTGAGTGAGAGAAGAACCCTTGTTTCCATAACATATGCTGATGTGTATGCCTTTCTTTGTTCTGATACATCTGATTTGGGATTCCCTGGACTTCTGCTGCTGTGTGACTTATTGGCTTTCTTGCACTCTAGGTCATTGTCTTATTGGCTTTCTTGCACTCTGTTCATTGTCACTGTCAAAGGAAACTCACATAACAACACCACTAAGAGGGTTGGATAGCATGATCTTTAAGAACCATTCCAAATTGACTATTGTATCTTCTATTTATTAGTGGAGATATGACCTGCATATATGTGTGTGCACACGTGTGTGTGTTTGTGTGAGAGAAAGAAAGAGAGAGAGAGAGAGGGAGAAGGAGGGGGAGGGAGAGAGAGAGAGAGAGAGATTAACAAATGTAACTAAAAAATGAGCAAACTTCAGCTTTGGCTTTTTTCAACTGCTAAAGCTGAAACTGAGGTGTTTAGAACATTCTACTTTCAGCTGGTTGCTCATTTTATATTTTCTAGTTCTGTTTGTTAATCCCTTCAATAAATACATATTTTTAGTGATTATCCTTCTAGAATCCAGGAGAAAATTGGGAGAAGTACTGTTGGTTTGCTTTTTAATATCCCCCCCTCTCTTTCTTTCTCTCTCCCTCTCTCTCTCTCTCTTACACTCAAACATCTCAGCATGTTGACAGCATGTTGACATTCTTGCTGAGAATTTTTAAACAAGCAAATATTCTATACATTCTTAGTCGCTACTTACTTCACTACATAAGTATTCCATAACCACGTCTCAGGGAAGAAGCTTCTAATAGTATCCTGTGGTTGGTCATCCGACTGAGGGGAAAACTCAGAAACTTCATGAACTTCAGGAGTTCCAGGACCTCTCGCAAGCATAGCTGAGACTGGAGGTGATCTGTAGCCCACAAAATCTGAAGACAGGAGACTTATTTGATTACAATGAAGAATAAACCACTCCGTTTCCCTGGTTAAAACTTCCAAATGCAAAAATGTGATAAGGAAAACAACAAACACCAGGACAAAGCGGGGATGGAATTTATCACTCAGGGACATGCTTATCTGAAAAGAATAGTCTTCAACGACTGGAAACAAAAACAGTGTAGGTGTGCACCAAACCCTTAGTGGAAGGGCATTCCAGAAGACTGATCCTTCTGTGTGTCTCACAAGTTATTTGAAAGCATACAAATTTCCCTGCTTGGCAGGGAGTTGGACTCTATGGCCTTTGTGATTTCTTCCAGCTCTATGATTCTACGACATTATTGCACTATAGCAGCAGTTCTTAATTTGTGATCCCCAGCCCCCAAGGAGGCTACAATATCCTTGCAGGTGGCCCACAGAGCCTTAAAGAAATGTTAATGAGCTTTTACAATTAACATAGAAAGAAAAAAAATGGATAAATGGAAGAAAGGAAGACAGATGGACAGTCATAAATTGATCTCAAAGAGCAGGAGTCTTGTCCGCGACAGACGTCATTTGTACAAAGTTTCATCATAATATCTCAAACTGTTCAAAAGTTTTTTTTAAAAAAGTATTTGATGCACTTTAAGGTTTTAAGGTTTGTGCTCTGCAGCAACAAAAGATATTTAAAGGGGATCTGTGGTAAAGGAAAGGTTAAGAAACGCTGCACTATACCAAAACCATAGTCTAAAAACAAAACAAAAAAAGACATTTTTAAAAAAAACCTAAAATAGTAGTATTCAAACAGAACAGGTAAAATACCAATTAAAAGAAGGAGGTGTGTGTGTGTGTGTACGTGTATGTGTGCATAACGTCTTTACAGTCCAGTTAAAAGTGAGCAATGGAAGGCTACATATAACTGCCTAGGTAGTGGGCTCCGCAGAGATGAGGCCATAACAGAAAAGGCCCTGTTACTGGTGCAGAAGGGTCTGGCAGAAAAAAAACAAAGAACGAGAGTAGTGTGGTCTTGCTCACTCCTGGTTCTGGCTCAGTCTGCCACTGGATTCAGCCTCATCTTTTCAGGTCATGTGGTCACAACTCATTACCACTGAGGGAATTCAACAGGGACAGTTAGCATCAGGCACTCAGAGAAATGACTTCTCCTCCTTCTAATATGAGGGAAAACACCTGATTGGGAGCAGGGGTCAAATTTCCTCCAGCTTTCCCCCTCGCCCCACTCAAGCTGCATCCCTCTAGCAAGTCCAAATACCTCCATTTTTCTCTGGAGGGGCTCTCCAAGTGGTGGCTGGAAGTAACATTCTGCCATGCCCTGTTACCATTTTGGAGAGACCAGAATAGTGTAGTGCTTTTGTTACACCCCAGAGTAACCCTAAGAGAGGGCCCCTAAAATTGGCATGACTTCACCCATATTGGATATTGGCTAGGAAAGGTCAATTGCAAGTAAAAAATTGGTTTTGAATTAGATTCTCAAGACCAACAACGCCCTTTGCTGCTGTATGGGAACGTAGACAATGTCCTTCAGGCCAAAAGACAATGACCTGTCGTTCCAAGTCACGTATCTCTAGGGAGCCACAATAGACTCTCTCCTTGATTAATAAATTGAATAATCAAGGTTGTCTCAGCCCCAAGCCACGCTGATGAACTTTGCGAGGATAGACAATCAAAGTCTATCAATTTGGAATTTTAAACCTATCGTGTACCTGGACTTTCCCAGGAGGAACAATACCGAGGAGAGGTTGTGATATTTGCCTAACATTATATTCTGCAATCATTGCCCATTAACGCCACTTTGCTAGCTGATACACAGCCTGAGGACAGAAATTGGCTATAAAAATCCTCACTTTTTGAGCCTCTTTGGAGAGCCTCCCAGACCGGACAAGGGCCCGTTTTGCTGCTACCGAGGTGTCCCACCCAAGCCTCTCAGACGCTGCTAAGAGCTAAACGTGACTCACGTCTCTGATCCTCCGCAAAACCCCGCTGCTTCCAGCCTTCCAGCCCTGGGATCCAGCCTCCCCTTGGTGCTTTACACCAAGCCTTCGCTAATCTCCTCCTTCTCCAGGATGCCTAGACTAAGGTCTGTATGCCCTCTCTCCCAATTGTCTCTTATTTCCAACTTCATTTCTGTAGCCCTTGTGTGATTGTAGGATTATTTGTTAATGTGTGTTGCGACCTTCTCTGTTAGTTTTAATAAAATTACTTTAGATTGTTCCTCTGACTTTTGCGTGGTTCTGACCCCGTAGACATAGGGTTAAAGATCCCTTGCCCTGATCTCTTGCAAGCTTTGAGTTTCTCTGTTAATTCCCTTGATTTGTAGCCTGTTTGGGTATCCTCGAGATACCCCCAATTTTCAGGGTAACACTTTGAGCGTTGGACTACAATCCTGGAGACCAGAGTTTGATTCCCCACTCGGCCACAGAAACCCACTGGGTGACCTTGGGCATGTCACATAATCTCTGCCCCAGACACCATGTTTGTTTTAGGTGACCCAAGTAGGAAACCACCTGAAGGCACACAACAACAACAAAACAGAGGAAAAGAATGGGGGGTAGTTAGGGGTTCTGGAAGTTGTGAAATTGTATTTTTGTATGCTTTCACACCTCTTGGGCAGTGATTCCTAACCTGAGGTCTGAGGATCCCAGTGTCCTGACACAGTCTGGGCAGCCAGCCAAAGGCTTGCAGTTACACAGCTGATAGCAAAGAGACAAAACAGACAAACCGGCAAACAATGAAGCTGAGCAGCTTAAGGTCTGGCACCTACTTTACTAAGTAAACAAAAAGTTATAGGCACAGAGTTCAACAGTGTCCAAGACAAATGAATCTAGAGGAAACCAACACAGTATAGAGTTCAGGTCCATGATGGGTAGCCAAGTGGGTCAGATAATCTCTGACAACTCCTGGAGGGAAGGGCTACATCTATATAGGTCAGCAGCTAACACAGCTGCTGCTTCACTAATTGCTGCTTCCTATAATCCTCTGAGACCTCCTCAGGCTCTCCCTCTATTGTCTCCGCTTGGCAAAGGTAGGTATGGGAAAGCTGTCTTCTGTATCTGAAGGGTCAGGGCTCTCTGCCAATGCTGGCACTGCACTCTGGTCTGTATCTGAGGCTTGTGGCTCTGTAACCTCCTCCTGCATAGCAGCAGGTCCTGGCAGGTCCACTGCTTCTGAGTCCATTTCCATGTTCTAGAAGCATGACACCTTGGGAGTCTTCAAGGAGGTCCGCAAAGCCCTGCTGCTGGACACCAGCAGCAGCAACAGAGATACAGCAGTGAGTGGAGTTGGGGTGCTGAAACTGCTCCCTCATTTGCAAACAAGGGAGCAGTTTGGGCACACGCACACATGCCTCCCTAGACTTTACTGTTATTTGCCTTCAGATCACTTTGAATCTGACAACATTTGTTGTTGGGTAGCCCTCCATATTTCAGTTATGGGACATGTAGTAGGAGTTAATTAACTGCTTGCTTGTAACAAGGTATGGGACCCAGAGACCATTAGGTAAACAAAGCTAGGAATGTAGTGATAAGTACTGCCAAGCTGAAGCTGGCACTTCAAGGTCTCTTGTGGGCAGAATGGGAAACTATTTGCTTCTAATGTTTGGATTTTGCTAATTGCTAATTGCCTTCAGTTCGCTCACACATCTAATAAATAGTGTATTAGCACTGTTACATTTGTGTGTGTGAATTTGATTCCTGACATTTGTTCAGAGCGGGTTTGCCTTTGCCTTCCTCTGAGGTTGAGAGAGCATGACTTGACCAAGGTCACCCAGTGTCTGAGCAGGGCTTTGAATCCTAGTCTCCAGAAGCAATCAAGCAACTAATCAATCGATCAATAAATGGAAATTTAAACAAATATTTGGATATTTAAATCTTGAGTTAAGTCTTGAGGGTCCCCAGCAAAAAATTATATTTGCAGGTGTTGTTGGGGGGGGGGCAGTACAGCCTCCCATTTGATATTGTTTAATTGATACAAATCATGTACTGCTGTGGCTTAAAGCCATGCTGCATAAGGTGAAACTGACTGCATAAACAGGGCAAGAAATTCCTCCAGGCTTTGCTAGGCCATAGGCATGAAGCATTTAAATGCTATCTAAGTTCCAGCCAACCACTGAGACAAAGAGATGAAACAAAAGAGTCATCAATGTTCCCACAGAAGAGTTGATCGACATAGTTCCCCATTACCTCTGCCCTGTTTGCACCTTTTCCTTTATTTCTCGGTCTGCTCAGATAATATAAGCCATCAAACCAGTTATGAACTCTCCGCCACCTACACGCTAAGAGTATTTGTTACAAACTCCATGGTTGGTTTGGCCAGAGAGCCATCTGCATCCCGGCTCTCATATTAAAGGGGTAGGGGGGACACAAGGTATTTACAACTAGGGACCATCAACCTTTGGATTCCCACGCAGCAAATGCTCCCTTGTTAACCTGAATTTCAAAAGTTCACATTCCTTGCAAAACAGTCTCCTGTCACTCAGTTCCATGGGACAGTATTTTAGCTGTACCAGAAACCTCAGAGCACAGAAAGAGGATATAAACCCTGACGTTTCTGCAGTACTTTGTCAGTATCTTCACTTGCTGGACACCACTATGTCGCCCTCAGTTCCAACTTATGCTGCCCTTAGGTGCAAGCGTAAGCTACATCATGGACCAGTTATGCAGAAAGGTCTTTTACTGGGCTATGCAGTCTCATTCTTATGCTTTTAAATAATTTCACATTGTTTTAAGTGATCATTGTAACTATTTTTCAGTTCTACTTTCTTTTGATTTATGCTGGGAACTTCCTGGGGTCCCATGTTGGGTGAAACACATACTAATTCAGTGGATGAATGAATGAATGAACAAATAACTTTGGCCATTTCTGCCCTCCACTGCTACAGTGCTCTTATTCTACTTTCAACATCCTGTGGAATCCCGGGGTTTGCAGTTTAGGGAGGGGCATTTAGAATTCTCAGCCAAAGGCTCTTTGGCCTCAGTAAACCACAAACCCCAGAATCCTATAGGATGTTGAAAGTGGAATAATAGCACTATAACAGTGTAGTGTGGAAAGGCCCCCTGTTTCTTCACTTCTCTTCTGGATTGGAAATTATATCCTACTCCGTTAAGCTCTGCTAATTAACCCTTTCCTCACTTTTTTGGCTAGCTCTTGTGTGAGTGTGTTACTGTTTGACTCCTGTGTGCATGTATTATTGAATTCCATACATTTTTAGTTTACTTCTGAATCTCTGGCTGGTTTTCTTACAAAGATCACGTAAGACACTGGTTAAAAGGTTGTGCTAGGTTACCCCACCTCTTGCAAGCTTCCCAAGTTGAGTTAATTAATTCCCCATTTTTATACTAATTTGTGGGTACTGCTATAGGACTTCAAGACATCCCATGCATTTGGGGTAACAGGGTTCCCCAGGAAAGAAAAGGTTAAGAATCACTGATCTGACAGATTTTCTGTGTGGTTTTCAGACAAAAATTACTAAAAAAAATTCACTTTTTTGTTTGTTTACTATATTGGAGTTTAGATGACTTTGGGGAATTGGTGTGAGCTTCAGGGAACATGGGACTGTGACCTAGGGGAGACACACAGCCTGCACTCTGCCCATCCTTACTTGAAAGGAGTAGCATTCACATTAGCAAGGCAGTTTCTCCCACTCCCCAGGCTCTCACACTACTGACCGGAAGTAACAGACATTCTGGCAGTAGTAACAGATCCTCCAACTATCTTGGATTTGGCAGGGACAGTCCTGGTTAATTCTCTGTCAGCCCACTTTTACAGCTGATTTAAAATGTCTTATTTTCTCTCCCCTTCTTCTACTCCCCGCCTTTTGTCCTCAGCTTCCTGCAAATTAAGTTCAGGATACAAAAGGAGTTTGCACTCAATTAGCTCAGCAGGAGGGAAGAGGAAAGGAGGGGACAGAATCTTGCTCTTCCCAGCAGGCTCAGGCTGAAGCAAGCTGCTGCCACCACCTGTCCTTGCTTGTATGTTCTTCCTATTAATGACTTGAACCATCTTGAATGTGGTTTGGCCACATGTGTTTTACCATACCTTACACCCCTGTCCTGCTGGATAGCAAAATTGGTGAAAAATATCATTTACTTATAAAACTAGACACTTATGGCTGGAAAACAAGCATGTGCTAGGTCAGGATGACCCCAGCATGGCCAGGTTATAAATTCAAGGAGATTAGATGGAAACCCATTATGTTAATAGGTTTGGATAACCCTCTTAATGACCCAGCCTCCAAATATAATAGAAGATGAAACTATCTAGGTGAAGCAGTCAAGCACCCCTGCTGTGAGCATAGCCTACAGAGACCTTTCCTATTTACCCTACCCAACCAAGACATTAAAAAACTGTAATGACTTCCACCAATGCTTTGTCACCTAATGTTAAGACAATCAGCCCATTCTGCTGATTGCTTGCTCTGCCAGAAAGCAATTAACACACATCCCTTCAAGGTAAGTAATAAGGTATAAAAACCCTAGCTCCAGCCCAGGTAATTTGCAGCACATTGGGCATCACGCTGCACCCTAGACCTTTGTGTTTCTCTCAAACTCCTTTTTGAGCCACTCCGCTTTGATCTTCTGCTTTGTAAATATCACTCCTTCCACCCAAAACCTCTCTCTATCCAACCTTTCTCGGCTTTCCCTTCAATAGCCTTGTATGATTCATGAAGTTGCTTGATTTATTGTGTGTGTCTATTAATTTCCAATAAAATACTCTGTTTAACTTTAACTAGAGTCCTCTCTACAGTTAGTACTGGTATACACAGGTGAAAAAAATCCTGCCCTTACCCTCCTGTCGCAGGCCTCCTTTGGGAAATAATTCCCCAAATCCTAGGGAGACACTGGCATTGCTGGTGGACCTCAAGGTCCCCCACCTTTTAGGGTAATAGGTGTCCCAGTTTACATCTGTGAAGTTTTGGAGGGTGCACTGTAGCAACAGCTTCCGGCACAGCTGATATTTTAAATCTAACTCCCTCTTTGTGGACAGCTCCGCTGTTTCTCCCATAAAGGTAGACCCCCTCATACGACCCTAACTGAGGGGTGCATGGGGGCCAATTCCTTCCCACATTCCCCTATAGGATACACTTCCTCCTTACCACACAGAAAGCTCTCTTTCTGACATCACATCACTACGGTGGCTAGGGATATTTGCATGTGATTTGGGAAGTTTGGGAAGCTTTCTGTATGCCAAAGATTGCCCCAAAATTGTATTTTTTTTTAAACTGGAAGATTGGGGTCTTTGTAGAGACTGTTGGGGGCCTTCAGAGGCCACAAAATTGGGGTCCAGGGTTCCATTCAGTCTATGGGCTGCACTTTTCTCACCTTCATCCTCCATCCCACCACCAATTATAGAAGGATTCTGGGACTTGTATTTCTAAAAATTAACTTGGGTCTAGACTACCTGAAAAACTATGACTCCTTATACAAGCCTTGCTGAGTCCTGAGAACCCCAGCAGAGGGCTTTCTCTAAGTCCCACTAATGCCAGAAGACTACCTGGTCAGAACACATGAGAGGGCGTGGAATTCTTTTCTATGGGAGGTTGCCTCTCTGTTGTCTTTCCTCTTGCAATTTTTTTTTTTTAGTCTAATCAGGCTTTTGAAGAATAACTGGTTGTACAGAGAGGTCTTTTACTGGGCTGTGCAATCTCATTTTTATGCTTTTAAATAATTTCTTATTGTTTTAAGTGATCTATTGTAACTGTTTTTCAGTTCTATTTTCTTTTGATTTATGCTAGGAACTTCCTGGAGTCCCATGTTGGCTGAAATACATGCTAATTCCATGGATGATGAATGAATGAATGAATGAATGAACGAACGAACAAATAACTTTGGCCATTTTTGCCCTACATTGTCACAGTGCTTTTATTCCACTTTCAACATCCCATGGAATGCTGGGGTTTGCAGTTTAGGGAGAGGCATTTATAATTCTCAGCCAGAGAGCTCTTTGGCCTCAGTAAACTACAAACTCCAGAATTCTACAGAAGGTTGAAAGTGGAATAATAGCACTGTAACAGTGTAGTGCAGAAATGTTTTCAAACTCTGCCTGCACTTCCTTTCTGTTGGTGATTACAGAAGGGAAGTGCATCATCATCATCATCATCATCATTTATATCCCACCTTTCTCCTGACAGTGGGATTCAAGGCAGCTAACAACATTAAAACAGAACAAATAAAACATCCATAGAAATATAAATATAAAAGTTAAAAAACAATTAAACCATTTATAATGTTAAACCATTATATATTAATATTAAAAATATCAAAATACATTAAAAACTATACCAAACTTAAAAGAAACCTGCACAGCATTACAAGCCCACACCTAATCAACATATAAAAGCCTGCTGGCACTAAAATGTCTTAGTGTGTATTGGAAGGAGAACAAGGACGGGACTATCTAGGCCTCTCTAGGGAGGGAGTTCCATAGTCCAGGAGCAGCCATTGAGAAGGCTGTCTCTCCCTTGTTCCACCAAATACACCTAAGAGGATCGTGGGACAGAGAGAAGGCTCTGTCCAGATGACCTTAAAGTTCTACCGGGCTCACTAGTGCCATCTTCTTGAACAAAAGATACAATCTGACTTGAAAAAACAAGGCCTGCTCCTAAATGTATGTTTTGCTGCTGGCCTATAGCTGAAATTTGACAGCACCATAGAACATTTGGCAACAGAGGCCCCCCACACACACAGGCTGGAGGGATGGGATGGGCACCTCTGTGACAAAGCTACCTGTTGAAGGGAGGATTAGACACAATATGGCAAACGCTTAAGAATACAGAGAGTATTCCATTCTCACGTGCCTTATCATTTCTTTTGAACCTAAGAAGAGCACTCCCCCAGATCAGAGCAAAGCCCCATGTTGTTAATTCCAACACCACCATTCTGGATCAGGTACTTACCTACAACTTCAGAATATGCTACCTCTGGTCTATATGTCTGGCAAACCCTGGGTTTGTGGATCTGGGTGCTAGTAAAAACTTTCAGGCCAAAGTCCTGCAAAATCAAGAAATGAGACAATGTTTTAGATTAACATTGTTTTAGATTAACATTTGACAAAGCATGGACAGGAAAACACACACATTTCCATAGGAGAGACGACATCTTGGCAAAACCTGGAAACATTTTCACCAAAGTATTTTTTTAAAAACAACCCTTTTGTATTAATAAGGTTTCTAGCACGTGTATATATGTATATATGTGTGCCTTCAAGTTGCTTGTTGACCTATGATGGCCCCATAAATTTTTCAAAGAGTTTTCATAGTGTAGTGGTTTGAGCTGTTGGACTAGTACTCTAGAGGCCAGGCTTTAATTCCCCTTAAGGTCACCTTAAAGGCACACAACAACCTTCTTAGGCAAGGAATCTTCAGAGGTGGTCTCGCCAGTTCCTTCCTCTGAAATGTAGCCTACAGAGTTTATCTGTTAAATATGCTAGGGCAACAAAGAGAAATAAGAAGTCATCAGAAGATATTATTATATTTAATAACTGTGGCAAGATTGGCATATGCACAACATTGGAAAGAAAAGAAATATATGGTATAGAAGAATGGAAGTTAAAAGTTCTGGATATGATAGAGATGGAAGAATTAGCATCTTCTTTGAAGAATAAATCTATCCAGAACTTTGAGAAAGAATGGAAAAGAGTATTGGATTGGGTAAGGATATAAATGTATAAGAAATCAAAGAAGAAATAATGTAATTGTTCTTCTACATCAATAATGTAATTGTTCTTCTCTGTGTAAGATGGAAATTATATTTGTATGGAATGGAAATAAGCAATCTCAGCTGGAAGATTTAAGCATGGAAGTGTGGTGGTGGTTTATTTTCAAGATTAAACTTTTAATAAAAATTACTAAAAAAAGAAAAAGAAATATAGCTTACAGAGCCTGGTGTTCATTGTTCTTCTTGTTATATGTCTTCAAGTCGTTTCTTAATCATGGCAACCCTATAGCAAACCTATCACAAGGTTTGCTTTACAAGATTTGTTCACCGTGGGTTTGCACTTGTCTTCCTCTAAGGCTGAGAAACTCTGATTTGTCCACGGTCTCCCTATGGGTTTCTATGGACAAACAGGGATTCGAACACTGGTCTCCAGAGTTGTAGCCCAACACTCATATCATATGCTATTTCTCGCAAATTTCTGATTAACTAATGGCCGATGGTTATATTATTTTAATGCTACCTTTAAAAAGTAACAATGTAATTGATCAATGAAGTAATCACAGAATGACTTAGAATCATAGAATCATAGAAATGTAGAGTTGGAAGAGACCACACAGGCCATCCAGTCCAACCCCCTGCCATGCAGGAACACCCTCAAATCAATCCCGACAGATGGCCATCCAGCCTCTGCTTAAAAACCTCCAAGGAAGGAGACTCCACTACACTCCGAGGCAGCAGATTCCACTGCCGGACAGCCCTGACTGTCAGGAAGTTCTTCCTGAGGTTCAGGTGGAATCTCCTTTCCTGCAGCTTGAATCCATTGCTCCTTGTCCTGGTCTCTGGAGCAGCAGAAAACAAGCCTTCTCCCTCCTCTATGTGGCATCCCTTCAAATATTTAAACATGGCTATCATGTCCCCTCTTAACCTCCTCTTCTGCAGACTAAACATACCCAGCTCTCTAAGTCTATCCTCATAGGGCATGGCTTCCAGGCCTCTCACCATTTTTGTCGCCCTCCTCTGGACTTGCTCCAGCTTGTCAATATCCTTCCTGAACTGGGGTGCCCAGAACTGGACACAGTATTCAAGATGGGGTCTAACCAAAGCAGAGTAGAGTGGTACCAGTACCTCCCTCGATCTAGACACCATACTCCTATTGATGCAGCCGAGAATTGCATTGGCTCTCTTGGCTGCCATATCACACTGCTGACTCATGTTCAGCTTGTGGTCTATGAAGACTCCTAGATCCCTTTCACACGTACTGCTATCCAGCCACGTGTCTCCCATCCTATATTTCTGTATTCCATTTTTTCTGCCTAAGTGTAGGACCTTACATTTCTCTCGGTTGAATTTCATTTTGTTCGCCCTGGCCCAGCTCTCCAATCTATCCAGGTCATTTTGAATTTTGATCCTGTCCTCTGGCGTATTAGCAACCCCTCCCAGTTTGGTGTCATCTGCAAATTTGATGAGCATGCCCTCTATTCCTTCATCCAAGTCATTGATAAAAATATTGAACAGCACTGGGCCCAGGACAGAACCCTGTGGCACCCCACTAGTCACATCTCTCCAGGACGAAAAGCAGCCATTCGTGATCACCCTTTGGGTTCGGTCGGTCAACCAATTACAAATCCAACTAACAGTAGCCCTGTCCAGCCCACATTTTACTAGCTTCGATGCAAGAATGTCATGGGGAACTTTGTCAAAGGCCTTACTGAAATCGAGATATGCTGCATCCACAGCATTCCCTTCATCTATCAAGCTAGTAACTCTATCATAAAAAGAGATAAGATTAGTCTGGCATGACTTATTTTTGAGAAATCCATGTTGACTTCTCGTGATTACCGCATTGCTTTCTAACTGATTAGAAACTGACTGTTTAATGATCTGCTCCAGGATCTTTCCGGGTACTGATGTTAGGCTGACTGGGCGATAATTATTTGGGTCCTCTTTTTACCCTTCTTGAAGATGGGGATAACATTTGCTCTCTTCCAATCTGCTGGAACTTCTCCTGTCCTCCAAGATTTCTCAGAAATTATAGCAAGCGGTTCCGAAATGACCTCTGCCAGCTCTTTTAATATCCTAGGATGCAATTCATCTGGCCCTGGAGACTTGAATTCATCCAATGCGGCCAGGTATTCCTGTACCACCTCTCTACTTATTATGTGCCTCATTTCCTCTGCTTCCTCCCCTGCTCCCCAACCGCCAGGTTGAGTGCTTGTATCCTTCTGGGAGAAAACGGAGGCAAAGAAGGTGTTAAGTAGTTCTGCCTTTTCTCTCCCCCCTGTGAGTAATTCGCCATCTTCTCTGTGTAGCGACCCTACTGTCTCCTTCTTTTTCCTTTTGCTGCGGACATATTTAAAAAAACCCTTTTTATTGTTTTTAATGTCTCTGGCCAGCCTAAGTTCGTTCTGTGCTTTAGCCTTTCTGACCTCCTCCCTACATCTCCTAGCTATTTGCTTAAATTCTTCTTTGGTGGTTTCCCCCTTCTTCCATTTCCTGTACATGTTTCTCTTAACACTTAGCTCTGCTGAGAGTTCTTTAGTCAACCATTCTGGTTTCTTCAGATGCCTTCCATTTTTCCTCCTTATTGGCACAGTTTTAGACTGTGCCTTCAGTATCTCCTTTTTAAGGAACTCCCATGCCTCCTGAACTCCTTTCCCTTTCACTATTCCTGACCACGGAATTCCAGCCAGCAGCTCCCTAAGTTTACAGAAGTCCGCTTTTTTAAAATCTAAGATGAGTGTCTGGCTACCCTTATCTTCTCCTTCCCACTGAATGCTAAATTCCAACAGGGCAGGGTCACTCCCCGCTAAAGATCCAACCACTTCTACCTCATTCACAAGGTCATCCCTGTTGGTCAAGACCAGATCTAGAATATTTGATCCCCTTGTGGCCTCTTCCACCTTCTGGACCATGAAGTTGTCTGCAAGACAAGTAAGAAACTTGCTGGACCTTGCTGTCTTGGCAGAGTTTGACTGCCAGCATATATCCGGGTAATTGAAATCTCCTATTATTACTGTATCCCTCCTCTTTGAATGTGCAGTCATTTGGTTGAGGAAGGCGTCATCCAAGTCCTCAGCCTGGGTTGGAGGTCTGTAGTAAACCCCCACCAGAATATCCCTGTTGTTTCTCGCTGCCTTAATTCTTACCCAAATGCTCTCAACCTGGCTTTCTGGGTTTAAGTCCTGGATCTCTTCACAGGTGACAACATCCTTGACATACAAGGCTACTCCTCCTCCTTTCTTGTTTGGTCTATTTTTACAGAATAGGCTATACCCCTCTATTCCTATATTCCAATCATGAGTCTCATCCCACCAGGTCTCAGTGATGCCTATCAAATCGTATTTATTTTCTTGTACTAGGAGTACAAGCTCATCCTGCTTGTTTCCCATACTCCTTGCATTAGTGTAGAGACACTTAAGTCCCTGGGCCCTTCCTGCAAGTCCTGTACTATTGTTTCTACTCCTCCCGCCATTGGCCGCTTGTACTACTTGTCCAGTATCATTTGGGCCTTTTCCCCCTGTGTTCTCTGAGTCCTTGCCCAGAATAATATTGTCTCCCTCCCCAGTGGAACTTAGTTTAAAGACCTCTTAATCTTCCTTGCAAGACTGTTTGCAAAAACATTCCTGACTTAACTATGAATGGATTCTTACATTCACATTACCCAAACCATAGCACTTTGATATCACTTTTTTTAGAATATTTTTATTGAAAATTTAGTTTTAAAAATACCCCCCCACTTCCAAGCTTAAATTTTCCAGTTGAATCTGCTTATTTCCATTACATACAAACATAATTTCTGCTTAACAAAAACAAGAACAATTACATTAGTTCTTTCTTCATTTCTTATACATTTATATCTTTATCCAGTTCAAAAACTTCTCTCCATTCCCTTTCAAAGTTCTGGATAGGTTTATTCTTCAAAGAAAATGCTAATTTTTCTGTCTCTACCATATCTAGAACTTTTAACTTCCATTCTTCTATATCAATATATTTCCTTTCTTTCCAGTATTGCACATATGTCAAACCTTGCAGCAGTTATTAAATATAATAATATCTTCTGATGACTTCTTATTTCACTTTGTTGCCCTAACATATTTAACAGGTAAAACTCTGGTTTCATTTCAAAATTCAATTTAAAATTCTTTGAATTTCATCATGTATCCTCTTTCAAAAAATTTTTGCTATCCTGCAAGTCCACCACATATGAAAAAAAGACCCCATCTTTTCATCCCATTTTTAGTTATTTTTTGTAATCTTTCTGGAGTCATGTACCATCTGTGCAACATTCTATAGAAATTCACTTTGATATCACTTTAACTGACATAGCTATCTCCTATGGAATTCTGATAGTTTTGTAAAGGATTTGGACTTCTCAGCCAGAAAGCTCTAGTACAGGGGTTCTCAAACTGTGAGGCAAGGAAATGGGAGGGGAGAAGAGGCAAAAAGTAAGGGAATGGAGTGGGGAGAAGATGGGGAGTTATTAGTGGTTTTTCCATTTTTGTGGGGGTTCTGCACACTGAACTCTCATGAAAATGGAGGGAGCACTGTACAGCTAAAACCTATTTGATACAAATGCTTCAAAAAATTAAACAGTACTATTCAAAATACTAAATTAATACAATTTAAAACTTTTTAAAGCCTTTTAAAAAATTTAAGACAGCTGCTGCTGTGTGCCTTCGAGTTACTTCTGATATATGGCAAACCTATCAGAAGATTTTCTTGATAAGATTTATTCAGAAGGGGTTTGTCACTGAATTCCTCTGAGTCTGAGAGAGTGGGACTCGCCCACATTCACCACGGTTTCCATAACCGAGTGAGGATTTGAACCTGGGTCTCTCAGAGTCCTAGCTTGACACTCAAACCAGTATACCACACTGGTTCTCTTTTAAGATGGCTATGCCAAACCATTTTCTCTGTTCTGTGTAGTGGGAAATAAGGGGGAAAATGTAAAGGAATAGTGCTGGGTCAGGGGTGGGCCCTGGTGTGTGACAGAGTGCCCAAGGATGCCCAAGTGCTGAATGCCACTTCACATCTTCCTTTCACTGGGTCCCACTACTTGACCTCCTTGATCCAGTTTCCTCCTCCTTTCCCCAGCTCATAGCCATTTCAGGGACCCACTAGTACTCACCTCAATAATTCTATAAACGTCTCCTCCAGCAGAAGAATGAGAATCAGGACGGTAGCGGATGCCATCCACAACAATCGTTTTGGGTGGTATACAAGCAGTGTCTGGATCTTCCATATTCCGACCCCCATAATAATAACCTCTGAGTTTCTGCACAGGCAACAAGTTATAGACCTTTAAAAAAAGGAAAAGGAATCCAATTCAGCACAACACAAAAATTCTCCTCTGCTGTAGCCAACCGATTCTTGCAGCCTCTCAGAACGTTATGCCCTGGAAACAGATGTCGCTTAGCCGCCTCACCGTCCGAGAGGAGAGTTCGGCCTCAGGTTTCAAGAGGAAGACGCTCTTGTCTACAGCATGGACTGCACACAGGGAGTCTTTGGTGGCTGCAAGGTGGAGCTTAGTTTCACTGGCAGGCAAGCCCGTGGGATCAGAGAACCACAGTTTCACCTGGAAAAAAAAAACAGGGGAGATCTAAAGGAGAGCTTCCTTTAGGGACACCACAGCATGAAAAAATTCATCTTAGAATATGGGTTCTACACTTGGCATCTTGACTAATTTATTCAAAACTCCCGGGATTTGGAGGGAATTATACTTATACTTATTGGATTTTTCTTTAAAAAATAGTCTTTATTGACTTGTTCCAAAACTACATCAATCAAGAAAGCCTACACGATTCTTGGTTGCATCAATAGGAGTATAGTGTTCAGATTGAGGAAAGTAACAGTACCACTCTATTCTGCTTGGTCAGACGTCATCTGGAATAACGTGTCCAGTTCTGGGCACCTCATTTCAAGAAGGATATTGACAAGCTGGAGGGTGTCCAGAGGAGGGCGACCAAAATGGTGAAGGGTCTGGAAGCCATGCCCTATGAAGAACGCCTTAGGGAGCTGGGGATGTTTAGTCTCCAGAAGAGAAGGTTAAGAGGAGACATGACAGCCATGTTTAATATTTGAAAGGATGTCATGTCGAAGAGGGAACAGGTTTTTCTTACACAGCTCCAGAGAGTAGGACAAGGAGCAAACTACAGGAAAAGAGATTTCATCTGAACCTCAGGAAAAACTTTCTGATGGTCAGAGCTGTCCAGCCGTGGAACATGCTGCCTGGGAGTGTGGTGGAATCTCCTTCTTTGGAGGCTTTTAAGCAGAAGTTGGATGGCCATCTATTGGGAGTGCTTTCATGTGTGTTCCTGCATGGCAGGAGGTTGGACTAGATGGCCCCTATGGTCTCTTCCAACTCTATGATATCTTGATTCTACGTATGTTCAGCATGTTTGCATGTAATATTTGGACAAGAAAAATACATCCATCAAAATAAACACTAAAATTAAAGGTTTCCACAAGTTTTCTGGGCAATCTGAAGGAGCCCTTGGAGAACAAGCAGGCCTCAGTGTCTCTGATCCATTACACAATAATTATTGCAGCTTAATGGAAGTGGAACACTGGTGGCCGAGCAACATCAAAATGCTGAATGTTCAAGATGGCAAAAGTTATTAATGAGAAAGAAGAGACATGCTAGAAGAGTTTGTTTTTGCCTGGGCCTCCCGGAAAGGGCAAAATTTCTTCCTTCCCTGCTGGGTTAATTGAGTGCAAATTACTTTTGTATTCTAAATTCAGTTTGCAGCAACTGAAGTAAGCTGAGAACAAAGGTGACAGTGGAAGGAGTAGAAAGAAACTGGGACATTTTGAGAGCAGCTGAAAAAGTGGAATGACAGCAGATTAGCTGGGGTTGTCCCTGTCAAACTGGAACAGCTTGAGAGCATGAGGTTTCTTTCTATGGAATTCTGGGATTTGCAGTTTAGGCAGGGGTATTTAGAATTCTCAGCCAGAGAGCCCCAGTGCCCTGTCAAACTACAGATCTCAGGATTCTACCGGATGAATCTGTGTCAATTAAAGTGGAATCAAAGTGTTACAATTATGTAATGTGAAAAGGATCTCACAGACTCAGGAGATTCTATGAGCCAGTTTTCTGCCCTGGGACCATCTGGGGACTGCACAGCCCAACGTGCAAGGCAAAAGAAGCCAAAATGAAATAAAACACTTTTTAAAATACCTGGCAGTTGTTGAAAGTCTATTTCTTGTTTTGAAAAATGAGTGTTTGTTTTTAAAAAATGTTTAGCAGTATGGAAAAGAACAACACTTTTTTTAAAAAAGTGAACCATTGCTTCTAGGGGGTTCTAGGAGATACTGTTCACTTGGCAATTTATTTTGTTTTTGTTTTTTTAATAGAAGGAGAGCCAAGAGGGGAAACTTGGGGCAGCTGGGACTGCACAACCAGGCTTGTGGTCTTCCTGTGGTCCAGAGGCCAGGACGTTTCATTCTGCCTTGGCATAGGCAACCTTACCTTGTTTAAGAAGCAGTTTTCAACAGTAAGATCTGTGGAGTGTGCCACAAGTTCTCCATTGGGCAGGATTATGTACACTAGCAAGCGGGCCAGAGGAGCGATATCAACATTGATTTCCAGAGGTAGAGTGAACACCCCTTTGGCTGGAAAAGAAAGAATTTCAAGAGACAGAAACAAGGAATTAGTTCTCACATGTCTCTTTTGGGTGAGCTTCAGCAACCAAGATGGCCTGGAGTGTAGATTGAGGAAAGGGTGAAACAGGTCATCCAGCAGCTTTGTAAACAAAACCCATTAGAGTTTTTAGAAGTCTTAAATTTCCAGTTTTACTAGCCAGCTAATTCAGAGGCCTACGGCTCACATTTTCATGCTGGCTGACAGAGATGTAGGGTGGAAAATGTTCTGCTGAAAATGTTGAGATGCTGAATTCTTCCCTAGAAAATTTTCTCTAACATAATGAACACACATACGCACACATTTATCCATAGCTGTCTGCCTGTTTTACTGCAATCAATCCTTTACTAAAAATAGAATGGCTCACTAGCATTGAATCAGATTTTTCCTAAACTGAAACTGAACTGATAAGTAGTGGCAGAGACTGAATGAGCGAAGCTGAAGGTAAAATAGGTATACCTCTGCAAAAGAAAGTTAAACTGTGGATATAAGATATATCAAAGATATATCAGATATATACATTCATCCCTCCACATTTGCTAGGGTAGGGGCACAGGACTCCCGTGAATGTGGAAAAACCGTGAATAACTCTAGGCCCTCTCAAACCATATTTAGCACAGAAAAAAGTAGGATCATCATATTCAACCCACCATGGATTCCTTTGAGGCATCAGAGTTCCTTCATAACACAGATGAGGAACGAACAATTGAGGGCTACTGCCATATGACCATTGAAAGAGTCAATCAGAGTTCATAGGAATAGCGCATGATTAAAGCTTAGGAAGTAGCCAGTTCTGTGCAGAACCATATTGGCTGCTTTCTTGCAACCAATGCAGTTCTAAACTGAGCCTTCCTGGCTTTTGGTGAAGAGATGTGAGGGTCAGGGGCAGTAGGGAGTGGTGGCATCTCTCTGCCCACTTCACTCTGCATCCCAGAAGTAAGAGAAGGTCAAAAAGTGACAAGAGGATGGGAAGCATTTACCTTCTCTCTGTGTCTCTGGCAGATCGTAGGTCCCATCTTGCACAATGCCTCCTTTAGCCATCACCTGCAGGGAGAAAGGAAACTGATAGTAGGCATGCTGTTGACGAAGAAGGCTGAAGTCTTGTGGAGACTTTGGCCATTTCCGCAGTAGCCTGTTATAGCGCGATGATTCCACTTTCAACATCCTCTGGAATCCTGGGGTTTGCAGTTTCGGGAGTTCCCGAAACTGCAAACCCCAGGATTCCAGAGGACGTTGAAAGTGGAATCATCACGCTATAACAGGCTACTGCGGAAATGGCCTTGGTTGCCACCACGATTGGCTGTTGGTTGCTCTCATGCCAGCAGGGCTGAGAATCTGTTCTGAGATTTAGGATGAACTCTACAGGAACTAACCAAGATGCTTGGTTTTTATCCCTAAAACAATTTGTAGTTGTTAACTTTAAATAACAATGACTTCATTTTTGTATTATATTGTTGTTGTTGCATGCCTTCATTTTCGACTGACGGGAACCCTAAAGTGAACTTACCATGAGGTTTGCTGCAGCTGAGAGACTGTGACATGCCTAAGTGGGTTTCTATGGCCAAGCAGGAAATTGAACCCTGGTCTCCGAATGGTTAAACCAATATATCACACTGGCTCCATTGTATTATGTTATTACTTAATTATATTATATCAATTATTAATACTTCTACTATTGTTATTATGTCATCAACATGTTGTTCTTACTAATTTTAAATAATACTAACTTTATTATTGTATCAAATTATAAGATATATTAATAATTTAACAATTAATTAATATCAGATCAGTTACTATTACATTACTTATTGTTGATGATATAATAGCGATAATATTATCATGTTCCTGCTGTTTTTATATTATCTTTAAATAACAATAACTTTATTATTATTTTTATTATTGATTATATTAAATAATTGCATTAATTATAATTAATATTTTATGCTATTAATTAGTATTACTTATTACTTATATTATTTCACCATTATTGTTGCTGTATCATTATGTTGCTGCTGCTGTTGTTATTAGCATTAAAGAATAGCCTTATTATATTATTATTAATTACAATTAATTAATATTCTATGATATTCATTATTATTACTTATCACATTTGTTGTTGGTGTTATATCATCACCATATTGATTTATTTTCCCAAAGTGGCTAAGGGCAGCTTACAATTCAAAATGATTACAATATAGTTAGAATAATACAAAAAGTCAACATTTACATGGAATTAGGCCTTTTCTGCATCATACCTCCTTCCATTGCAACTAAGAATGATGCATTATGGAGCTGAAGAAGTGGACTATAGTCCACAAAACAGATATTTCAATAAATTAGTTAAAGATCTAAATGCTGAATGTGCATTTTGGCACCACGATCACATTTCCAATCTGAATTCAAACATAGTTTAGCAGCTGAGCATGAGATTTAAACAAACTGTTGATGTGAAGTACAAATTCCATATGAACCTTGTTTATTTTATTGATTTCAAATACCTTCATCCCTGACTTCCTTTGGATTACTCAAGGCTCAAGCTAAAACAAACATTCCAAAGGAAAACACTATTTAAAGTTAATCTAAGGCAACTCAATAAGCCCCTCTCTTCAGGTTGAAAGAAGCAGCAATTCAAGCTTCATGTGCATCACGTACACCCTCTGTACTGAAAGTCAAAGTAGAGATGGCGCAAATAGCCATGTTATAACCTGGGAGGCACTGGAGTGAAAGACGGTGGATCTTTCCTCTACTGCAAGGACGTGAACGGTGCAACCCACAAACCATGTGGGACCCCAAGGCTACTTTTGAAGTCTTCCATACCCTCCCCACACAGCACTTTCCCAAAACTTCCCCTTTCTCACATCCCTAACACTGCCTACGGAATATGTAAAATCGAGGCTGAACCCCTCACATGGCCATTTGATATACCAGAACTTGGAAAGTTATTTTTTAGAAAGTAATTCATTCCCATTCATCCTTTCACTTTTTGGGGTTACCTTTCATTGTTCTGTTTTTAAATCTCTCAAGTTTGATTGGAAAACAGCATAAAAGCTGAAAAACGTCTGGCAAAATGCCTCTAAAAATACCTGAAATTGTCTCTTATAAGCAGCCTTTAAAAATAAGTTTAAAATGCTGCTTTTTGCATGAATAGCATAATTCTGTTACTCTCTCATTATTATTTTTATAAAAAATACTTTTACAGGTAGCTACATTACTTGTAACTTTCAAGTTCTGGGACACTCCTTGGTTGAACTTGAATCAGTCACTCTCTCTCAACCTAAACTACCTCACACGGCTGTTGTCAGGATAAAGTGGCAAACAGAGCCATATACACCACCTTGAACTTGTGGGAGGAAAGGGATATAAATTACCTACAAATACAGAATTCAGGAACAGAGTTTAGTGATTTGAGTGTTAGACTATGAGAGACCAGGGTTCAAATCCCCATTCAGCCATGGAAACCTACCGAGTGACCTTGGGCAAGTCCCATACTCAGAGGCCATTTCCGCACTACACTCTTGTAGCACGATTATTCCACTTTCAACATCCTATGGAATCCTGGGGTTTCTAGTCTTACACATGAGTATACACAGGAAACAAAGGCCATTTCCGCACTACACTCTTATAGCGCGATTATTCCACTTTCAACATCCTATGGAATCCTGGGGTTTGCAGTTTCGGGAGCCAGCCAGCCCCTCCCAAAACTGCAAACCCCAGGATTCCATAGGATGTTGAAAGTGGAATAATTGCACTATGAGAGTGTAGTGCGGAAATGGCCAAATATGCCTGCTTTCTTCATGTAAATCTGGGATCTCAGATCATTGCTCCTTTTATTGTCCTGCTACTTAAAACTTAATTTTTCAGAAATAGTATTATTGGAGTTTAAAACGGCAGGGGTTGAAGGCCTTATCACACTACACTGTTATAGTGCTATTATTCCACTTTAACTGCAATGGGAATATTTCATGGAATCATGGGATCTGCAGTTTAGGGAGAGCCATTTAGAATTCTTATCTTTGGCCTCCCTAAACTACAAGCCCCAGAATTCCACAGGGTGCACCCAAGACAATTAAAGTGGAATAATACTGCTAAACAGTCATCCCTCCACATTCACTAGGATTAGGGGCACAGGACCCCTGTGAAAGTGGAAAAGATGTGAATAACTTTAGGCCCTCCCAAACTATATTTAACGCACAAAAAGTATGATCACCATATTCAACCCACCATGGATTCCTTTGAGGCACGAGGGTTCCTTCACAAGGCAGAAGTGGGGGCTGGTGGGGCTTACGGCCACCTCCACTGCCACCCCACGCCATTTTTAAGAGGGACTTACAAACCTCATTCACAGTTTTGTCAGTCTCATGAGCCTTGCAGTCCCTATTGAAAATGCCATAGGGAGGCAGCAGAGGTGACAGCAAATAATCCGTGAATAATCAGATCCACAAAAGTGAAAGCAGCAAATGTGCAGGGCTGACTGTAGTGTCATAGGGAACCTGTATCAGAGATTTTCTTTATCACTCTGAGTGGTACTTCCTCCTCAGCAGGTCTCAGAGGTTCTCCCATTCTTTTAGCACATATTATATATATACATATATATATATAGAGAGAGAGAGAGAGAGAAGAGAGAGAGAGAGAGAGAGAGGGAGTTGCTCTATAAAGTCGCTCCATTCAGACGTACCAAATAGTAGAAAACAATCTTCTCATCTTTGATGACAACTGGATTCAGAACATAATGGACTTGAACCGTATAGATATGTTCACAGTTTAACGTCCCAGAAACAGAGTCAATATGGAGGTAACTTTTGCTTGGAGAGTAGAAAGAAGATGCTGTGTGGAATGCAGACTGGTGATTGGGGGTGACCCAGTTGCTGTCATAACAAGATGGTTCCCTTTTATAATGAGCCTGGTGAAAAAGATGACAGAGGATGTCCAGAAGTTGAAAAAAACATTTAGATTGTTAAACAACAAAGCATCTTCTCTAATGAATCCTCATGGATATGGTATTTGGTATTCTCCTCTAAAACTACTTTGCCAGAATGGATGGAAGGAAAAAGGTAAGTTTGCATGTCATGGTAAGCCATGGCTTGTATTAACCACGATTTGTTGATTAAGCCCCAAATCTGTTGCTTAAGCCAGCCATTCCCAATTCTCTTTTTGGCCATATCATTCTCAGGAACTCTTCCTAGGTTCCAGGGTCCTCTGTCAAAAAAGGATACAACATAAACAGGGAGAAAATCATACATTATTGAACACCAAACCTTAAAATTCCAACATATTGGACAATACTTTGAAAAAGACTGTTTTGAAAAAGACTGTATGAAATTAAAACTTCTATCAGGTCTAAAGCAATACATGAACTTGGTGCTTTTCTGCAAGTTTCATCATATCAGGCTTCAAATTAGACAATGACAATTGGAAGTCTCTTCTTGTCACAATATCAGTTCTGTTCCTGGATACTATAAATAGGACATAAACTACTGACTACAAATAAGGTGGCTGCTTGGGTATTTCATCAGTTACCAGAACCCCCATAAACCCTTGGGGTTTATGGGGATTCTCACAATTTTCAGTCTGTGACACCATTCAAAAATGCCAGAGTCCCCTTGGCCATAGGGCCTCTGTTGAGAATGGTTGGCTTAAGCCACAAACTGCAAAGTAAACAAACAAACCATGGATGATCTTCCCCATTTCTAGTTTGTTTCTGGTTGGCTTCCCTCCCAGGTCATTTCCGCACTAGGCTGTTATAGCTCTATGATTCCACTTTTAACATCCTATGGAATCCTGGGGTTTGCAGTTTCGGGAGGGGCCATCCCGAAACAGCAAACCTCAGGATTCCATAGGCTGTTGAAAGTGGAATTGTAGCACTATAACAGCCTAGTGCAGAAATGGCTCCACCACTTCACTGGCTCCAGTTCTAGAGTGGACACCTGAAATGACAAACCAAAGAAAGGCCATGGCTGTGAATTTGTGCGTTAACACAAGCCACGGGTAAACAAACTTGAGTTCATAACCCAATAAGAAGCCATGTGTTCAGACTGTGAACTAGCAAATAAATGAAGGCAGGTTAACAGAGGTAGGTACATGCATAACAAGAAGCCAGATTTCAATGAGACACATCCTGGCTTATCATGACCTGTGTGAATGCAGCCGTGTTGCATATAGAGAGCAAAGGAGGGAATTGCCACAGATTTAGGGAAACTGCAACTTTCCCTATGGAGCAATGTAGAGGAGCAGCAGTATCCTTCAGGGCCTTTTGTGGTATCGACAGCCACTACATGAACCCTAGGCCCTTTCCGCACTGAGGCTTCTAGCGCAAGCGGGGGAGGCCGGCAAGCGCAAGAAGGCTCGTCCGGGAGGCTGCCGCTTCCCCGCTCCTTCCTTCCGCAGGCGAAGGAACCAGCGGGAAAGCGGCACCGAAGGAGGCTTGTCGCGCAAGCCGCCCTCCCCCCGTGCGAAGCGGGAGACCTCGCGCCGGATTCCCACCCCGCGCGCAAAGCGGGCGGCGTCGCGCCGGATTCCTCCCCCCGCGCGCCGGATTCCTCCCCCGCGCGCGCGAAGCGGGCGGTGTCGCATCCCCCCCGTGCGCGCGTGCGCGCAAAATGGGCGGCGCGTCTGTCGCGCTACTTCCCCACCCCGCTCCTTCCTTCCGCAGGGGCAGAGGGAAGGAAGCGCGACCCGGCCGGCTCCCGGAGGCTCTGCACGAAAGGTAAGTGCGGGTGGGCTCCGGGAGCGTTGCGCGAGCGCGGGATGATTTTCGCTTGTACGTGTGTCGGGCGGAAGTGGGAGTGCGTCGTGTGGAGCGACGCTCCCACTCCCGCGAGGCTCACGGGGCTATCGCGCACGCAAAGGCCCGTGCGAAAAGGGCCCTAGTCTCATTTCAGACCTATCTGCATGCCTAGCAACCAATATACTGCTCATTAAAGAGAGGGAGAAACAAAGGCCATTTCCACACTGCACTGTTGTAGTGATATTATTCCACTTTCAACATTCTGTGGATTTGTTTTTTATTGAGGCCAAAGAGCTCTCTGGCTGAGAATTCTAGCTGCCCCTCCCTGAAATGCAAACCCCAGGATTCCATAGGACGTTGAAAGTGGAATAAGAGCACTACAGCAGTGTAGTGCAGAAATGGCCATAAAGCTACCCAAAATAAGAGTGAACGCAGGAATGTGTACTCTACAGTTTTCAACTTCATCTTTTTGATTATAGGGTCCGCTTGGTATATTAATGTACATAACAAGCTATGTTCTTATCCTAAGTATTGGATTCAAACCACAATAAAAGAATCTCCATCTAAGAAGAACTTGACTATAAGAGCTATTAGATAGTGTTAGACAGTGGAATTGACAGTGGAATCTCCTTCTTTAGAGGCCTTTAAACAGAGGCTGGGTGCCAATTTCTCAGAAGTGCTTAAGCTGGGTTTGGACTCGATGACCCTTTTTGTCTCTTCCATCCCTATACAGATTGATTGAAAAGTCCCAGATTTTGTTCTTTCTGATTTTGTACCGGCTTAAAATAAACCAAACTGGTATATGGTATAACAAGTCTCTGATTCCAGGACAAACAAAATGGGTCGGGATCTCCAAAATAAAATCAGAAAGAAGAGGAACACAATCTGGGACTGGATACTGAGGGACTACTGTATGCTTTCAAATGGCAGAGCTCTCCAAGCAATAAATAACACTGCTGAATATTGCTCAACAAGGTTCGTGTGTGTGTGTGTGTGTGTGTGTGTGTGTGTGTGTAAAGAATGCAGGGCCATTGTGTTGAGCAACAGTTGGCAATGCTACTGCACAGACAGCCCTGCCCTTTGGCAGCATTTCTTCCATTCCAATGTTTCTTGAGCAATAATTTCATAGTGTTGCCAGATCTCAGGGCGTGGACCTGTCTTCACTTTTCATGAGATATCTCCAGGAAGAAGACAAGGGTGCAAATTCTCCAGTTTTTAGGGGGGGTGGTTCAGCTCTAGGCAACAGGAAAAGGGCTATGCAAATCTCCTTTTGCTTGCAACAATTTGCGTGGCTTTGTTTTGTTCATGTCAGGAGTCAGCAAGAGCCCTAGACAGCAGGTTGTTGGTGTGTGGGAGTATTTGTACAGTTAGCCCAGTTCAGGTCAGTCATGGGTTAGCTGAGTAAGGGGAAGGGGGAAGTATAAGGGGTGGTTTTGAGCTGATCCAGAAGTCATATCGGCTAGGTCAGAAGTCCAGGTACATGAGCCAGCAAAGAGTAAAAAGATTAGTCAAAAATGCAGTCAGTTCACAGTCACGACAAATCAGGAACTCCAGAGTACAGTCAGTCAATCAGAAAGAATAGTTGTCAGCACTAAGGCTGGAGGGTAACTGCCAGGATATTTGTGAGCAGCTTCTTCATGGCCACAGGTGCCTCATGAGTGCTAATTGGGTCAGTGTTCACTATTTAGTGGTGGGGCTTGACGTTTCTGCCTCTATCTCTCAACAAAGGACAGGGGTCTGTCATCTTCAGCATTTGTAGCCTCTGCCACATCTTGCTGGGGAGCAGGATCCCCTACTGCCTCATCCCTCACCTCCCCAGACTCAGAGAGAGTTGCAGTTTCGTGGCAATCTGCCTCCTGCTTATCTTCATCTAAGTCCTCCAGGAGGTGAGTTATTACAGTTGATGCACCTTCCTCTTTTCCCTGCAGTTGTGGTGGCACTAGGGCTCCCTTCCACTCTGTTCTATAGCTATCTTCTGGCTAGAAGCAAGGAGGCTAGTTAAAAGGTTCTTTATTACATCTCCCTAAGTATGCAAGAAAGAATAATCTCCTTTCACCTTGATGTGCGAACAGCCCCTCTGACTAAGATTTCTGTCTTAATTTCCAAACAGGATGGCAGTGGGACTGCAACAATGTTGTGTGAAAGCATGATCCGTGGACCACTGCTATCCCATCCCTATAGCAGGACTACACATGGAAATGTCCTAAGACTTCTTAATTTCCACCTTATACTGATACTCTCATATTTGGAAAAAACATACTACAAAATCCAAAATCTATGCCACTCCTGAATATATTTTTTCCACACTTGGAAGTATTCTATTTGCCCAGGTTTTTGTTGTCACGGTTTCCAGTAATCTCCCATTTTACTAGGTTCCCAGTCCTCAGCAACACTCACCTGGATACCAATAGAGTCTTCTGTGAAATTAGTGGTGTCTATGGAAAACTGAACTCGCCCCTGGTCATCGGTAGTGTAGCTGGTCACCTTGGCACCTACATGAATCTTGATCGTTTCATTGGCAAGTGGCTGATTGGTACCATCTACTAGCTTCACCTAGAAATGAAAAAAGCAAGACATACATCAACATATTTTATTTTGAAGAAGAACATCACTGTCCAAAACTGGAGTCTGTAAGGGCAATTCTGCAGGTAGATGAGTCGCAATAGAAATGATCAAGAGGGGATAGAAATTGAAACCAGATTTGAGTAGTCACATCACAATGCCTGGAAGGAATCGGACTCAAGACACCTAAAGATCCACAGAAAAGCATGGAAAATTAAAGATGAGAAACCTCTCAAAAAGAAGAGATGGCTTGACTCTCATCCAACACCAACTTGATCAAAGTAAAGTAACCACTTGTACTTGTTGGGGAATTGAGACAAAAAAAATATGAAAAGTTCACTCACAAGATTTTGAAGAAAGTGAGAAGAAATTAAGCACCCATAGTACTAAAATGGGTTCAAATCCAGACTTGGCACTCAAATCCCTGGGTCCTGATGGAAGTCAGTTTCTTTCACGTGTAAGTTTTGTTTTAATATTAAGTTCTTTCCATCATAAATATTCAGAAATACATGAATGCTGGTAATTCTTACCAAGGAGAGGGAAAAAATCTTTCTCATCCTAAATTGTACTCCTCCCTCGGTCAACTCACAGAAGCTGGTTAATTGTTAAGTGCCATCAAGTTGGTTTAAACTTATGGCAACCCCATGAAGGAGAAACCTTCAAGAGACCCGTTATTAAGAGCCCAGCTCAGGTCTCAGAATCACAGAATCATAGAATGGTAGAATTGGAAGAGACCATAAAGGCCATCCAGGCCAACTCCATTCTGCCATGCAAGAAGACAGCACCAAAGCACTTTCCACAGATGGCCATCTAGCCTCTGTTTAAAACCCTTCAAAGAAGGAGACTCTACCACACTCCCAGGCACCAGTACATTTCCACTGTCAAATTGCTCCTACCATCAGGAAGTTCTTCCTAACATTTGAGTGGAACCACTTTTTCTTGACGTTTGAAGTCTTGCAAACTCAGGACAGCCAAGGCTTCTTTAATTGTGTCAATCCATCTGAAATGTGGACTCCCTTTTTTTCCTACTGCCTTCCATTCTACTAAGCATTATTCTCTTTTCCAATGAGTCACATCATTTTATGATATATCCAAAGTACGACAGCCTCCACCTAGACATTCTGGCTTCTAGTGTGAGTTCAAGCCTGATTTATTCTCAGACCCATTAGTTTGGTTTTTTGCATAGTCCATGGTATCTGTAAAACTCTTTCCTAGTACTGCATTTCAGATTAGCCTAGTTTTTTTCCCCTGTTAACTTTCTCTACTGTCCAGCTTTCACATCTATATATACGATATATGGCATAGATGAGCCTGATTTCAAAGACATAGCAATGATAAAACTGGCTAGACTGATAGTTGAAGCTTATTTCACACTGGCAATGGGTACCACACCTAAGGTAGCAGACTAGGGGTCCATTCACACTGCAGAATTGTAGCCCTATAACGCCACTTTAAGTGCCATGGTACTTTCCTGTGAAATCTTGGGATTGGGACTCTAGAGAAGCTCATTTAGAATTCACAGCCAGAGAGCTCCAGTGCCTCACCAAACTACAAATCCCAGGATTCTATTCTGTTTGGTTAGACCTCACCTGGAATCCTTTGTTCAGTTCTGGGCACTACAATTCAAGAAAGATATTGGAAAGCTGGAACATGTCCAGAGGAGAGCAACCAAAATGATGAAGGGTCTGCAAACCATGCCCTATGAGGAGTGGCTGAAGGAGGTAGGTATGCTTAGCCTGACAAAAAAAAGATTAAGAGGTGACATGATAATTATGTTTAAATATTTGAAGGGATGTCATGCTGAAGATGGAGCAAGGTTGTTTTCTGCAGCTCCAGAGACTAGGACATGGAGCAATGGATTCAAACTACAGGAAAAGGGATTTCATCAGAACATCAGGAAGAACTTCCTGAGCGTAAGATCAGTTTTACATTAGAATACATTGGTTAGAGTGTGGTAGAGTCATCTTCTTTGGAGGTTTGTAAACAAAGGTTGGATGTCCATTTGCCGGGGGTACTTTGAGTACGTGTTCCTGCATGGCAGGGGGTTGGACTTGATGGCCATTGTGGTCTCTTCCAACTCTATGATTTGAATGATTCCACAGTACAGAACCACGGCAGTTTAAGTGGAATAATAGCACTGTAATTATGTAGTGTGAATGGGCCCTAGTTCAGGGAGGCCAAGAGAGGTTGTGGGGCACGCAGAGCTCCCTCTCCCATTGGAAATGAAACAGTCCTGAAATTCCTGAGCAACAGGAGAGAAGTTGCCTCCACTGCCCCTCAACTTCTGCCACTAGAGGAACTTGCGATGCTCTCTCTGTGATGATGCACTCATATATTATCTAGTGGCTATGAACAGTGGCTACATGCAGCTAGCAAGGGTTTAATTTACCACTTAGGATGCAGAGGGTTACAAAAGATCAGAGAAGAAACTCTTTGCTAATCCAGCCTTGTGTGGATAGAGCCGTGCTAAAACATCTGGAAACTCCGGAGTTCAGGGATATGGAAGTTTGACTGCCTTTCTTGGGTGGGTGGGGGCTGTGGGGCTGCTCTTTCATGCTCTGTTCTTTCATCTCTTGGTGGAATGCTGACCACTGGTATGAGGAAGGCTGGTTGAAGCTGAACTCCAAAGGGTCAGACTGCTGCCTCTTTAGCTGTGGGAAAACCCAAGAACAGAAGGCCTACTTTTCTGTAAGTGACAAGGGACCACTTTAGATAGAAGGGATCAGAGACTTTCTGCTATGTTTCCCCTGCTGGTTGTCAGCTCCAAGGTGTCTTTGGAATGTAACCTGTTTCTGCAACTTTACAGCTTTCTAAGCTATGCCCAGAGAAGGAGGCTCCAAGATATGACATCCAGAAACCTGATTTAATCCTGATTACATAGAATAAAACTTTCTTAAACTAACTGAGAGTACTTTTGGCTGCTCAGCACACACACTCTCCTTTCTTCTCCAGACGGAGAGAAGAGAAAAGTAATTTTACTTTGGGTTACTCGTATCTCTACAGTCAGCACAGTGTAGTGGTTTGAGCACTGGACTATGACCCTGGAGACAAGGGCTGGATTCCCTGCTCAGCCATGAAAACTCACTGGGTGACCTTGGGTGTGTCACACATACTCAGCCCCAGAAAACTCCATGATACGTTTGCCTCACAGTCATCATAAGCCAGAAATTACTTGAAGGCATACAATAGCAACAACCACTCATATTTCTGCCTTCCACTGAGAAAGATGGAGAAGAAGGTGCTTGGGAGTGCATGGATAGAAGTGGGGAGCTTCTATGCAGCTCACCTTTTCCTCTTTGCCCAAGGGCTTAGGACAGAGGAAGAGCTTATGACACTACCTAATAGTATGGCTGGCCCGGTCTGTTCCAGCATTTGCAAGGAATATCTTCAAATACATTCTCATACATGGAGTGGTGAACAATGAGGATTTATCAGCTGGACTTACCTGCCCCTTAAATGGGATCCCAGGCTTGTAATAGGGGTCCACATTTTCAAAAGTAGCTCTGCTGAGAGTCTGAGTAATACCCGTGGAAGCAGAGCCTGTTAGCTCCATCTCTGTAAAAAAAAGAACCAACATGCAAAACACTCAACAAGGAAGGTGAACAGAACAGTCATTCTATTTCTGTTGGATTCAAGCCCCCCAGGAAGCCGTTCTTGCAAGTGCTGGGGATCAGAAGCAAAAAGTTTCCAAGTCAGAGAAATACAAGAAGTTGCTTTTGGACCACGACAAGGCTATTTGTTGACTTAGCCTTTTGGACTGAAAGCAGATTATTGGTAAAGCATTCTCCTCATAATTGGCACAGCATAGAAAAGTTAATATTTGTAGACTACAACTCCCAAAAGCTTTGATGCCTTGGGAGCTGTAGTTCAACCCCCATCCACCCAACTTTTCTAAAACCTGATAATCTGCTCCCTGAGTTCTTTTCCCTGAACATGCCAGGAAATGAATGCGGGAACTTCTGCAAGCAAAGCATGTGCTCTGAGGTTCCTACAAGGTTGGGGGGGGGGAATTTAATTAGTATAGACAATGATATTGTTAGAAGTGCAACAATGCTTAGCACTGAAGAGTCAAGAATGCCTAATAGAAGGCAGTAGTACAAGGGCTAATTAGTTTGAGTGTCCTCCTTTTTGCACCAAATATCCTGACTTCTGTGATATTAGCTGATACTCTTAGGGATATTTTCTCCATCTCTTCTCTTCCATGAGTCTTTTCCCAGCTCTCCTCTAGAATGCAGCTAGAATAGAATAGTACCTTGAGTAAGTTTCCTTTCTTTGAATGGAATTTCTTAGTGATTCCTAACCTTTTCTTTACCAGGGACCCCCTGCAAATATTTTTTTTTTTGCCAAGATTTAACTCAAGATTTTAACATTTAACTTCAGATTTAGATACTCAACTATTCAAATTTTCAAATATTTATTTATTAAAGGCTTCTGGAGACTAGGATCAGACAATGGATGATCTTGAGCAAATCACATTCTCTCAGCCTTGGAGGAAGGCAAACACAAACCTCCTCTGAACAAATCTTGCCAAAAACACACACACAACCCCCCCGCCCCCGTGATAGGTCCACTTGAGGGTTGCCATAGGCCAGAAGTGACTTGAAGGCATACAGCAACAAAATGCCACTGACAGGAAGAGATTCGTTCTACCCACCATGCCTCTCTCCTTTGCAAATTGACTTATGGCAATCCTATTGTGGGAGTTTTCTTGCCAAGATTTGTTGCTTTTGCCTTTCTCTGAGGCTGAAGGAATGTGACTTGCCTGAGACAACCCAGTGGGTTTCCATTGCTGAGTGGGAATTTAAAGCCTGGCCTCCAGAGTTACAGTTTGGGCTATGCCACTCTGTCCCTTTCGTCAAGGACGGTGCAGCAGGGGTACGTGTGTGCGTGTGCCCAAACTGCTCTCTTATTTGCAAACAAGGGAGCAGTTTCAGCACCCGCAATCCTCCCCGCTGCTACTACGTCCCTGTTGTTGTTGTAGCTGCTGCTGTTGATGTTGAGCAGCAGGGTTTCACGGACCCCTCAGGAGTCCCCAGACCCCAGGTTAGGAAACACTGCTCTAAACCATTGGAGTTTTTGCTCCTTAATCAGGATCTCTTCTCTGCTGCAGACACACACTCATTATCAGATGTTACCTGGTATTTCTTTCAGGCCAGCTTGTTCCCTCTGAGTGGTGGCTCGTTATCATAGGGGCAGTGAATTGGCTCTGAGTTTTAGTCCAAACTGTAACAGAAATATCTGGTATGCTGAACCTCTTTGGGTGACAGAGTTCAGCACCCTGGAAAGCACCTTTACACCCTGAGTGGATTTCCTGCCCCACTAACACTGGGCTACCAGCTGTCACTGGTTGTCACTATAGGAAGGGAGACAAAGAGCAAGAATATATTTTCCCAACCACTGTTTATTATTTAAGCTCTTGCTATTATTATCCAAAGTATTTTGGGGCAGCTCAGTGGCCAATGAGCTATGAAGACCCATTAGCTTTACAAAAGACTTGTTCATGATGGAGTTGGATAGTGCTAGAACAGCATGGTTGATATAAATCGACATGTATGCCAGCATCGTGGAGACCCTCAAGATAGATGCCTGCACTTCAGAATTTACTACTATACCTTCTGCAGTGATGTAAGCCTTTCTTAATTTCCTTCTTGCAGGAAACAATAATTATTTTTTCAGTTTCCTCCCCACAGTGAGAAGGGCATCAAAAAACACTACAGTTCTTCAAAAGTATTTCCAGTTCCCATGCTGGGTTACTTGCACAGAAAATAGGTCCTTCTGCGCAGGAAACTTACTTCCAGCGCAGAATTACCTCCTGAGCAGAAACTGCTGTTTTCTGCACAGAAAACAACATTCTGGTATTGAAAATACCAAGTGGTTTTCTTCATGCGGAAGAAGTCCTGAAGTGTGAAGATTTTCATTGCATGGGATTAGGAAAACCTTTTCTTCATCTGTTGCCAGTTTTTTGAATATTCCTTCCATACTCCCTACCCTTCATGCTATGGTCCTTCCTTGGTCACACGTCCTACCTGTCCCATCAAGCATACCTGTGCCTTCTTCAACAATCTTGCCTTCCACGTTGATGTTCATCCTATATCCTGACCGCTTCAGTTGAAACGCCTTTGTTTTTACCACCCGGGACACGCAGCCATGTGCATCCGCCTGCAGAAGAAGCCAAAGAGCAGCAGGTTAGCTTACAATTACCAGGGCTCTTTTGCTGCCTTTTAGGAAAAAAGTGGATAATTTACTTCACCCCAAGGGCTGAATTCTGCGTCAAAGAACATTTTGCAGACAGGAGGGCCAAAGGAAATAGGATGTCATGCGCTGGTTAACTAGCTTTCCAGGAAAACACTCTAAGGCCTTTTCTGCACAAGGCTGATACATTGCAGTAGCATCGTATTGTCGCTTTTACATCTGCAAGTTAAACTGGTTTGACATCATTCTGTCCTCCATGGTTCCACACGAGTTGAGGTCTTAGCGTGGTCAACATCGATGTTAAACCAATGTATCGTAAAAATGGAAAAACTCCAATGTAAACCACCCAAACCATTTCTGCTGCATTTTTTCCTACATGCAGAAATGTTACATCGATTCATACCACTTGCACTAAAACGTAGCAATGGTTTCTATAACTTTTTTTAAAAAATTGACAAAGCAGCGGTGGCGGGGTGGAGCAAGGGAGGGGAATAGGAGTTCCACGAGAATTGACAATGCGAAAGCTACAAACGATTTTCTCCACTTTACTTCGATAGAAACTGGAGGGCATGCAGATAGGAATCAGGGTAAGTTGGAGTGAAAAACACCGCTCATGACATGCGGTGAAACACTCCTCCACTCTAGTGTGGAAATGGCCTAAGAGTGAAGCAACAATGTTTTATTGAGGTAAAGCAAGCAACATAGCGGTTTGAGAAAAGTTGCTAAGACTGAGGTGCATTGGTTAGCAGTCAGGTTTTATACTACAGCATATGAATTTGGGCATGAACAGCATTGATTAGTGAGGGCCATAAATGTCACATCGCCCCTTCAGACCCTAAGTTTCCAAGGCTCTCTGGATGTTTACATACTTTCATCTTGGGAACCTAAACTCCTCCCATATCCTTATCTTTACCCTTCTGACTGTTCTCATATTTTCTTGCTGGGATTCTACACTTCATTTTGTTGATGCTCCCCTCTTCCCAGCCCAGATGCCCTTGGACCCTTCCCAGGCACCTGGAAGCCTTTGATCCCACACCTGGATACATACAGCAATTGATATTCAATATATTGTCGCAATTAGCAATTGTTACCTTATTGCAGTAGCATAGTCTATTCTCTACAAGCTAAGCTAAACAGGATTTCCCTCTATACTAACATGATAAGAACCAAGCAGGGGAGGGGAAAACATACATTACCTCTTACTGCCATTAATTACAGCCTAGGTCCAAGTTATCTGAAGGACTGTATCTCTTTATATGAGCCTGTTCAAGCTCCAAGATTTTTGGGAGGGGCATCTCTCTCAGTAATACCTTCCTAGATTTGTTCAGTGGGAAGAAAAGAGTGGGCGTTCTTGGTGGATGGTCCCAGACTTTGAGACTTTCTCTTTAAGAAGGCTAGGATGGCTCCCTCCTTACTGTCCCTTGGCAAGTCAGAACATTTTATTATACATGATCTCAGCTGCTAGGTTACTGCTTGCTAGATTCTGGAAGAATTCCAGGATACCAGAAATTGAAGAAATTTCAAATTACTTGAAATGAAAGAAATTGATCTCCTGTCTTGCAATAGAAAAGGGAAGTCAGACAGAGTCAAACAAGAGTGGGATTCAGTAATAACTTTCCTCAGCCAAAATGGGCATAGTCTTATTATGATTAATGTTACTTTATATATTACTATTTCATGAATATCAACACTAGAGATATCATAATTATATTCTTACGTCTTTTATTTTATTTTATTTATTATCCTTTCAAAATGAAGAATTGCAATCATGGCAAAAATTTACTGTAAGTTATATGTTCCTTTATTTATGGAATTTAAGGTTTTTTTATGTAAAAGTTTTTTTTATGTAAAGATACATTCCAATCTAGGATAGGCAAGAAGGGAAGAAGACATTACATTATTGTTAGGGATTTATAGATTTATTTCTCTTTATATACACTGTCAATATATTTATAGTTTCAACCTCAAGGAGTGAACCTTATTAAGTATATAATTTCATTTATAGTTTGATCTACATATGACAATCTATATCTATATATAAATTGATCTATATATGACAAATGTTTTTTCAGTTTTGCTCAGTTTTTGTTTTCTTAAGTTTCGTTTTGTTTCATAAACACTCCAATACTGTGTAAAAAAATTTTGTTTACCCCTGCTGGCTTTCAGAAATTGATTGTGCGGGGCTTCTAATGGTTTGCTGTTTTGTTGACTGTTTCTATTCTTTCTTTTAATGAACTTTAAGTGGTTTTAATGCTATAGCTCAGTGATTCTTAACCTGTGGTCCATAGACCGCTGGAGGACTGCAAGAAGGACTGCAGATCGAAAGGTGGGTATATGGGGTTGCTGTAGAGGGCGTGGCTCATGGGGGATGCCAGGGGAGAAATGTGGACTTTGGCCCCCACCCACTTGTCCAGCCCTGCACTATAAAGTATATATAAAAGCTGGGAAATCACCAATTGATAGTTACTGAGAAGACGGCTAATACAGGACTCAAGGGAGTACTGCATCCAACCCCATGTCCTGAGGGCGTCTCCTTGCTCTACACATTCTCTAGGGCAGATCTCAAACTGTAGTCTGTGATCCACAGAAGAAAAGAATTTCTAAATTTTATAAACTATTGCTGCAAAGAGAAATGGAATCAGAGGCTGTTAAAGACACTGTGGTTAGATGGGCACAAAATGTTGGACATCCAATTGATTTGGACATATGGGTGAGGGTATGGAAGACAGATATAAAATTTGCACCAAGCCTAAATTTAAGAGAACGTTTTTAAAAGATGTTATACAGATGGTATATGACACAAAGATTGCAAAAAATAACTAAAAACAGAAATGCAAGATGTTGGAAATGTGAGGAAAAGGTGGGGTCCTTTTTTCACATGCGGTGGACCTGTAAGATAGCAAGACAATTCTGGAGGGAAATACATGATGAAATTCAAAGAATCTATAATTTAAATTTTGAAATGAAGCCAGAATTTTATCTGTTAAATATGATAGGGCAACAAAGAGAAATAAGATGTCATCAGACGAAATTGTTATATTTGATAACTGCTGCAAGGTTGATATATGCGCAACACTGGAAAGAAAGGAAATATGTTGATATAGAAGAATGGAAACTAAAAGTCCTGGATATAGTAGAGACAGAAAAATTAACATTTGCATTGAAAAATAAACCTATCCAGAACTTTAAAAGGGAATGGAGAGAAGTTTTGAATTGGATAAAGACACAGAATAAGAAAAGAAACAGGAATAAAGCAAGATTGTTAATAATGTAACAAGGTAATGAAACAAAGTAATAATGTAACAATGTAAGATGTAACAATGTAAGATAATATTCTCCTTTGAATAAATAGTAACTATGTATGAATGGAATGAAAACAAGCAGATTCAACTGGAAAATAAGTAAGGAAGTGGGAGGATTTTTTTATTATTTTCAATTATAAACCTCAATAAAATTTTTTAAAAAACCTGTAGTCTGTGATCCAAAAGAAAGTGGTGCCCCCTCCCCTTCTATATGGCAGCAGATTCAGTCTTGGGACTCACCTGTTCACTGAATTCTTCACACACAGCTTCGGACTCCCTGCCATAACAGTGGTTCCAGGAACCAGCATAAGGACGGCAAACACGGACCTTCACCAGGCCTGGGACAGACTTCCCATAGGTGTACCTGCAAATGATAAGAAGCCATAATACTGATTAAAAGTGGTAGCAGACAAGGAAGGAAAGAACAATGGGGCTACATCTTATTCATTATCACCTAAGTGTTGAAGAAGAGTTTTGAGGAACCATGGTGCAGTGGAAGAGAGGAGAACATTGTAGCTGCACGATAGTTTTCAGAGCGGGAGTGGTGACATAATCCAGGGGACAGTCACAGTAACTTATCCATCCTCCTTTCTCTGGCAAGTGAATGGCGTGATAAAAAAGCTTTCAAGGCTGTGGGTCCAGCTATACCAGGGCTGGGCAGTTGCACAGGAGGCAGTGACCATTCTCCTCACTACCATGCCTGACAGGTAGATCGTGTCAGCATACCCAAAGTGACACAGCATCACTTTTAGCCACCATTTTGGCTGATCATTGGCTACCATTTTTGTTTTGGGAGATTTGCGGGAGCTCTGGCAGATTAGGGGAAGCAAACTATCATACATTCAGGCAGTTTTGGCAGTTTTTGGGTGATCTGCAGGAAAAAAATTCATCTGAAAAATCAGTCTCTTTTAAAAAAAATTGGGGCTTTGTGGAATTTCAGGGGCCACACTTAGGGACCCTATCTCCGAACTATAGGAACAGAACTGGATGTTTCTTCATCTCCACCCCACTCCCCCCTGACAAGCCAGTAAATAGCCATGCAGGGCCTGGGAGGTTGCTGCAACCACTAAAAAAAATTGGGTCCGGGGTCTTATAGTTCCATCTAGTGCCACAGTTCCACCTGACAAAATCATAAAATCATAGTGTTGGAAGAGACCCCAGAGGCCATCCAGTCCAACCCCCTGCCATGCAGGAACACACACCAAAGCATTCCCAACAGATGGTGATCCAGGCTCTGCTTAAAAACCTCCAAAGCAGGGGACTCGACCACACTCCTAGGCAGCATATTCCACTGCCGGACAGTTCTGACCACCAGGAAGTTCTTCCTGACATTCAGGTGGAACCTCTTTTCCTGTAGTTCAAATTCATTGCTCCTTGTCCTAGTCCCTGCAGCAGCGGAAAACAAGCCCACTCCCTTCTCAGCATGACATCCCTTCAAATATTTAAACATGGCTATCAAATCCCCTCTTAACCTTCTCTTCTGGAGACTAAACATACCCAGCTCCCTAAGCCGCTCCTCATAGGGCAGGGCTTCCAGACCCTTCACCATTTTGGTTGCCCTCCTCTGGACACATTCCAGTCCACTCCAAGATCCATTAAAGCTTAAAGCTACAAGAGAGCAAACTCATATGTAACCGGGCAGCCCTAGGCCCAAAGTCTGGCAGCCCAGGGAGTGGAAGGCCAGATGATGGAAAGCAGCATGTAATGAGAGCAACAGCGGGGATGGGAGGTTAGCAGAGCTTGGAAAAAGTTACGCTTTTGAGAGCATTGCCAATAGGTTATCTTAAACACCTATTGAAGTCCAGAGCTGAACATGTGGTTTTTTGTTTTTGTTTTTTATTGTAACTTCCAGAGTCCCCCTATGCCAGCATAACTACTGGCTGTGCTGGCCAAGGATTCTCAGAACTGTCATTAAAAATTACTCTTCCTGAAGATGAAAGGATTTAATATTTGACATCTTGCATTATGATAGATTGTCGTTAAATTGGAATGAGACAAGGTAATTTGTTTAGCTTAATCTTGGGGAAGAGTAGTTGGTGAACCAGCATTGTGTATTAGTTTGAGCACTGGACTATGATTCTGGAAGATTAGGGTTCAATTCCCCGTTAAGCCACTGGGTGACCTGGGGTGTATCACACACTTTCAGCCCCAGAAAATCCCATAATAGGGTTGCCATAAGTCAACAACAACTCATCGTGTGTGTTGAAGAGCATTAACCCTTTGTTTACTTTCTGTAGAAAATCTATAGAAGGTTTTGTAAGTCTAGATTTAGATATTAGTAGGGATATGTTATAGAAAGGAGGATATAGACAAGAGGGTATAGATTGACCATATACATTAATAACTGCTGAAGAGAAGATGGGAAGTCATTATATTTTCTGTTTTCTCTTTTTTTATCCGTATCTTTCATTATTTTTATATTTTGTTGGTTTTTTCCTTTATTCTCTGTCCTTTTTTTTTCTTTAACTTTATTGCCTTGTTCAAAATGAAGAAGTTTTGATAAAAAACTATAAATTACACACACACAAAAACTTCTCCAAGCCATGAAGGCTGGCTGGCACTTGTGATATCCTTCAACAAAGCTCTCAGTGCCCTGGTTTCAGAAAAGAAGAAGAGAAATCCCATCTGGTGTCACTTACTTGCCACAGACAGTCACTTCCAGTTGATCAGTCAAGATGGTTATAATCTTAGGTGCTTTCACCACAACCTCATATTTGGGCAACACTACAGAAAGGAAAGACATGCCAAGATAAAGCAGCGCCAAGGACAATAACCATACTCTTATCTTGAAATCACTTTTCAAAGAGATAGCTGTATTAATTTGATTTAGTACAAAAAGACAGGAAGGAAGAAAAAAAAGGGAATCTTGGGGCACCTTTAAGACGAATACATTTATTTTAGCATAAGCTATCATGGACTACATCCCACCTATTGAGAAATGTGATGGATTTTAGCAGATCTCTCAAGCAGAATATTTAACGTGCTAGGCAGAATCTGAAGCAGTAACCAGTCCACCATCCCCTACACACAGTAAATCTATCAGACAAAGAAGTAAAATTTAAGTCCTCCTCATAAGATATATATAAGTACTTTTTGCTCCTCTTCATCCTGGGGAGAAATGACTAGTGAGGTTCCACAGGGTCTGTCCTGGCACCAGTGCTATTCAATATCTTTATCAATGATTTGGATGAGGGAATAGAGGGCATGCTGATCAAATTCGCAGATGACACCAAATTAGGAGGAGTAGCTAGAGGACAGGATCGGAATTCAAAATGACCTTAACAGATTAGTGAGCTGGGCCAAAACTAACAAAATGAATTTCATTTTGCAGAGAGAAGTATAAGGCACTACACTTGTGCAGAAAGAATGAAATACACAAATATAAGATGGGTGACATCTGGCTTGACCATAGTGCACGTGAAAAGGGTCTTAGCAGACCCCAAGCTGAATATGAGTCAGCAGTGTGATACGACAGCTAAAAAACCCAATACAATTCTGGGCTGCATCAATAAGAGTATAGTGTCTAGGTTAAGGGAAGTGTTGGTTTCACTCTGCTCTGCTTTGTTCAGACCCCACCTGGAATATTGTGTCCAGTTCAGGGCACCACAGTTCAGAAAGGATGTTCACAAGCTGGACCCTGCTAGTACAAAAGCCATATATTTCTGCAGAAACAGAAAGAGAGTGACAGATGGAGAAAGGGGGAGAGGGAGGGAGGTAAACGGAGATGACAGGAAGGAAGAACAGGAGATGGGGATGGGAGACAGAATTTAGCCAAAGAGACAGAGAAAGGGATTATAGGAACAGAAAGATCTGAAGGCTCTTCCAGATTAGTTTAAAGAAATGTGAGTTCTCGTCATACAGTTCCTTGGGTTTTGTCAGTTCTTGTAACCTCCACGTCCATTCATTCAAATCTTTTTGGGTGCTGTTTGTAGCAATTTCTTCAATCTCAACTAGGGGTGCATCCAGACCAATAAAACAAAAAACAAACACATAAAAAAGTCCCAGATTTTGTTCCTGCTCTTTCTGATTTTATTTTACAGATCCATACATGCTTTGTTTACCCCAGAATATTTTCTGTCAGCTCTCAGTATGATCAGAGACCTTTTATATAAACTCCCCAGTTCAGTTTATTTCAGCCTAATATAAAATCAGAGAGAACAGTAACAAAATCTGGGACTTTTCAATCAATCTGGATGCACTCTCAAGCTCTTCTCAAAAGCAGGGCGTGGATTACTCAGGTGGTCTGGTGATTTGAATGCATTTTTTCCCCTTGAGTTATAGAATTATAGTGCAAAAGAGTCATTTCACTGACCAGCTGATGCACCATAGCACTATAACTCTGTGTGTGTGTGTGTGTGTGTGTGTGTGCGCACGCGCGTGTTAATGAGAGAGAGAGAGAGAGGGAGGAAGAACCTTTCTGCACTACACTGCTATAGTGCTATTATTCCACTTTCAACCTCCAGTGGAATTCTGGGCTTTGTAGTTTCCTGAAGCCAAAGGCCTCACTGGCTGAGAATTCTAAAGACCCCTCCCTAAACTACAAACCCCAGGATTCCAAAAGATATTGAAAGTAGAATAATAGCACTATAACTGAACAGTTAGGAAAGGACCAGAGAAAGAGAGAGAGAATAATATGAATAACTATGGCTGCTATTTAATGCATAACACATAATGACATCACCAGCGACCATCCCTGTCTCAGGTTTTGACCTGGAAACCTCAGAGCTCAAGACAATCCTGAACTGACAACCTAAACACCAATCGTTAATTATTGCCTAATCTACTGGCACAAGAGGGGTCTTACCATATTCCTTCACTTCAAATTGACGTTCCACAGTTCCCCCAGAAGCTTTCTTCACCACCACTGTGTACATGCCTTGGGCGGGCTCAGAAGTCAGAGGGAAGGAGAGCTGGATGAGGCCGACATGCAGCTGTACATCTTGCCACTGAAACAAGCGATTCCTCTTGGGGTCCTAGAAGTCACATGGTAAGACAATCACACCAGGGACCAGGGATGGTTGCTGCTGGTAGCCCAGAATGAGGAATCTTTGGTATTCTGGATATTTTTTTTTATTATTTGTATCCCGCCTCTCCATATAGATCGAGGCGGCAAACAACTTACAAATAGCATGTATTTCGAAACATTTCTATACATGCCCCCAACAAGCTGGGTACTCATTTTACCGACCTGCGAAAGGATGGAAGGCTGAGTCAACCTTGGAGCCCGGCAGGATCGAACTCACAACCTTGTGGTTTGTGACTTGCAGTACTGGCATTTAACCACTGCGCCACCAGGGCTCCTTTTGACTTGAGATTCCCATAATCCCATGTTGGGAGGAGTTGTAGGCAAAACATCTAGAGGGGCAAAGGATCCCATTGACCTTTTAAAAAATGACTATCATGCTGTTTTTATTTAGTGACAGAAAAAGTCGGGTGAAGGGGCAATTTGGGTACCATTAGCAGGGGATAGGGTTGCAGGAAAGACAGAATGCTTTGTGTGTGGATGAGGCATGTGAAGACAGTACCTCTGAAACCTCAACCAAGGGGATGAAATTCTCTTGTGTGAGGTACAATTCAGATTGCATTGAAGATGCACATTTTCTCACTGGGATTACTTAGCCCAGTGTTTGTCAAACCATGGTCCTCCAGATGTCTGGGACTTCAACACGTGGAATACCTGTCCACTGGTTATGCTGGCTGGGACGTCTGGGAACTGAAGTCCAAAACATCTGCAAGACCACAATTTAAGAAGCACTGTCCTAGACTATCCTTTGTCACCTCTGGCCTAGGTTGTCCTTCTAGTCTAAAATAATCTGTTTCAGATTTGTTAATGACATTCCCACATTACTCCTGACCTTCTGGATTGTCTCATGGGGCCCTTCCACATAGCACAATTGTAGTGCTGTTGTATCAATGCATGTGAACTAAGTAGGAAGGTCAGGGTAGTAGGCAGAGAAATAAACTTACTTACTCAGAGGGAAGACTCAGATTAGGGCCCTTTCCACAGCTTACCTTTTCCCGAATCCATTCTGTGGGGACCCCAGTGTTGGCTATCCTGGGGAAAGGAACATGATAGAAGGCACTCCCCTCCACACCGGCTGCTTACTGGAAGGGAGGAAGCGCAATGGCCCTGCCTCTTCCTTCCACAGTGCAGCCGGGCACTTTCCCAGGCTGTGCTGGGGTGGGGGGAAGCACAGCCATTGCGCTTCCTGACCCTCTGCACAGCAGGTAAGCATGGGAGGGAGGTGGAAGGGCTGTGCAATCACAGTTCATTGATGGGAAAAACCTGTCAATGAGTTACTCCATGATTGTGATAGATGGCGATGGGATCACGAAGATGCCGTGAAGAATTGTCATCGCAGTCCTGTCACAATCCCGTCACCATTGCGGGTTGGGAGCAGACTGTGAAAAGGGCCTATGGAAACAGCTTCCAAGAAACTTGGAAGAGATTTAGCAGACTAGAATAGAGAAATGGCACAGGAAGTATGGAGAGTATTAGGACCTGAATGCAAAGTTGCTTAAATAAAATTTGTTTCTCATAATTACTTTTGGATTCTTAGTGATACCTAACACCATGTGAAACAGCTGTGATTCCACTTTAACTGTCAAGGCAATTTCCTCTGGAACCCTATCACTTGCAGTTTAGGGAGGGATACTTAGAATTCTCAGGCAGAGAGCTCTAGTACCTCCCCAAACTATATACCCCAAGATCCCACAGGCTGCAGCCATGACAGCTAATGTGGACTCAAACTGCTATAATTATGTAGTAAGGAAGAACCCTTGGAGAGGAGATACCTCTGCTGAGTTCCCTGAAGTGCCAGCAAACGTAATTCTCTGCCTCTTCTGCTTATTAATTAGAACTGGCATTCCTCTTATCTCTTCTTTCACTATATGCTTCCTTTACTAAACATCTGCTTTCTTATTTTCACAAGTAAAGGACTGCATTTCACTTGTCTTTCAGAGACTGTAACCTCCACCAGCCATTCTGATACTCCAAAGCTCTAAACCTATAACGTATGACTGATAATCACTTTGCTAACAAATTATTCGTATTATGAAAGAGGAAGGTGAGTGGCGAAAATTCTCTCTTTCTCATAGTGTTGCCAGATTAAAAATTGAAGATGGCTCCTGTACCTTGAATGGTTGTGTGGAAGAGGCAATTTCAACAACAAGTGTTGTTTGTCACATAACTGGGTTACAAGCAATGTTTTTCAAGATAGTTTCAACACAACCACTAAAGGTACAGGGGGCCCCTCCAGTTTTCACTCTGGCAACCCTAACCCTCTTGAATACCTAACTCTGGTAGCCAAAAGGAGCCCACAAGAAATGAAAACAGGGGAATCAGTGGGATTAGGCCCTTCTTGGTGAGTGTGCCTAGGCTCTTGAAGTCTCTTAAGAAGAGGTTCAGCAAATCCTCTGCCAGTAAGTAAAGGCCTTTGTATACAAATACAGGCAGTCCCCACTTATTGGACAGGTTAGAGACCAGAGCACTGTGAGAAAATTGGTTGAAAGGCACAAGCTATGTCCAGTATTGTAGGGAGCATGGAGTACTTATGGAGGCTCCCTTGGGCCCGACCACATGCGCACTGCTGGCTTTGTGCCTTTCTTCACCTGCTCAGCTCGGTTTGCAAGCAATGTGCATATGTGAGCAGTCCCAGGTGAGCCTTCATTAGGCAAGAAGAAGAACAGGTTGCTTACCTGTAACTGTGGTTCTTCGAGTGGTCATCTGTGCCTTCATACACTAGGAGCTTTAGCGCCTGCGCGGTAGCGTTCAGAAACTTCTAGAGCTTGTTCGCTTGGCGGGAACCCCTCCCCCACGCCGGTACTGCGCATGCTCCTCCCACCGAGCAACGGTCTCTCCTCAGTTCTGTCGTCCGCCGTAGAACCTACAGGGACCTGAGAAAGAGGGGAGGAAGGGCGGGTGTGTATGATGGCACAGATGACCACTTGAAGAACCACAGTTACAGGTAAGCAACCTGTTCTTCTTCTTCGTGGTCTCTGTGCCTTCATACACTAGGAGACTGTGTAGCTTACCGGTCGGATGGCGGGTCAGGTCCTACAGCACGGAAGCCAGCACCTCACGTCCAAACCGGGCATCTCTGCGCGACCGGCAGTCGAGCCTGTAGTGGCGCACGAAGGTCGATGGTTGGGACCAGGTCGCCACACGGCAGAGTTCATGCAGGTCAACTCCTCGCAGGAGGGCCGCAGAAGTAGCCACCGCTCTGGTGGAGTGGGCTCGAAGCAGGACTGGCGGAGGCTTCCTCGCGAGCTCATACGCCAGTTGAATAGTCCGTACCACCCACTTGGAGAAGCGCTGGGTGGACACTTTAAGGCCCTTCCGACGTCGCCCATAGCAAACGAAGAGATGCGGCGTCTGTCGGAAGGAAGCAGTCCTGTCCATGTAGAAGGCCACGGCCCGACGCACGTCCAGGGAGTGGAGGGACCGCTCCAACGGTGTCGTCGGGTTCGGGAAGAAGGCAGGCAGGATGATGTCCTGGTTGAGATGGAAACTGGACACCACCTTAGGCAGGAACGAGATGTCAGGTCTCAGGACCACCTTGTCTCTGTGGAAGACCGTGAAGGGCTCATCGGATCGAAGAGCTGTGATCTCACCCGCTCGCCTCGCTGAGGTCACCGCTACCAGGAAGGCAGTTTTCATGGTCAGGAGCCTGTCATCCGAGGTCGCCATCGGCTCGAAGGGCGGCTTTGTCAGCTGCGAGAGCACCAGTGAGAGGGACCACGGCGGTAGCGGCGGCGATACCGGCGGGTAGAGATGATGAAGTCCTTTCAGGAACCGCTTAACGGTATCGTTCCTGAAGAAGGCCGAGGCAGCCGATCGTGGCGGTTGGTATGCCACGATCGCGGAGAGATACACCTTCAGGGATGGAAACGCCAGACCCTGTTGCCGGAGGTGCAGGAGGAAATGCAGGACGGTAGAGAGCCCCGCGGGCGATACCGGCTCACTCCTCTCGTTAGCGAAGGTCAGGAAGCGTCGCCATTTATATTGATAGTTGCGACGGGTGGATTCCTTCCTGGCCGAGATGAGGACGGTACCGAGCACGGGATCGTCTAGTGCGATATCCTCCAGGCATGGAGGGCCAGGCGTGGCAGGTCCGGATGGAGGACTCGGCCGCCGGAGTGGGAGAGCAGGTCCGGTGTCGGTGGCAACCGGAGCAGGTCGTCTCGTGCGGCTTGTAGCAGGGGTGCGAACCAATGTTGCCTCGGCCAGTACGGGGCTACCAGGATCGCGTCGGCTCGGTCGGCGAGGATCTTCGATATCGTCCGGCCGAGCAGCGGGAACGGCGGGAACGCGTAGAGGAGTTCCCCGGTCCACGGAAACTGGAAAGCGTCCCCGATGGAGGCACGATCTTGGCCCGCTCTGGAACAGAATCGGCGACACTTCGCGTTTTCCCTGGTCGCGAAGAGGTCGATCGATGGTTCGCCCCAGCGGTCCCGAATCAGTCTGAACGCCTCTCCGGAGAGAGACCATTCGTGATGGGATGAGGTGTCCCTGCTGAGGGCGTCTGCCGTGGTGTTCTCCTGCCCGGCCAGGTGAACTGCCACGGGATGCGTGTGCAGGCGAATGCACCATTCCCACAAGTCGAGTGCAATGTTGAGCAGGGTTGTGGAGTGAGTCCCTCCTTGTCTGTTGATGTAACAGATGGCGGTGGTATTGTCCATCAGAACCAGGACCGTCCGCCCCGCTACGACGTGGCGGAACGCCCATAGCGCTTTTGAGACGGCGAGCAGCTCCAGCGCGTTGATATGGAGAGCGGTCTCGTCGTTGGTCCATCTGTCGCGGACTCTGAGATCGCCGCAGTGGGCACCCCATCCATACAGGGAGGCGTCGGTCGTTACCGTCACCTTCGGTGTCGGCTGTTGGAAAGGCATCCCTGACATGAGATTGCGTCGCGACTGCCACCATCGGAGGGATGAGCGGACGTCTTCCGGCAGCTGCAGTCGGAGTGTCTGTTCGTCTCGCAGGGGGTCGAATATGCGGACGAACCAGTGTTGAAGAGGTCTCGCTCTCAGCCTGGCGATATATGTCACAGCGGTCGTCGCAGCCATGTAGCCCAAGAGCTGCTGGACGCTTCTCGCAGATAACGTCGGGGCCGTACGAGCGTGAGCGGCGGCCTGGATCAGGGTTTGGGCTCGAGACTCTGGTAGGTACGCCCTGGCGGAGGTTGAGTCGAGCGTCGCCCCGATGAAGTCCAAGATCCTCGCCGGCTCGAGGTGGGACTTCTTCGGATTCACCCGTAGACCAAGGCGGGTCAGGAGTGACAACGTCATGTGGACGTTGTGGTAAAGTCTCTGTTTGCAGGACGCCACCAACAGCCAATCGTCGAGGTAAGGGAAGACAGAAGCACCCTTCGTCCACAGGAAGGATACCACCGGGGCCATGCACTTGGTGAAGACCCTTGGGGCAGTCGAGAGTCCGAACGGCAGCACCTTGTACTGGTAACAGGTGTCGTTGACTGAGAAGCGGAGGTACCGTCTGTGCTGCGGGCGAATGGCGATATGGAAGTATGCGTCTCGGAGATCGATGGAGGCGAACCAGTCCCCTCGATGTAGGAAGGGCAGGATCGACGGTATCGTGACCATCTTGAACCTTTTGGGGCGGATGTAGTAGTTCACCCCTCTGAGGTCTAGGATCGGCCGGAGGGTACCGTCGGCTTTCGGTACCGTGAAGTACCTGGAGAAGAAGCCGGTGGTCTTGGCTTCTTGCGGGAGCTGCTCGATCGCCCCTTTCTGGAGGAGGGACTGGATCTCTTCCAGGAGGGCCGGACTCGACGGCGTGGAATAGTAAGCGCCTCGAGGAGGAATATCGAGAAACTCGATGGCGTAGCCAAGACGGACGATGGAAAGCACCCAAGAGTCCGTAGTGACACATTGCCACTCCGCGAGATGTCGAGCCAGAGTCGGTCGGTCTCCGAGCGCAGATGGTAGGCTGAAGAGTGGGTATTGGTAGGTCCTGCCAGGCACGTCAAAACCGAGACTTTGTCTCGGAGGAGGACTTCTTGGACAAAGCCGGGCGTCGTCTTATCGTGCGTCTGGCCGATGAGCCGGAGGACGGTCTCGACTGTCCAGACTGGGCCGAACGCTGGAACGACGAGGTGGAAGATCGTCGCCAGGATGGGCGGAAGGTGGAGGTCCTGCGGGCTTGCGTGGCCGGCTGTAGCCCGATCTTCTTGGCGGTCAGCCTCGCCTTAACGAGATTGTCCAACGCTTCGTCGGTGGACGAATTGAATAGGCCCTCACCGTCGAAGGGGAGATCTTCAATCCTCCTTCTGGTGTCCTCCTGGATGTCGGCCGGCCGCAGCCAAGCATGGTGGCGCAGGCCGATGGATCCCGCCATGACCCGGGAGGCAATCTCCACTGCGTGCCTGGAGGAGGCCATCTGCTGCCGAGCGATGGAGATGGCCTCGTTGAAGATCACGGAGGAGGCTTGGCGGATGTCCTCCGGTACCGCCTCCATCGCCGGTTGCAGGCGATCGAGCACCTTTTTCAGGTATGCCGCGAGGCAAGCCTGAGTGTTGGACAGCCTGATCTGCAAGGAGACGGCGGAATAGAACCTTCTTGCATAGGCGTCCAACTTCCTGCCCTCTTTGTCCGGCGGGGTGGTGTGCTGCCTGCCGGAGCCTTTCGTCTGTGCCGACTCGACTACCACAGAGTTCGGTGCAGGGTGATTAAAGAGATAACCGGCGTTATCCTTCTGCACCCTGTAGAGGTGTTCCAGCCGCTGCGGTATCGGCTGAGCCGAGGCCGGCCTATCCCAGGCGGCCTTCACCAGTCTGGATACCCGGGGCAGGAGAGGCAGCGGGGCCGTGGCAGGTTGCTTCCCTTCAAAGACGGAGAAGACTGGATCGTCGTCCTCCGGCTCCGCATCGGCGATCTTAAGGCCGAGGGTAGTGGCCATGCGGAGCAGCATCGCAGAGAACTGGTGGACGTCCTCTGGAGCAGAATCTGGGATCGGGTCCCCGAATCCCAGCGGAGGAGACTCCTGGGAGGCCGCCTCAGACACCTCTGATTCCGCACTCGAGTCGTACGACTCCGAGCTCGGTGAGTCCTCTCGCCGCTCGCTTTCCGGCTCCTTCGCAGTCGCCACAGGTGTTGCCTTCCTAGGCTTCTCTGCAGCCGGGGCGGTGGTAGTAGCAGCGTCCCGCTTGGGCTGGCTGACCGCTGACTTCACCTTCTTAGTGGTGACAGGGGTAGTCTGGCAGGCTGACGTCGTCGTAGCCCGCTCAGTCACTACGGACTCCGTAGGGCGCGTCGCCGTTGCCGTGACCCTAGGAGGTGGCGATATCGCCCGATACCGAGGTGAAGGCTCCCTCGCCCTATGATATCGAGGAGAGGGAGAGCGGCTGAAGGAGCGGCGGTCCGACGGAGATCGGCTTCGGTGTCGACGGTACCGAGCCTCGTCCCCTCTAGGCGAGCGCGATTCGCGCTGTCGACGAGGTGACCGGGACCTCCGGAAGGTCTCCCAGCGACTCGGGCCACGATGGTACTGATCCCGGTACGATGGTGAATGTGACCGATAAGAGGCCGGGCGCTCTCTCCATTCAGATTCCCTTGCGTACCTGGCCACGTAGGACGCCGAGGTGTATCTGGAGGCAGACGAGCGAGGTTGTTCCTCTCTTGTCTCCCTAGGAGGCGGCGAGGCCACCGGATGCTCGGAAGAGCGGGACCGGGACCGGAAGGAGGTCGAACGCCGCTCCGGAGAAGCAGAGGGCTCTCTCTGCTGCAGGTCGGCCGACCTGCGACGGCTGGGAGGGCGGTGGCGCTCCTCCACCAGGGTTGGAGGGTCTGCCACAGGCGAGTCCGGGCGCTGATGGGGAACGTCCTCGATCTCATCATCCGAGAGATCGACGGACTCGCCTCGCCCTTTGGAAGGCTGCTGAGTAGGAGGAGGAGTAGGAGGTTGAACGTCCCCAGCCGGGGAGCGCTTCTTCTTCTCCTTCTTCTTCTTCTTCTCCTTCTCCTTGCCCTTGCCTCCATCCGGAGCAGGGCGCTTTTTAGCAGGCGTCTCCATCAGGGGAGCCTCAGCCTTCCTCGCCGTCGAGGATCCTTTCGCTGACTTGGCAGCCGCCGACAGCTTCGGGATCCTCGGTAACGCCGAGATCGGCGTTCTCGCCGGTACCGAGCCCGATACCGACGAGGTGGACGGACCGGCAGCCGCCGATACCGTCGATGGCGTGGTCGTCTTCTTGTCGGCCATCTTGGAAGTGAAGGTCTCGTCTATCGCCCGCAGAGACTGTTCCCAACAATAAGACTTAAGTCTCGCGGACCGGTTGCGGAGAGTTTGGGGAGTAAAATCCCGGCAAATTGGGCAAGTCCGAATGTTGTGGGACTCACCCAAACAGAAAAGACACTCCTTGTGGCCGTCGTTGAGGGCGACTTTGCGCCCGCAGGACACGCACTTCTTGAAGAGCGCGGACATAAGACGAAGAACGCCAAACTGCGAAAATTCGAAAGACCAAAAGCCGAATGGGGAGTCCGAAAGAGAGGTCAGAGACAGTCCAAAAGTCCGTAAAACCGTGAAACAGCAAGCCAAGCACAAAAGTGAGAGGAACAAACCAAAGAACCTTCCGTACGCGACGGCGGACGAGAAAGAACTGAGGAGAGACCGTTGCTCGGCGGGAGGAGCATGCGCAGTACCGGCGTGGGGGAGGGGTTCCCGCCAAGCGAACAAGCTCTAGAAGTTTCCGAACGCTACCGCGCAGGCGCTAAAGCTCCTAGTGTATGAAGGCACAGAGACCACGAAGAAGAACCAATGAAACAGCAGAATCCCTGTATAATTAATGGAATTTATCCTTAATCTGGAATATAAAAAGAGCAGGTCATCAGATAACAGGGCATCAAAAGGTGGGGGCATTCTGTAGGATTCTGGCAATTTACAGACTGCTGAAGAAGGGCCTTCTAAGATGTTGTATTGTTTTACTGACAATGCCTTCAAATGGCCTTTAATTCAATTGCTTTGTGATATTCTGTTTTTTGGGGTTTATTTGTATCCTTTTTAGTCTTGTTGCAAGCTGTCCTGAGTCCTGATTTTGGGTGGAGAGAGGGCTAGAAACCAAATAAAACCAAGTCAAATACTTTCATTAACATACTGAGGAGGGCACGGATGTTTGCAGATATTAAAAACCCCAGGAAAAAAGAATAACAACTTAGAGAGGACAGAGGGCCAAAGGTTTTCCATTCCTGACTTAAAGGGATCATAAATAATTGGCTGGGTGCTCTAACTGTTGATCCTTCCTGTCATTACCCAGAACAAAAAGCAACGGACCAAACAAGAGCTAAGCTAAACAGATCACATCCATGGCTTGCTTTTTTAAAAATTTAAAATCCACCTCAACAGTTATTCTAATAAATTCTGGAGAAAAATCCAACTTTATATCTTTTCTGTACAGAGAACTGAATCTGAAACATGGGTTGCCCAAAGCCAGTTTACACAAAATGTTCTGCCAAGTAACTTTACACTGGACTGCAGAGATGGTTAATATTTAAGAGCCCTTTTCCCCCTTGTGTTATCTATCCAACCAAAAGCTTGTTTGCTCTAGATAATCCAAGGTAACTGTCTGATTCACTGGAGAGATGTTCTAGAGCCAGATAAAACAGTTATGTGAATGACACGGCAGTCAGTGATTAGGAGGAATGGAATCAAGTACAGTGGAGACTAACATAATCACATAGTTCTGCTGACACTGCCAAGAACAATACTGTCCTTGTAAATCAATCATTTTACTGCCACCTCAGCAGGAAAAGCCCATCGTCTGAGCGAGATAGGGACTCACTCCAAAATGTTGGGGTGATACTCTCCCCTTCTTGGACCATGTGGTGCAGGTGCATTTTGTGATACTCAAATTTGCTGCCCAAAGTAACTGACTTATTATGCTTCTGAGCTAGATGAGGGCCAATAAACTGAAGCTGAATCTCAATATGATAGGGGCTTTGTGGGGGTTCTCAGATTCCAGAACTGGATAAACAGCCTGTCCTGAACAGGGTTGCATTTACCCAGAAGGACTAAGTTTATAACTTGGGAGTACTCCGAGATCCATTGCTGGAGGAGAAAGTGAACTCTATGGCTTGGAGTGTTTGGCGGCAGCTTCAACTGGTGTGCCAGCTATAGCCTTTCCTCAATAGGATAACTTAGCCACAGTTGTCTCTGCACTGGTAGCTTCCCAATTAGACTACTGCACTGCGTTCTGCATGGAGAAGCTCTTGAAGCTTACACAGAAGTTGCACCCAGTGTAAAATGCAGCACCAAGATTGCTGAACTGTGTATCATATACACAACATATAATACCAGTTTTAAAGGAACAGTATTGGAAGTCAGTATGCTTCCAGTCTGCATTCAAGATGCTGGTAATAATACAGATGGTCCTTCACATTTGTGGAATTCACTTTCATAGATCTGATTATTTGTGAGTTTCTCCAGCCCCTGCCTCCCTCCCACTTCAGGCACTTCCTTTCTAGGGGAATCTTCCCTCTTGGCGGCTCGGATCAGGCTGTGTAGCCCTTTAAAAACCTGCCTCTGGTCCTCCAACAGCCACTGCCTGGACAGCTGAGGACAGATCACAGCCTGATTCCTCAGCACCATGAAGCATTTCCTGATGCCTTCCACACACCCGTGGAAAAAGATGGGGAAAAGAGAGGAAGTATCGGGCTACTATGCAACCCAACCCATTTCCTTCTCCTTTCACTGACCTGTTTTGGACTCTCAGTGTCTGTTTTCCCCGCCATGCCTCAGCCCCCCTTCCCACAGACACACACACATTTCAATATTTGTGATTTTCCTCCCACTTTTCCACAGGGTCCTGTGCCCTAACCCTAGTGAATGTGAATGGCTGACTGTATTTAAAGCCCTCAATGGCTTGGGACCTCACCACTGGAAGAAGTACCTCTTCTTTAAACCTTAAGGTTTAAGGTCTACTGGAAAGCCCCTCCTCTGTGTCCCACCAGTGGGAGCACTAGGCTGTGGGAGAACATGAGAGACGGCCTACTCTACTGTAACACGCCAGCTATAAACTACCCTCTTTCTCTGGCCTTTTCCGCACTACACTCTTATAGTGCAATGATTGCACTTTCAACATTCCGGCCCCTCCTGAAACCGCAAACCCCAGGATTCCATAGGATGTTGAAAGTGGAATCATCGCACTATAAGAGTGTAGTGCAGAAAAGGCCTCTGAGTTCAGATTGTTGCCAACGCTGGTGTCATTCTGGTACCTCTTTTTTTTCCAAAAGCCTTGAAGGCCTACCCGGTTTCAATCAATTTGCCCATGAACTATGGTTTAAATTATTTTAAATGGTTTTAACCAGTTTTAAATTGCCCTGCTTTATGTGATCAATTATTTCATACTGCTTTCATCCTTTAAAATTGTCATTATTGCTTTACATTGTACAAAACTGATTTTATTGCATGTTGCCCTAAGGCCCTCAAATATAGATATAAATATTTAAATAGATAAGTAATACAGTTGTTTCCCAAGAGGGGGTTGTTTTGGTTTGACTCTAAGGGCTGTTTCACTGAAGCTTGTGTCCTAGCATCAAATTTCTTCATTCAATGATTTTTATGTGAGCTTTACATTAGTAACTTTCCTAGGTTTTCCCACTTCCTTCCCCCCTTTTTTTCTTTTCTTTTCCCTCAATAAATCTGTTCAAGTAACTCTGTTAAGTAGGTTCCATATAATCCACCCCATACACTCAGGCCCTTTTCACAGCGCCGGCGAGGAGGGCGGCTCATGCGAGAACCCTCTCCCGAAATGCCGCCGCTTCCCCCCACCTCCTTACCGCACTTGGAGTCTTCTTGCGTGACGGGCGCTCTTCAGCCACGCCCCCAGCTTCCGCAGCACCCCCTGGGAGCTATAGGCGCCGCGGGGGGTGGAAGCGGGGAGGAAGCGTGACAGGCCCGCCTGCAACGGCGCTCCGCACTCTGGTAAGTGCGGGACGCTGCTGGGAGCCTTGTGCGAGCGCCGTTTATTTTCGCTTCAAGCCGAAAATAAAAAAAATCCGTGCTCGTGCCACTTCAGCCCCGTGAGCGCCGCGGAAGTGGGAGTGCGTTGTGCAGAGCGAGGCTCACGGGGCTATTTCGTGAGAGAAAGCACGTGCGAAAAGGGCCTCAGATCCTCAGAGGGCCATTTACTTAAACCAGCCAGGCTGGCAATGACCACTCAGAGGACCTTTTTGTTGGCCACCCCTAGACCACGGAATGACCTGCCAGAAGAGATTCGACAGCAAAATACGCTGTCTGAATTTTTAAAAAGTACTAAAGACCTATCTCTTCCAGAAGGCCTCTCCAGTCAAGTTTTAACTATGAATTTTAAACTGATGTATTTTAAATTGTTTTATGTGTTTTTAGCATATTTCAATCTATGATGTAGCTGTATTTTAATTTATGTTGTAGCCCATCTTGAGCCTTGGGGAGAGGCGGGTAAGAAACAAATTATTATTGTTGCAAAAAAGAGGATTAGCTACAAAGCGCCTTTGAACTGCTTGCACGATTAAAGCCTCAGCTGAAACTATCCTCAGGCCAAAGCTCTGGAATGAAATCTCTTTGATGCCCTCAACACTTGCCAAGGTATTTTTGTGTTGATGTGTAGGAGCCTTCTTGCAGAAATGTGAAGTGGAAAAATTTTCAGTGCCATATTCTTCCAAATTTCCAAAGGGTGCTCACCAATGGATGCTTTTCCTCCTGGAGAGAAGTGACTAGTGGGGTGCCACAGGGTTCTGTCCTAGGCCCAGTGCTGTTCAATATTTTTATCAATGATTTGGATGAAGGAATAGAGGGCATGCTCATCACATTTGCAGATGACACCAAATTGGGAGGGGTTGCTAATACGCCAGAGGACAGGATCAAAATTCAAAAAGACAGATTGGAGAGCTGGGCCAAAACTAACAAAATGAATTTCAACAGAGAGAAGTGTAAAGTCCTACACTTAGGCAGAAAAAATGGAATGCACAAATATAGGATGGGGAAATGTGGTCGGATAGCAGTACGTGTGAAAGGGATCTAGGAGTCTTGGTAGATCACAAGCTAAACATGAGTCAGAAGTGTGACGCATCAGCCAAGAAAGCCAACGCAATTCTTGGTTGCATCAATAGGAGTATGGTGTCTAGATCAAGGGAGGTCATGGTACCACTTTATTCTGCATTGGTTAGGCCTCATTTGGAATACTGTGACCAGTTCTGGGCACCTCTGTTCAAAAAGGATTTCGACAAGCTGGAACATGTCCAGAGGAGGGCGACCAAAATGGTGAGAGGCCTGGAAGTCATGCCCTATGAGGAACGGCTTAGGGGGGTGGGGATGTTTAGTCTGCAGAAGAGAAGGTTAAGAGGGGACATGATAGCCATGTTTTAATATTTGAAGGGATGTCACTTTGAGGAGGGAGCGGGCTTGTTTTCTGCTGCTCCAGGGACTAGGACAAGAAGCAATGGATTCAAGCTGCAGGAAAGGAGATTCCACCTAAACCTCAGGAAGAACTTCCTGATGGCCAGGGCTGTCTGGCAGTGGAATAGGCTGCCTCAATGGAGTGTGGTAGTGTCTCCTTCTTTAGAGGTTTTTAAGCAGAAGCTGGATGGCCATCTGTCGGGAGTGCTTTGAGGGTGATCCTGCATGGCAGGGGGTTGGACTGGATGGCCCCTGGGGTCTCTTCCAATGCTATGATTCTATGATATGTTTAGCTTATTGTTGCGGCCACTGTGCTGCAATCAATCATGTTAGATAAGCTAAACATAAGATATGATGTTCTAGTTATGCTTCTAAGGAGACAACATTGACCAGCCCTAGTGCTCACATGAACAGACAAGCAAATGAACACATTGCTAAGCTTGTTTCTATTTCACAAAATCTCTTGCTTCTTAATCAGTCACACACACACGTAGCCAAAAAAAATATATAAGTTGCCTGTGCCCACAGACTCCGACACACACTGATTCAACTAGTGCAACTGAATCAGTTTTAATTAAACTGTAATGAAAATGAGAAGTAGTACAGAGAATGAATGAGTGGATCTGAAGGTACTACAGTTATACCTCAGCAAAAGAAAGGTAAACCATTGATGCAAGCTATATCAAGTATAGCTCTCTTTAGCTATGTGGCCTTAAAATAAATGGTATTTTTTCAGAAGTAGTGATTCTTTGTTAAATATATGAGGGAAGTATATGCTATTCTCTTTACATTACTACAAACTATAATTTTCCCCTAAAAATTTTATATGTTTTAGAATATAATACTTAAATATAACATTATTTGGAGCACTGGAAAAATTTCCAGAAAGTTTCATTTTCCAGATAATGTTTTAATGCTACTTTTCTCAGAAAGCCCACATTGCTCTCATCTTGTTATGTTATTTATAACTGGTTTGTTTTACTATGGAAGCAAGTGGATTGGGAAGGAAAAAATTACCACTCACCTGGATGTAAACCAGAGGAAACTGTGGAGACAAAAGAAAAAGGGAGGGGAGAGGAGAGAAAGAG
>CAOLHI010003308.1:0-185723 GCA_948474755.1 Ctenosaura bakeri
CAGTTGTAGGTGGACCACTTGTCGCTCTCTAGATTATCTTGGACTGCAACTTACATCAGTCCTAGCCAACATTCAGTAGTGAAGGATGATTAAAGTTACATTCCAAACTATATCTGGAAGGCCACATGTTGCCCAGACCTCCACTACCTAAATGCTCAGAAGGAAACCGGTCCATAATATAGTATAGAAAGGGCTGGTATTACTCCATTCCTATTTCTGTACATAATCTCAAACTGCAGCTTTTCCCAAAGGGCAAAACTTCCACTTGGTTCTGCTGTAACAGCAACTAGTCATGATGTACCTGGAGTTTGTTAACAGCATACAAAACTCCAGCTACCTTTTCCCAAAAATTTTGACCAGTGCCTCAGGAATGTACAATTGTCAGGGAGAGATTATTAGTTCTGAATTCTTAAATCCTGTTTATGTGGAAATCTGGAGTGCCTACTACAAAACAAATTGATCTCAGTTGTTACCATTTTGTACTTCCAGAAGTGATGAGTACAACAGTGTTGTCCTTGTTCAAATAAGCTGCTTTGCTGTAACATTATTTAAGGAATGCTTCACAGAAGAAAGATACCATTTTTCCCTGATAAAACCAAGGCTATAATTCATGGGTGATTGGTTAAAAAAAAAAAAAAAGTTAGACAGAGAAAAGAAGTGGGCCTTATTTCTCTCTACTTATTCTGGATAATACAGCTAAAAGTGGGAGACTTAGGTATTTTGCCGGGCTTGTTAACTTACACTGAAGTAGATTCACTGAATAGATTCCTGTTACGTCATCATCTAATGGAATCTAGTGGAATATGCTGCCTTGGAGTGTAGTCGAGTCTCCTTCCTTGGAGGTTTTTAAGCAGAGGCTAGATGGCCATCTGTCGGGAGTGCTTTGAGGGTGTTCCTGCATGGCAGGGGGTTGGACTGGATGGCCCGTGTGGTCTCTTCCAACTCTACATTTCTATGATTCTAAGTCCAGTTGATTCAGGACATCTGTTCCAATTGGGACAAGCAATTGAAATTAGGCCTGATATCCACACTTGAGTGCATATTTCCACACATGAGTGCAGTATTTATGCGTATTTCATTTCTATTATGGTAACTTGTTTTCATTAGCAGATTGGTTTCTGAATTTCAGTGTGTTAGGGTAATGAATCTGTGAGAAAGAAACATTCACAGATTCCCTGTGCTCTAGAACTTACTCAGCACTTATCTTTGCAGGTTATATTTTGTGCCTGAAGGAAAACATAATTTGCATCTACGCTTTGCAGAAGAATTTAATAGAATCGTGGAAGAGTTCCTTTTATAAAGCTGCCAAGTTGGCCTGGGGGTTCAGAGGCTAGCTCTCATGATGACACTGCCTGGCTGAGGGTTCAAATCCCTCTTCTATAAAGTGTTGCTACTTAATACTTAACCAGAGAAGTACTTGTTTTTTCACTGCTCCTAATCATGAAACTGATATGACTAAACTAGTAGCAGGGATGGGAGAGAAAGGGAGTCAAATTTCTTCTTGTTCTCCACTTACTGTCCCCAAATTATAATACAAATATATGCCAACAGTTTTGCTGTATGAAGAAGTATTCCCTGTGTGTGTTGGTTCTTTTTCTTACACTAGAGATTTTTTTCTCCACTTTTTTTCCTTATACTGAGATTAAAGTCTATCATTGCTTAACGAGGACTACTGTGCTAATAAGCAGCTCTGCAAGAATTAAGATACCAGTGCCAGTTTTAATAAATACTTTATTGCCAAGATCCATCTTGAAGAAAAACAGAAGTCATTGTTCTGAACACATGCCTTTATATAGAGTCCTCAACATGAACACCACACAAAAGCCACTGTATAATTTGGTTTCATGACAGACATCCTTGATGAGTTTACACAATGCACAAAAGAATGCCAGCATAAAAACACTGCCACAGAAAGCATGCTCCATCACTGCAATCGGAATCCATGCCTACTCTATTAGCATTCTACTTGCTCATGTGCCCACCCCTTCCATGCCCACCCCACCACTGAGCCTTACATTTTTTTCCCATCTACTAGAAGTGGTAAGATCTAAGCTGGATCCAGCTATACTTTGAAGAACTAACAGACAGAGATGAGATCAGGACACTTTTCAGAAATATATCCTAACTGTTGGACTGAAAGATAAGAAATTCCCAAACTGTACAACCCAGTGATAAGGGTCCTGCCCTATAAGACATGCTTTTTCACAATGCAGATCTGCACCACTTGAAGACCCCAATCAATCAGTTGGAAATAATGAATTAAAGATACAATTAAAATGCTGTACACCTAGCACACAACTCAACATTGCAAATATAAACTTTTACTCTGTGCATTGTGAGAACACAAGGAAGACAAGGGAAAAGGAGCCAAAATATTTGTACCATAAATGTGTGCAATTTTGTTGTGCAATTATGGGGACCATGCAGTTATCCAGGTGTTGCACTGCAATTTTCATTATCCCTAGCCAACACAGAGGGCTGGTAATGATAAGAATTGCAGTAGAACTTCTAAAGTCACACAGTCCCAGCCCGTACTATAGATTATTCTTCCTTGCTACTTGAAATATTTATTCTATGGGTGGGATTGGTCCACTGCTTAGTCCTTAATGAGCTTCCCAAATTAATACATCTAGGTTCCTGCCTTTCAGTAGGGAAAAGACAGTTCAGCCACTAAACACTTTTTTTTTGTCTGTGAAGCAGCTGATAGTCTCCTTATTTTAGATAAGCCATTAAAATCTCTTTGCAATAGATCTTTTAATGCCAGCAACTATGTTGCTTGAACGATAAGTTCATTATCACCAAAACTACATGGAACTAGAAGTTGCTTACCCTCAGAAGTTTATTTTTAAGATTTAAGTTGCTTCTAGGCTACCAACACACTATCTAAAGTTTGGAGACAAATTCTTAGCCATATTTTCTTATATTTTTATGACATATCTTATTCACCTGTTAAGACACTTTCTAGAACAGTGTTCTCAATCTTTGGTCCTCCAGATGTTTTGGACTTCCCAGAATCCCTGACCATTAACCAAGATGTATAGGGCTTCTAGACACTGAAGTTTGAGAACTACTGTTCTCGATCACATGATCTTGCAAATTAATGTACAAACATTTGACTTACATAGTATAGAGGTCACAAAAACTGCTGGTAGAAGCAAGAGTAAAAATCACCAAGTATAACTGAAAAAGCATGCACCAGTACAGCTGAACAGACCTCACCCTGGACACTTGCCTAATTGTACTAAATCAACCTTAACCCTAAGCCTCATCCTCCTCGCCTTCCTCTTCAAATTCGCCTTGCTCATCCGCAGTAGCATCTTGATATTGCTGGTATTCAGAGACCAGGTCATTCATATTGCTCTCAGCTTCCGTGAACTCCATTTCATCCATGCCCTCACCGGTGTACCAATGCAAGAAGGCCTTGCGCCGGAACATGGCCGTGAACTGCTCAGAGATTCTCTTGAACAGCTCCTGGATGGCTGTGCTATTGCCAATGAATGTGGCAGACATTTTGAGGCCTCGTGGTGGAATGTCACATACAGCTGTCTTCACATTGTTGGGGATCCATTCCACAAAGTAGCTGCTGTTCTTGTTCTGGACGTTGAGCATCTGCTCATCTACTTCCTTCATGGACATCCTGCCTCGGAAGATGGCCGCCACCGTCAGATAGCGCCCGTGGCGTGGGTCGCAGGCCGCCATCATGTTCTTAGAATCAAACATCTGCTGGGTAAGCTCCGGCACCGTCAGGGCCCGGTACTGCTGGCTTCCACGGCTGGTCAGGGGAGCGAAGCCTGGCATGAAGAAGTGCAAGCGGGGGAAAGGAACCATGTTGACCGCCAGCTTGCGAAGATCTGCATTGAGTTGGCCAGGGAACCGGAGGCAAGTGGTCACTCCACTCATGGTGGCCGAGACCAAGTGGTTGAGGTCCCCATAGGTGGGTGTGGTGAGTTTCAGTGTGCGGAAGCAGATGTCATAGAGCGCCTCATTGTCAATAGAGTAGGTTTCGTCTGTATTCTCCACCAGCTGGTGGACAGAGAGGGTGGCATTGTATGGCTCAACCACTGTGTCCGACACCTTGGGTGATGGCATTACGCTGAAGGTGTTCATGATCCTGTCTGGATACTCCTCCCTGATCTTGCTGATGAGGAGGGTGCCCATCCCAGAGCCTGTGCCCCCACCCAGCGAATGGGTGAGCTGGAAGCCCTGCAGGCAGTCACAGCTCTCGGACTCCTTCCTGACCACATCTAGCACAGAGTCCACTAGTTCAGCACCCTCTGTGTAGTGGCCCTTGGCCCAGTTGTTCCCAGCACCACTTTGGCCTGGAGAAGAAAGCAGAAATACAGGTGATATTGGAGAAGCTCCTCTTTAATTCTCCACAGTGGTACTAAAATAGTTTTCCACTGCTGGCCTAATAAACCATGTGGATCTAATTAAAGTTTTTTTTAATCTAACCTGATAGCAATCAGGTTATTTTCCCTTTACCTGTATTTCTTGGTAACTATAATGAGAAGGAAAAAAACTGCAACCCAAGCCATAAAAATACTGTACAACAACATTGAGTTCCCTTCATCCTTTTGGTCATCTGAGGGTGGAATTACAGAGCAGGCTTGGAGAGATCTATTGCCATATAACAAAGTAACAGGGAAAAATTGTTGTCAGACTGCAATTCCCCCCAGATCTACACAGCCTGACAAGAGATGATAGACAGTACAATCCAACAACAACCTGACCCATAATATAACCTATGCCAAGTCAGTCTACAGCTACACCACATTTCTGCTAGCTGGGCCAGCAATGCTCAGCTATTCCTTCTGACATTTCTATTGACAGTTAAAAGTTATGGTCACAGGAATGCAAAGCTGAATCAACAGGGTTAATCAAATACTGCTTCTGTTAGCTAAATATAAGTGTCTACCACCTAACCAGATATGCCTGTATGTTTGCATTTCATGAACAAAAAAAGGTGGGTAGAACATTTGGAACAAGTAAGTATCAGTCATTCTGCCAGAGCTAATTGAGATATAATTTTGACTAAAGGCAAGAACTGTGATTGCAGTTGATAAAGCAGAATTACATACCAAAGACAAAGTTGTCAGGTCTAAAGATCTGGCCAAAAGGTCCAGACCTGACTGAGTCCATTGTCCCAGGTTCCAAGTCAACAAGGATTGCACGAGGAACATATTTGTTTCCTGAGGGAAGAGCAGAAACCAGGCTTAGAGACACAGCAACCTTATTAAATACCTGCCAAGGATAGCATTTGTGACAATTTCACCAATAATCCTAAAAGGGAATATTAAATAACACTTAGAACAGAGAATATGACTAGCTCTTATATCCAAATGGCACACTGGTACACAGATCCTAATCAGAAACTGTGCTCAGTGTTCTCCAGCCATGAGTCAGCAAGTTCAAATGATACTTCAGAGTACCAGCACCTCAATCCAAGATTTAGTTGTCCTATAGTTTCCTGCTATCTGTTTATATGAAGGGATATTCATTTTCCACTTTTCCTTGTCAAGAACTTTCCTCTTTCAATCCATTTTGATGATGAGGATGTGGCCTCTTAGCCGAAAACAACAACCACTACCACCTTTCAAAGCAGCCATTAGAAAATCAGGCAAGTGGGCACAGCTGATTTCTGTTCATTTGCTCTCCTTCAGTGCAAGATCTGAAATACCAGTTAGGATGGGACAGCATGGAAGCCACATGTGCCTCAAAAGGACCAGAATGATTCACAAGGGTTACAGCACAGAGATACTGATTAAGATTATCCTTAATGAATAGGTACAAGGTCAATGTGTGAGAAGAAAATTAAGGGAGGACCATTCGTGTTTTGTTTTTTTTAATTGGAGGACCTTGGGGACTGGCAGGAGGCTTCAAGGACCACAAAGTGGGGTCCAGGGATCACATGTGGTCCATAGGCCACAATTTGCCCACTCATTTTAGGTCTTCCTCTCCAAGGACAAAATAGAGTTCTGAACAGGGAAGGGGAGACCTGACCTCAGAAAGCTTCCTCCCTGGTCCTGTGCTTTCACAGCTCTTGTCTTCTCACCTTTGGAGCAAAATCCATAGCCTCCACAGAATCAGTCAGCCAGTCAATGTATGTAATATCCCCTTATAGACTGTGGTGGCAGAGTTATTAAAGCAAGGAGTACACTGCAGGAGTAGGAGGGATGCTGTTACCTTTTCCCTTCCATCTTCCTGAAATGACCGCTGTAGAACTTTGCACGACAGCCAGCATTGTGTAGTGGTTTGAGCGCCAGACTAGAACCCTGGATACCAGGAGATAGCTTTGCCTCAAGGTTGCCATTAGTCAGAAATGACATGAAGGCACACAACAACAACATCTTTATCTAGGGCAGTTCCCCACTATTCAGTCCTTCTGCCACCCCACTCGCTGTAGCTGAACAGCTCTGCCTAAGTCCTGCAGCAGAGTGACAGACTTAAATTTAAGGAACCCACCCAAAAAGGGGTGGGGAGAAATTTTAAAAGCAAGTGGTGCCGTTTTTACCAGCAGCTTCATTGTAGTAGACGTTGATTCTCTCCAACTGCAGGTCACTGTCTCCGTGGTAGCTGCCGGTGGGGTCAATGCCATGCTCGTCACTGATGACTTCCCAGAACTACAATAGGATTGCGGGTATTGAGAGCTATTAGCCATCTGCCTTCAAAAATGCCAAGAAGGATGACCCAACACATGCTGCTGCCACACCTATCCACATTCAATAGTCATGCCCATCTCCTCGCTAAAGATCCCATGGTGCAAACCTGCCCAACCAGTGCCCTCTAGCTGGGTTGGACAACTACCAGGGGCTGAGTATGGTGGGAGCTGTCATTGATTTAAAGGTTGGGGAAGTCTGCAGGAGGCAAGTTTATCTATGTGGCTACCTGATGCTAGAGCAGGGCTTTATCTTTACAAGAATAAGCACCAACAGGTATCTGTAAGGCTGTGGGGGCGGCCACAGAGAGTGCTGGGTGATCATCATCACACTGGACAGAACTGCGGCGCTCTTATCTGTGCTTCAGTCAAGGGAAAAACACGGGTCTTTGTGATCTTCCCTTACACCCACATCTCTTGCACGACGCTCGGAACACAGGTTTCGTCCATCCTCTGCAAAAGGGCGAGGCACCCGAAGCCTCTGCCACGACAATCGGAGTGTTCTCAGAGGACTAAAAATGGGGAACCGAGGACAGGAGGAAGACACACATAGTGAAGACCAGGGAGACGATCTACGCGTCCCCCAACGTGGAGATGAAAGGAGGCCCTCCTTCTTAGGCCATTTCCGCACTAGCCTGTTATAGCGCGATGATTCCACTTTCCACCTCCTCTGGAATCCTGGGGTTTGCAGTTTCGGGAGGGGCCGCCCGGCCCCTCCCGAAACTGCAAACCCCAGGATTCCAGAGGAGGTGGAAAGTGGAATCATCGCGCTATAACAGGCTAGTGCGGAAATGGCCTTAGCCAGGAGAGGCGGCTGCGCTACAAAGCTGTCCAAGAAAGAAAGCTGCAGGAGCGCGCCAGACTTCTTCCCCTCCTCTCCCGAAAAGCGGCAAAAACAGCGCCAAAAGAGACGCGGGATCGTGGGCAGGGTTCTTTAAAACCTTTTGTTCTCCAAGAAATGGCAGTCAGATTTCTCTGGCAGTGCACCCCCGCCCTCTCTACCTTCCGCCTCCACGCCCGCCTGGTGAAACGGACGATGCGACCACTTCCCACGCCCACCCGCAGGTAACAATAGAGGGTCTCCTCCTATGCCCTCTGTTCATTCCCACGAAGCCATCCTTGTTCCCCCCCCCGATACCTTAGCTCCGATCTGGTTCCCGCACTGCCCGGCTTGGATATGTACGATCTCACGCATGGCGCCTCTGCTTCGGTTTCCACCTCGTTCTCCTTCAGCACCCGATCTCACCTCTTCCTCCTCAGGCCAGCAGCTGGGTACCAGGGGGGAAGAAAAGCTCTCCGCCCGCTTATTTATAGGGAGCGGCGCCTGGCTCCGCCTCCTCCGCTCATTCACACACCCGGGCGCGCCGGGGAGGCCGGCGGGGCGGAAGGAGGCTCTGCGACAGCATTGTCTGGTGCGCTCGGCTGGAGGCAGGGAGACTTTATCTGGCTTCTCCTCTCCCCACCCCGGAAAGGAGGTGACAGGTTCAACCCTATTCATAGGGATTATTCTTGATTGTGAAAGCCAGCGATTGACTGATTAGGAGACTCTGGTTTAAAAGAGAGAAAAGAGAACCCATATAGGGCTTCCCATAGGATTTGCGTGCAAGAGAGGCCATTTTCGTGCGTGGAAAGCCTCCCACCTCCCCTAGATAAGGACGCCAAAGCGGCAGGAATAACAGCCTTCCCCGACGCTAAATTCGAGAATACTGGTATACCTCAGTTAACAAAGCCTCTGACACAAAAGCTCCTTTTTTTTGGTGAAGTCTTTTTATGCCCTCCCATTCCTTGTCCTCTGCTTAGCTGGGAGCTTTTTAAGCAGCATTGGCATTGGAAGGTTAAGCGCAGCTGAAGAAAGACAGGACTTTCAGTGTCAGATTGCAGCAGCTTCTCTGCAGTTAGTAATGTGGTAAAGGTGGAGCTAAGAAAGAAGGGGATTCTACTCAGCTGATCCCGTGGTCCCAGTGGCAAGGTAAAGGGTAGCTGCCTCCAGAATCCCTCACTGAGCATGTGTGGATAGCAAAACAGAGAGAACAGGAAAGCAGATATGCCTATTTCACCAACCAACCTCAGAATAAACAAAGATCTCTAAGTTTGCCCACCAAAATGGAAATCATAAGAAAAGTGGAGGCTGTTGAAAGAAGTCAACCCTGTATGTAATTTGGAAGAAGCCTTCGAGTGGTATCTAGAAGGTTCAACATGTTTTTGTTTGGTTGTGCAAGGCTTACTTGACCTGGTTGTTTTCATTGCACGTGTATATTGTCAGTTTGGGCTTTAAAAAAAATTACTGGAACAAAGTGAGCTCCTTTTCTCTTTTGTATGTAGGTATCTATCCCTATTCTTTCCGTGTTATTTCTGGCTCTTGTACTAAATTTTCTGTTAGAGAAATAATGCCCAGGAACACCTCTACTCTGCTAACTGAAGTATACCTGTATCACACTGGACACAACTGATCTCCAAAACAAAGCATGACCATTTCCAGTTAGTATTTGGATGAGAGGCCACTAATACAAGTAGAAGAATGGGTCTAAAACCATGGACAGCAGCTGCCACTCAGAGTTGATACTAGTACGTTAGATGGAGCTGTGATTTGGCTCAGTTTAAGGCAGCTTCCTATGTTCTTAACCTAGGGGCAGGAAAAGGCTTCAGTCCACAGTGGACTTTTCCATCAGAAAACTCTGCTTTTGTAGTGCTATAGCTCTTGTCCTCCTAAACTGGGATATCTGCTCCCTTCTTACTTGAGATGTTTCCACACATGCCTTCAGATGTATCAGCAGTGCATATTACAGAAGGCAGAACTCTTGGGATCAAGCTCTGTTCCTGGGAAATGCCTTGTTCAGTCTGATTTTCAAGTTTATAGTAATCCTCTTGTTCTTCCAGCAAGTTGCCCACCTTCTTCTTCAGAAACCTACGTAATACAAAAGAGAAGAAGGAAATAAAGTTGCATGAAAGGAAACTGGAATGGAACAGGGAAAAAAATGATAGGACTGAATTAGCAGGATTGGGCTCTTTCGTGGGATTCATTTATGAGGTCAGCCTGAGATGTGGCACTAGTTCTAGGAATGGTTCTAATCTCAAGCAGAGATGAATGAGAATTTCAGTTCCGTTCATTTTTTATTGGAATTTAACAAAAGCATAGATGAAACCAAAACTGACCAATGTATCTTTCCAGACCTAGATTTGTGAGTGCTTAACTCTTAAACATCTGCTTTTGAGTTCTGGCTTATCCACCATATTGTCACTGTTTTTTTTCTTGGGAGGATCCTCATCTTTAATACCTAGATGGCAAGCAGATATAAATGGTAGCTGTACCTTTGGATTCAGCCCATGGAAATAAAGTCATTTCAGTCCATTTAAAAAAAATACCCCAAAGTGCAGATTTCTTCATATGTTCAGGAGAAACAGCTTAAGGTGTAAAAATATCCAAATGTGGAAAGAAGCAACAATTGAAGATTTCCCCATCACTTGTCCTGGTCTGATTGATAAGGTGCTGGTCAACTGTCTCTCTTTCTGTCACCACAGTCTTATTACCCTAAGAGGTAGGGGATGCTGGGGTCCACCTCCACTGTCAGCACCTCCTGAGAATTTGAGGAAATTATAGCTCAAAGAAGGCCTGCGAGAGAAAGTTAATGGCAAGATCTTTTCACCTGTGTATACCGGTACTAACTGTAGAAAGGACTCCAGTTAACAAAGTGTTTTATTTGAACTGACAAACACACGAGAAAACAGACACTCTTAAGAACCATACAAACTATTGGAAAGTGAAGCAAGAAAGGCTGGATAGAGAAACATTGGGTGGAAAGGCTGATAGTTAGCAGTCACAGCAGGGGGAGTCAGACAGTGTCTGAGGGTAACACAGAGGAATGGCAGTCTGGAGCACCACATGCAATGTACTATATCTAAATGGCTATGTCTGGAGTACCACACCCCAGACATACTACTACAAATGGCTGGGGTCAGAGCCAGGGTTTTTATACCCTATTCCACATCTTGAAGGGGTGCATTGACAAAGCTGTAATGGCTTTCCCACAGGACTGACAAAGGAGTCTGGAATGGACTGATTGTTTAACTGAGGAGTAATGAAACATTGATGGGACTCATGACAGTCTCTAAATGTTCAATCAGGAAGGGAGTATAGGGAAGATCTCTGTAGAATAAAATTGAAGGATGGTCTCTGATTGCTCACTAATCTGGGCAGTTTGTCTTTCATTGTATTTGGAAATGCAAAGATCCTGGAGTAGTAAAAGGATTAGCACAAACCCATCAGCAGGTTTTCCTGCTAATCCTCTCTGGACTTATGATCTTGAACATGTCTCATGTCAGCTTGACCCCGAAACATGTTCTGTAGTCAGTGTGACGTTGATCCTGCTCGCCAGTCATTAATAAGTCCAATTTATGAAAATAGCATATCTTGCAGGAGGGGTGGGTGGATATGGTAACACTGCATTCTCTGCCCACATTTATTTATGAGGACTTCCCTCTTTTTCTTCAAGAATTTTAGGGTGGCGTGCACAATCCTCCCATGCCCCTACTTCTATCCTGACATCAGCCCTCTTTGGTAGGCTGAGAGAGGTGATTGGCCCAAGGTCACATGAGCAACTCAGTGGCTGAGTGGACCTTTAATCTTAAGCTCTGTGGTGTGTCACTTCATGCAATACAGCATAGTGGTTCTTTTGCCCTTGCTGGTACAGCTGAGCAATATGAATTCTCTATCACTGGCTGTGTGCAGTTTCTTTCTTCTTGAACAAGAGAACCCTAAACACAACTCAACTTGGAAAAGTTATTTTGGGGTGGATATATGATGGTTATTGAAAGACAAACTTGATAAAAACAGGCAAACTTTGTTTCTGAAAAAATATGATTGCTGCATTTAAAAAAAATGATGTGAAATGAGGTGTACTGAGTTTGCAAAGGATGACAAGTTGTTGATACTTCAGAACACGAGGAAAACAACAACTCCACACAACAGTAAGGAGACACAAAAATACAAGCACACCTTCAGAGTGGATTCCCTTGGGTGAAAGGGACTTTGGGTGATCCCTCTCAGGAGCATTTCATCTCCTGGCAATTTCAGCAAACAAAAAGTCTAACAAATCATTAAAGTCTAACAGCTCATTAAAAGGAGCCCAAAACAAGCACTAAACTTGGTTTGGACTTCATGTTCTTAAAAAATAACTTTAAAAAACAAAACTGAAACCTGGTGTGTGGCATTACTTTGAAAAGGTGTGGGGAGGGTGTGTAAGGGGTAAATTTCATAAAGCAACTTTAGACAAGTAAGCCAGCTGCAGGTATATTAAATATACTTAGGCACACAATTCTGCTAATGCAGGGGAGAATTCCATCTTGATTTGAAAGACGGCAAGCAGTGAATACACTCTGAAGGCATTTTGTGTGTGACACAAAGCGGTGCCCTACATGTCCTTTCTGCTAATGGAGCAGGGAAGACAGAGCAATTAATGCAGCCATTTGTTGCAGGATCTTGATCTCTTTCTTATTAATTGTTGTGTGAGTTACTTGGTATCAGACTTTCTGACAACAACCAGAGCATACTCTACTTAATGGGAGGGAGGGTAGCAATTGCCCCAAGCACCGGGTTTCCTCACATGCAGACAGTCATGTGCACATTGGTGCTGCTGTCAGCTTGTTTCTCAGGCCTAGGTCCAGACCATTTGAAGAAATGTATCTTACTATATGAGGCTGTCTGACCTTTAAGATCTGCAGGGAAGGCACTTTTCTCTATGCTACTGCCTCCACAGGGATGGTTGGTGGGAACATAGGGAAGACCTTCTCTTTGGCTACTCTCACACTTTGGAACTCCTTACCTAAGGAAGCTAGGGTGTCCTTTCAGGAGCTACTTAAGACCTTTCTTTTCTAACAAGCCTTTGGAAATTGATTTTTACAGAGAATTTTTTTTTCATGTTGTATTGTTTTTAATCTTTGTTTTAAAGTATTTTTTTTTTAAATGACTTTAATTCTAATCCTTTCACCCGAGCTGCAGTTGGAAGACATTGGGCTTTTAGCCCCCAAAAAATTGATTTCACAAGCCTAAAGTCTGTCCAGCTTTGATTTAGGTTGTCAGTGAGTAACCAATTTCACTGGTTCCTGAATATTTTCTGAGCCTAGTTCAAAATGCCGGTGTTGACAGATGGAGACACAGTTGGGAGCTAGATACACTCACAGATAGCCTCTTCCTATATCCAGGGTAAGGAATCTGGGACCTTCCCTTCAGCCTCATCCACTATAGCCAATGGCAAGGGATTGTATGAGTTGCAGGCAAACACATCTGAAGGGTAAAAGCTCTCCCACTCTTGCTTTGTATTAATCTATTTCCATTCTTTGGTCTTCAGTGGAGATCCATAATCCCATAGGGTTCAACTATTTTCAAGCACATCCCCCAAAGCATTTCATATGCCAAACTTGAGATGCATTTTCATCCTGAGAGAGATGGGATAAGAACCTGGGCAATTCTGACAGGCAGGAAGATTCTACCCCACCACTTCAAAATATGCACAAGGTGAATTTTCATTACTGATTCAGGTTAGTATAAAATCCACTCTTTTGGGTTAGATTAAAAGAGCCTCCCCAGTATACTGAACAGAAACAAGCAGACACATAAGTTTATTGATCCTAATTTTAAGAGATTTCCTTAGACTTTTTCTGAGATGTTATTTGACACAAAGGTCAAACATTCTGTTGGGAATGCTTTGATGGGTGTTCCTGCATAGCAGGGGGTTGGACTCAATGGCCCTTGGGGTCTCTTCCAACTCTATGATTCTATGATATTTGTTTATCCTGTACTTATTTCAGTGATTTGTAGAATAGATATATTTTGTATTCACACCCAAACAAAGAATTGCAAGTATAATCATATAGTGCCAAAAAGAGAATACCTAGTTATTCACACCTGGTATCTTCTAAGACTAGCCTACATGCTTTGCAGCTTAAGTAAAAATTATTTATACACATACACGCACACCCACAGCACCCCACCCATACCTTTCTTTGTATGATCAGCACTAAACATTCTTGTTTTCTGAAGACTGGGTTCCTCTTCTCTTCCACCAAGAAACCCTGTGACACCATACATAGCATGTTATAAGTAAAATTGAGCTTTTGGTTGAATGGACATGTCTTTCCTGCTCTACAGCAAATGAGTATGGTAACCCAGTTATTTTGTTGTTGCTAGTCAGACTTGTAACAGTAATGCTGCATGATGGAAAGGTGTTTTCAATGATGGTGAAGTAGTTAAACTTGACTCTTTCTTAATTAAAAGGGCAAGTTATGTGCATTACCCTTGCAAAACACACCTCTAGGCAGCACCCAGATTTCAAAATGCATGTAACAATTTGGAGAGCTTCTGTCTTACTACTGTAGAGAGCAATCTTTTGATTTCTCATGGCAGAGTCTAGAGGGAACAGGCCCAATCTAGTTTTCCTATGATTATGCTCATCATCCCCCTCTCCCTCAACCAATCAAGCTTAAGCTGAGGACTTGGCTCTGACTTTGAAGGCAAGGATGATTATTACTTAATATATTCATTAAGATATCCACAACAAGTTGTTTTTCATGGCAGCAAACATGAGAGCAGCAGCTCTCTAGTTTAGCTACTGAGGTTCCAGATACATGGCCTGTTTGGAAGGCTACCTTTTGTTGTAGCTCTAGTTCCATAAAGTAGGCAAAGTAACCACATATTTCACATATTTTCCAATAAAGGCCATTTGATTTGGTCTCTAGATACAACACATTTTGAGCCAGATCATTATAAATTGCATGACATTCATGGTTTTAAAAGCACACTTTTGACGTGTATATTTTGATTGACAATAGCAACAGCCAAGGGCCATCATCAACATTTGCTTAGTTATTGCCACAAAAGGGGGACTAAAATCTGATTCAGGAAAATGTAATATGTAGGGGAAAAGACTGTTAACTGCTATTTAATCAAAATTCCCTTTCATCTGATACTAGTATTTAAATAGTATAGGTAAGGAGTATTCAAAGAATGCAGGGGGATGTCTTATTTAATAGCATGGCAACAACTGCATTCCAAACACAGATTTCACCCAGTAAGCTACTCAAACTTCTATGTCATATTCTGGGAGAAGAAAAGAGTCCAGACACCAGAGTGAAACACAAATGCCTTTTATGTTTGAGATCAGACATTTAGACAGAAGACTTTTTCCGAAGTATTTTGAAACTACTGTTACATAGTGAAGTTACAAAACTGCTGACAGGGGCAACAGTGAAAAGCACCAAGTATAACTGAAAAAGCATGCACCAGTACAGCTGAACAAACCTCATCCTTGACACTTGCCTAATTGTACTAAATCAACCTTAACCCTAAGCCTCATCCTCCTCGCCTTCCTCTTCAAATTCGCCTTGCTCATCCGCAGTAGCATCTTGATATTGCTGGTATTCAGAGACCAGGTCATTCATATTGCTCTCGGCTTCTGTGAACTCCATTTCATCCATGCCCTCACCGGTGTACCAATGCAAGAAGGCCTTGCGCCGGAACATGGCCGTGAACTGCTCAGAGATTCTCTTGAACAGCTCCTGGATGGCTGTGCTATTGCCAATGAATGTGGCAGACATTTTGAGACCTCGTGGTGGAATGTCACATACAGCTGTCTTCACATTGTTGGGGATCCATTCCACAAAGTAGCTGCTGTTCTTGTTCTGGACGTTGAGCATCTGCTCATCTACTTCCTTCATGGACATCCTGCCTCGGAAGATGGCCGCCACCGTCAGATAGCGCCCGTGGCGTGGGTCGCAGGCCGCCATCATGTTTTTAGAATCAAACATCTGCTGGGTAAGCTCCGGCACCGTCAGGGCCCGGTACTGCTGGCTTCCACGGCTGGTCAGGGGAGCGAAGCCTGGCATGAAGAAGTGCAAGCGGGGGAAAGGGACCATGTTGACCGCCAGCTTGCGAAGATCTGCATTGAGTTGGCCAGGGAACCGGAGGCAAGTGGTCACTCCACTCATGGTGGCCGAGACCAAGTGGTTGAGGTCCCCATAGGTAGGTGTGGTGAGTTTCAGTGTGCGGAAGCAGATGTCATAGAGCGCCTCATTGTCAATACAGTAGGTTTCGTCTGTGTTCTCCACCAGCTGGTGGACAGAGAGGGTGGCATTGTATGGCTCAACCACTGTGTCCGACACCTTGGGTGATGGCATTACGCTGAAGGTGTTCATGATCCTGTCTGGATACTCCTCCCTGATCTTGCTGATGAGGAGGGTGCCCATCCCAGAGCCTGTGCCCCCGCCCAGCGAATGGGTGAGCTGGAAGCCCTGCAGGCAGTCACAGCTCTCGGATTCCTTCCTGACCACATCTAGCACAGAGTCCACTAGTTCAGCACCCTCTGTGTAATGGCCCTTGGCCCAGTTGTTCCCAGCACCACTTTGGCCTAGAGGAAAAAGCAGAAGGATGATGAATCTGTTGTAGTTTCACTGTTAACATAATGAAGCCACCTCAAATAGGTATAACATGGTGGACATTCTCAGTTACCCTTGGTGGGAATGCAAATGGCTGCATAACTTGAAGCCTGTTTTAGCAGGACACCCTCTACAAGCATCTGAAGATCTACAGTGCCTACAGCTGTGTTCATGTGCCATTTATGCATCTGCAAGAAGTATTGCAATGTCTTTGCTGTGTTTGTATACATAGCAAAATATTATTTGAATGCTAAGGAACACTTCCATATCGGTATATCCCATTATTAAAGCTGCCCTTTGGTGAAGGGATTATTTATAAATATGTGTTTGTATGAGGAAACTGATCTAATCTAATATTGAAACCCGAAGTAGGAAGCCCCCTGTACTTCCTGTCCTTCAACCTTCACATCTAAACGCATTCCCTGAATGTCTTAGCATATTGCAAAAAGGACCAGAAGAATCAATCCTGGTAAGTTGTGCTTCCTTATTTTACTTCCACATTACAATGTAAAGCAGAGAGAAAGCATCTCCCCTGTTGTAACGTCCATAAGTGGCAACTGCTGGCATAGCCTATACAACTCACTGTTGAAGAGATTTAATTTTCCCTTTACTGATTATTCTGAATATGGAACTCCCATATCATCATCTTCATCATTCCCATTTCATCATATCATGTAAAGCAGACCTTTGGAGGTAGTTAGCTATAACTATGTTATCTGTCCTTCTAACAAATTAACGTTTGGAGGGCGGGATAAGAACTTGGTAAGAAAAACATTCAGAAGTAATAGAACAAGTGGGAACAAAGTCACATTATGGTGTAGCGAGTAAGGTTTATAGTTACTTGGAAAAGTTACCTTTTCAGGAATTTCAGAGGCCCTTTGATAAGAATTTTCTCAGTTTTATGCCATGCTTTTATTAATCCCAAGGAATTTAAAAGCTAATAATGAAAAGCAACAGAAAAACAATGAACAACACAGTGAGTTTACTCACTGTGATGTTTTTAAAAAATAGCAATGAATTACTTTTTAACCATTACAATGAGTAACAGAAATGAATTCCATTTAAAAAGTAACGTTCCAAATCTGATGTAAAGCAGAAATCAACATCTGCCCACATTGTCCTAACTATAAAGGCAGAAAACATACATAGCAATCAGTGCCTGATAATTCTAATGAAGACACTCACAGGGCATTTCCTGACCTGGTGTGCTCCAGACCTGTGAGACTACAAACCTGTAGCCAGAACAACCACCATTTTGGCAGTGGGTGATGGGATTTGAAATTTAATGCTGTGGAGAGGGGCACTGTGCTGTGGAAGGCTGACGTCTAACCTTGCTGCTTTGTGGGCAAGGTCTCAACAGAAGTCCTCCTTATATTTGCTTGAACAAGACTAGAACACCCAGACTGCAAAGTGTGTTCTGCTCAGGTTCAAGCAGAATTCCTTTTCAAACCTTGCTACTTAGCACAGCAGGGTCAGAAATGGATGGGGAGGAGGAATTGGCAGGCACTAGGCATGGCCAGTTCACATAGCCCCATGGCTCTGCTTGTGTATTTATCTACTCTCTTTAAGCTTCATGCCAGAACATATCTCTAACTGGGAAAAGGCAAGTGGAAGATCTACAGAAAATGAACTGAAGCAGTTCAAAAGGGCTGGGCAGTGGTTTTCAGTTTTTATTGATGAGGCTAAATATTTTGAACAGAGGGATGGGCAAGTAGAGTTGGCAACTCTGCCACACAGTGAACGAGAATCATATCTATGAACTCTAACTAGACTATTTGGGTAAGAATATGATGGTATCAGGCTCTCCAAGAGGATCAGATTTCTAAAAAATTGACTTTCAATAAGGCAATTCAGGTCTATAGGCAGCAGCTTCCCAATGCTGGCAACATATATGGGACCACCATATATGTGTGTGCCTGTTGCTGCCTTTTTACGTAGAGGGAAATGGTATCGTCCACAAACACATATTTGCAGATGCAGAAGTGAGAAGATGATCTTCTCAGTCCTTTGTATATATCAATATCAGTCTTAAGCAGAATGAGCTCATGCTCATGTAGCATGATGCCCTCTACAGATATGAAAAAAATGTCAGCAGTCCTGGACCATCTCAACAGTTTTTAGCAGTAGCAAAAAAAGCCTTAGTGGAGAATAGTCTAAGGGAGTCTGAGCACGCTCAGTGGCCATGGAATACTGGTAGCCTGCTGTGAAGGGATGGAAAAGGAATAACTGCCTGATTGGCTGGGAGAGATCCTGGACAAGAGTACTCCAGACTGCAACATTTTGTTGCAGGACCCATTTCTGCCTATTGGTTTCATAACTTTTAAACAACAGCTATAAAACAGAGTGAATGAACTTCTGCCATCTTGCTGTAATGACCACTTGGCATAACCAGGTAATCATCGCCATAAACATGCAAACTATCTTAAGGTATGTTTACTTAGAAATACTATGCCTCAAGTAAATTATGCCAGAACAGATACTGTGGCTTTTTTAAAAAAAAAATCAGTGGGTCCAATAACTGTACCCCTTCTTTTTTTTGTGATGTTGGTTGCTATGTGAAACAAAATTAGATCACTTGAATTAATCAGCTGAGTTAACTACGCACTGTTAGATAAAGACACTTTTGTGACTCCAATGAGTTTTGCTGTTGTGTGCCCCCAAGTCATTTCCGACTTACGCCAACCCTAGCATGGGGCTTTTTTGGAAAGATCTGTTTAGAGGGGGCTTGCCTTTGCCTTCATCTGCGACTGAGAGTATGACTTGCCCAAGATCACCCAGTGGGTTCCTATGGTTTGATGGGGACTCAAACCTTGGTCTCCAGAGTCATAATCCAGTACTCAAACCACACTGGATCTCACTTTGATGAGTAGCACAACTGCATGTTATAGTTTGAGCTGGGAAAGTCACTGCTTTGAAGTACAACTCTCACACTGCTCACACAGAGTAGGGGGCATGGGTACTACAGTCTGGAAAGTAACTTTTTAAAACTCTGGCTACAGTAACCCCCTCCCCCCTTTTTTTGAAACAATGTACACATTTCCTTCACATCAACCCAAAAACCTGTTTGTGTATCAGGAACAGTCTGTTCAATGCTAGAAGGGCAAATGGAGAGCTGACCTCACACGTCTCTAGCCTTCAGCAATAATGTTACACCATTGATACTACAGTGGCTATTTTCTTTGTGAAAGTCTCTTCTGTTGCCAAGATACGGCTGATCAGTTCACTAAGCATTTCAGCCTTGCTTAGACAAGCCGTTTCAGAACAGTCACGGCTGCCACACTGAAACACATACCAAAGACAAAGTTGTCAGGCCTAAAGATCTGGCCGAAAGGTCCGGACCTGACCGAATCCATTGTTCCAGGCTCCAAGTCGACAAGGATAGCGCGGGGAACATACTTGTTACCTGCAAGAGAGACACAAAAGCCGGCATCACAGACCTGCTGTCAGCAGATTTGGTTAAACACAAGGCAGTTCTTGTGCTCTTGGCAACCTCATTACTATTCACTGGAGAGACACAGCATCTCTCCAGACAGATAAAAGGGGGAGGTGCAGATTTAAAGGGAACAGGCTGATGAAATAAGGGCTTGAATTTTAAGCAGACGTTAACGCTTGGCCAAGGATTTAAACCCAGCCTTTAAAGGCGCAACCTTGTCAGAGCTTTTGTCACCCTATGCCTTCAGTAGGATGCCTGTAAGTATCTCTCAAGCACAACATTTTTTTAAAAAAAAAATTATTGCAATCTATCATCATGGGGGTTTGTGTGTATGGTGGTAGGTTACCAGTTGCTTCATTGTAGTAGACGTTGATTCTCTCCAACTGCAGGTCACTGTCTCCATGGTAGCTGCCGGTGGGGTCAATGCCATGCTCATCACTGATGACTTCCCAGAACTGGAATGAGATATTTTTTGGACAGCCATTAGCCAAATGTCCTCGAAATGCCAAGAAGGCATATCCAAGGCATGCCACTGCTGACACACCTTTTCTAAAATTCTCTTAACAGGGCCATTGGCTTCCCAGTCAAAAAAAAGTACCTGTTTGAAACAGGCAAACCAGCACAGACCCACCCAACCAGCAAACAGCTCCACCAAACTAAAGGGGTTCTCCTGACAAGTCACAAAAGGACCCAGTTAATCTAGAAATGTGCAGAAGCACACAACAGCCTGCTCTTTAATGTCTTCATTTATAATGTTAAAAATTAATCCTTGATATTAGCACAGGGAGGGAAATGGGGGGACCTACAAGAATTCCTCTGTATTGTCTTCTGTTTTTGCAATATCTTCCAGGGAGCAGTCATGTTAGTTGGAGCAAAGGCAACAAAGAGATTCGTGACACCTTAAAGAGAAACCTATCTTATTTGGCATACGCCTTCATGGGCTCCAGCTGGCTGCATGCATGACATTCAGACTCAGTGTGTCTGATGAAGTGGGCTGTAGTCAACAGAATAAATGCCACATAAAGCTTACTCGCCTTAAAGGTGTCACAAAATTTTTCGTGCTTTTGAGACAATTTCACTGTTGGAGGCTTATTATTTTTCCCTATGCTTAGTACTTCACACATCTGTCTTATATTTTTATTTTCTTGCTTCCTTTTGAGTATGGGAATCGCTAAAGAAAAATCCTCTGTACAGACCAAGACATGAAGAAGAAAAAGACAGCCACAGTTGTTTCCTCCATCATCCATGGTCTCCTCGCCCCATTGCACTTGCTCCACATAAATTGAAACTGGAGAAGCTAACAGTTCCTGGTTCCATATTCTCAGTCACCAATTGGAACTAAACCACCCCTTCTGCCCCTGGCAAAACTCTAATGTGGAAAGGGACCACCTTTGTCCTCACCTCACTGGGGACAGGGTAGTTCCATTGCCAAGAAAACTCCCCTATTTGTAGAACTGTTTGGAAAAAGAAAAGCTTTTGGCTCTCCTAGATGTGGGCAGCAGGAGAAGGCAAGGTCACCTCCTTTTCCCCCAGGCGGATAGACTGCTGTGCACACAACAGCCTGCTCTTTAATGTCTTCATTTATAATGTTAAAAATTAATCCTTGATATTAGCACAGGGAGGGAAATGGGGGGACCTACAAGAATTCCTCTGTATTGTCTTCTGTTTTTGCAATATCTTCCAGGGAGCAGATTAAAAAAAAAAAAAATACCCACTCACCCAGGCTGCTCCCTTCAGCCAAGCTAGCCCCACATTCTTTCAAAGCAAGTGGAATGTTTTTTCCTTCCCTACCACTAACCACACTTGCCCGGATGGGAACACAAAATCCCGCATTAGCAACCTGATCCCTCCAACCAACCTTATACAGCTTAAAATACTAGGAGTGCCGCGGCCAAGTCAACTGACTTTAGTAAAAACAACCCTAAAAACTGCCTTCAATGAAAAATAAGTAGATCTACCAGCCCGATCATGAGATGGAAAGCGTATGAGGAGCTAATTACAAGAAATGGAAAACTCTCTCTCTTTCGGTGAGCGCCGGGGGGGAGAGGGTGTGGTCGGGTTATTCTTCATTTGCCCAAATAAAATCCCAGATTCCGAGAAGCACATCACTGGCGGTTCCGTAGCTGTTATTTCAGGGGATGCAGCAAAGAGCATCGGCTCACAATACCCACTAGCTGCAATGCGAAAGGAAACGCCCCCCATATCCTCGGGGGACACCCCTCCTTTTAGAGCGTCCAGGATCTGCTCAGTTTTGCTCTTCACCGCACGCAGTGTCCATGTAAACGGGGCAATTGGGGTGTGAAAGGCGACTAGCGCTCCCCCGCCTCCCTCTCCCCCATCTCCTCTCTTCTCCTCTCACAAAAGGATGAATAACAAAGGAACAGGTTCCAGAGGCGACAGTGTGCCCGTACGGGGGTTGGGGAGAGAAGATTATGTATGCATTTCTATTTGTATTGGGGGGGGGAGAAATCGAATCAAACCCTGGGCTTCGGTACAGCTTATTGAGTTTATTGTCCGAGGGGTAACCGCACCCACCGCGAAAATGTGCAAGACCACTGCAACTGCGTTGACACTTCCCCACCCACCCAGCGATCCCCTCCTCTCGTCAGATCCGCAACAATAGAGACCCCACCCTCCTCCCCCCTTCGCCCCCCTTCACCAGGTACCTTGGCTCCGATCTGGTTCCCGCACTGGCCGGCCTGGATATGCACGATCTCACGCATGGCGACGGCTTCTCCTCCTCCAGGCGCACACCCACTTTCTAGCCGCTTCTGCCTCTTAGCAGCAGCAACCCTTCCGGCTCCTGCTAGCCCCGGCCACCGGCAACGAGAGAGCGCGCCCCTCCACCGGCTCTTCCCTTTATAGGCGCGGGGGCGTGGCGCCCCCCCCTTGGCCGCCGAGGCCCCGCCCCTCCCTCTCTGGACCCGCCCCCTCCCCGCCGCTTCGGGTGATGTAATGCGGAGAGAGAGAGACTGAAAGGAGGGAGGTGGGCGGGGCTGGAGGCTTTGCTCGCCTTCCATCCATACTTGCAAAGGGACGGAGAAAGAGGCGAGTGTCGGGGTGCGGTTGGTGGAGCCGGCCAGTTCCTCCCCCCACCACCATTTGACCACGGTGGACGGGCAAGGGGACGAGAGTGAGGAGCTGTCGCCTTTTTCCCGGGCCTTTGAGGAGCCCGACATTGAGAAATCCAACCGGTTATGTTTTACCTCCATGCTGGGGAAAAAACTCCATTGTGTGTCTGCTAGAGAAGAACAAAGCCGGGAAAAATAGGATAAGCATCAGCAGTGGGTTTGAGAGGACAAGGCGTTTCCCTCTCCTAAGCACTAACAAAGGCCATTTCCGCACTAGCCTGTTCTAGCGCGATGATTCCACTTTCAACCTCCTCTGGAATCCTGGGGTTTGCAGTTTCGGGAGGTCCCGAAACTGCAAACCCCAGGATTCCAGAGGAGGTTGAAAGTGGAATCATCGCGCTAGAACAGGCTAGTGCGGAAATGGCCAAAGGCACAGTTCTTCCCCTGTAGGAAGCAGCCGCACAGTTTTTTAGGACACCTGCCCCAGAACAATGAGGACTAGCCGGCCCCTCCCGAAATTGCAAACCCCGGGATTCCAGAGGATGTCGAAAGTGAGATCATAGCGCTCTAACAGTCTCGTGCGGAAGCGGCCCACGCCCACGCACCTGCCCCAAGATGTCTGCTCAGAGGAGGGAAAGAACAAAGTCTAACCCCCCCCCACACACACACACATTCCAACTCCTCCTCCGATCTTCCCTGTTCCGATTGGGAATTACACGGCTTTCTTTTTTTGAAAGACACCCTCCCACCGTACAACTCCCGGCGGATCTCCTGTGAGAAGCAGAGGCATCGAGCAGCCGGGAAAGTGGGCGCGCTCCTCCTCCTCCTCCTCCTCCTTCCCGTCACCGCCAGGAATCTGCCCTTGACCCCCGCTCCTCCTTTGGCCCTACGAGGCTGGAGCCGATCCTTTATTATTCCCAGTTCTCCATGCGTGCCAAATTCTCAACATAGGCTTCAAACCCTCCGCGGTATGGAATCGGCACCGAAACTGCACGTCTTGCTGAGAGCAGGGCTGGGTGGGATCTGACCCAAATTTTAAACATTCGTCCCGATAAGGAACTGAGACCAAGGGACCCACTTCAGTCTTCAGTCTCCGGCGGTTCGGAAAGGGGAAATGGTAATCATGGCCATTTCCGCACGAGAGAATTATAGTGCTATGGTTCCACTTTCAACATCCTGTGGCATCCTGGGGTTTGCACCAGAGCATTATAGTGCTATGGTTCCACTTTCAACATCCTATGGCATCCTGGGGTTTGCACCAGAGCATTATAGTGCTATGGTTCCACTTTCAACATCCTATGGCATGCTGGGGTTTGCACCAGAGCATTATAGTGCTACGGTTCCACTTTCAATATCCTATGGCATCCTGGGGTTTGCACCAGAGCATTATAGTGCTATGGTTCCACTTTCAACATCCTATGGCATCCTGGGGTTTGCACCAGAGCATTATAGTGCTATGGTTCCACTTTCAACATCCTATGGCATGCTGGGGTTTGCACCAGAGCATTATAGTGCTACGGTTCCACTTTCAATATCCTATGGCATCCTGGGGTTTGCACCAGAGCATTATAGTGCTATGGTTCCACTTTCAACATCCTACCGCGTCCTGGGGTTTGCAACAGAGCATTATAGTGCTACGGTTCCGCTTTCAACATCCTATGGCATCCTGGGGTTTGCACCAGACATTATAGTGCTCGGTTCCGCTTTCAACATCCTATGGCATCCTGGGGTTTGCAACAGAGCATTATAGTGCTACGGTTCCACTTTCAACATCCTATGGCATGCTGGGGTTTGCACCAGAGCATTATAGTGCTACGGTTCCACTTTCAATATCCTACGGCATCCTGGGGTTTGCACCAGAGCATTATAGTGCTATGGTTCCACTTTCAACATCCTACGGCATCCTGGGGTTTGCACCAGAGAATTCTAGTGCTATGGTTCCACTTTCAACATCCTACGGCATCCTGGGGTTTGCACCAGACATTATGTCTACGGTTTCACTTTCAATATCTACGGCATCCTGGGGTTTGCACCAGAGCATTTGTCCTACGGTTCCGCTTTCAACATCCTATGGCATCCTGGGGTTTGCAACAGAGCATTATGTGCTAGGTTCCACTTTCAACATCCTATGCATGCTGGGGTTTGCACCAGAGCATTATAGTGCTACGGCTTCCACTTTCAATATCCTACGGCATCCTGGGGTTTGCACCAGAGCATTATAGTGCTATGGTTCCACTTTCAACATCCTACGGCATCCTGGGGTTTGCACCAGAGTTTCTAGTCTATGGTTCCACTTTCAACATCCGTACGGCACTTTGGGGTTTGCACCAGAGCATTATAGTGCTACGGTTCCACTTGTAACATCCTATGGCGTCCTGGGGTTTGCAACAGAGCATTATAGTGCTACGGTTTCCGCTTTCACATCCTATGGCATCCTGGGGTTTGCACCAGAGCATTATAGTGCTATGGTTCCACTTTCAACATCCTACGGCATCCTGGGGTTTGCACCAGAGCATTATAGTGCTATGGTTCCACTTTCAACATCCTACGGCATCCTGGGGTTTGCACCAGAGCATTATAGTGCTATGGTTCCACTTTCAACATCCTACGGCATCCTGGGGTTTGCACCAGAGCATTATAGTGCTATGGTTCCACTTTCAACATCCTACGGCATCCTGGGGTTTGCACCAGAGAATTCTAGTGCTATGGTTCCACTTTCAACATCCTACGGCATCCTGGGGTTTGCACCAGAGCATTATAGTGCTATAGTTCCACTTTCAACATCCTATGGCGTCCTGGGGTTTGCAACAGAGCATTATAGTGCTACGGTTCCGCTTTCAACATCCTATGGCATCCTGGGGTTTGCACCAGAGCATTATAGTGCTACGGTTCCGCTTTCAACATCCTATGGCATCCTGGGGTTTGCAACAGAGCATTATAGTGCTATGGTTCCACTTTCAACATCCTATGGCATCCTGGGGTTTGCACCAGAGCATTATAGTGCTATGGTTCCACTTTCAACATCCTATGGCATCCTGGGGTTTGCAGTTTCGGGAGGGTTCCCATAGGATGTTGAAAGCGGAATAAGAGCACGAGAACAGTGGAAATGGCCAGTGTTAATGAAACAGTAGTCCTGCTTTGTCCTGGGCAGTCACGAGAGAGTTAAGGGCCGGGGGGGGGCGGAGGGATGCTGCTGCGGGCGGGCGCATCCCTGGACAGCCGCATCCAGCCGCGCCCTCCCCGACACCGCCCCCTCCCCGGCTCTTTTGTTTCTTCGAGGGCGCGGCCGCCCTCCGGAGCAGCGAAGGCGGGCGAGGGGCGGCCGCGTCAGGGCGTGGCGGCGGCGCTGCGGCTTTTCTCCTTGTCTTCCCTCGCCACGTGCTTCTCTCCCGGCCCCGCCGATCGGGTACGGCGCAGAGGCTGTTTCCCGATCCTAAATCCCCCCCCTTTTTTTACCCTTTAACGTGGCAGCCCGAGTTCGCCACCCGCTGTGCTCCTCGGGAGGAAGTCCCTCCGCGACTGGAGCCACCAGGTGGGCGGCTGGGAGTCGGGACAGCTTCCCTCGCCTTTCACAGGACGGTGGCCGTTTCCGCCCTACCCTGTTATAGTGCGATGGTTCCGCTTTCAACCTCTTGTGGAATTTCAAAGAGCTTGCTGGCTGAGAATTGTAAATGCCCCTCCTTCCACTGCAAAGCCCAGGATTCCGTAGGATGTTGAAAGTGGAATAATAGCACTATAACAGTGTAGTGCGGAAACGGCCGGTGAAGTGGGGGGGGGCAATTGAACTGTATGATCGGGAAGGAGGGCATATCTGAGAACTAATTCACGTTCTCGGAACGGTGGGAGTGGCCCCTCACATTTATCATTTGCTGACATGTTTTAAAATTATATTTTTACGCGGATGGGGGGGGGAGATCACACTAGAAGACCTCTATAATTTTGCTCCTCGGAAAAATCGGGTTTAAATGGTGTCGCTCGTGAACAATAACCAAACCCGCTGCTTTCAGTCGCTTTGATTCAAGCCAAGAGGCAGCCAAATGAAAGTATTTAGAGGGGAAAGAGATTGGAATTAAGTTGGCATGTGAGGCTGCGGATTCACGCCCAAGGGCGAGAACGGATTCTCTCATTTCCGCACTAGCCTGTTACAGCGCGATGATTCCACTTGCAACCTCCTCTGGAATCCTGGCGTTTGCAGTTTCGGGAGGGGCCGACCGGCCCCTCCCGAAACTGCAAACCCCAGGATTCCAGAGGAGGTTGAAAGTGGAATCATCGCGCTATAACAGGCTAGTGCGGAAATGGCCATTGATTCGTTCGTAGGGTATGTTGAACGTTGGGAAGGTGTTTTATTGGCCCTGGAACGATTTAAAGCCAAGGCGCTGAGGACGTTTCTGGAGACTGGTTTTTCTTTCTTTGGCATCCGTAAATCTGAACCACCTCGGCTGGATGCCTGTCTTCCCTCACCCATGCCTTGCTGCCCCCCCTCCCCGCTTCCCGGGCTCCTCCGTTTAAGCCGAGCCGGCTAATGTCTCCTGGATACTGATGAGGTCAGTCCGCGCTGCCCCTCTTCCAGGAAAAAGGAGCTACATTTCAGGCGACGGAGCCAACAGCTGCCTTTGAGAAAGGGAATAGCGGGAGAGGTGGGTGGGTGTGTTGGGAGGGGGTGACTCAGTACTGCCGGCTTGGCTTCTTCTGCCAGATCGTGGTGCCTGGGCGTCATTGGGAGGGGAATTCCCCCTCTTTCCTCCCCCTACCGAAAATTGAACCAAACCTAATCGAGGCGGGGTGGTGGTGTCAGATTTGTCTGCAGAGGAAAAGCAGGGTGGCACGATGCTGGCGTGAATGGTCCCCCCCGCTCCTCTAAACAGGGTGTGTGGGTGGGTGTTACAACGCTGTGTGTGTCAAAGGCAGAGAAATGAGCTGGAGTCAGCCGTGAAACTGCTGCAAAGGCCGCCCCTGCTCCGGATCTGTTGCGCTCAGCAAATTCAGAGGCTGAAAAGAAACCCTTTATTCTGTCACGCCCCTTAGATTATGCTGTATCTCTTCTGCCCATCCTATGCGTCCTTTCTTGGGAGGAAACTCTGCTCCCTTGAAAGGGGCTTCCTCCCAAATAAATGCAAATCATTGACTCTAGATCAGTGGTTCTCAACCTGGGGGCCGGGACCCCTTTGGGGGTCGAACGACCATTTCACAGGGGTCGCCGCTCCTCAATCCTGCCCCCCTTTTAAAAGAAGGTGGCCTCACAGCCAATGGGAGCAGTGCTTCTGAGACCCCTGCGCTGGGGTTCAAACTGCAAACCCCAGGATACCATAGGATGGTGAAAGTGGAATAATAGTACTATAACAATCTAGTGCAGAAATAGCCAGGATGACTTTCTCCTCTCGCTTTTGTTGTGCGTGGACCCTTGGCGCTTGCCACATGCACATGTTGTGTTCTTCACCCTGACTGTCTTGCATTCCTCGCTTTTTGTATGTTCAGCATCCGCACTCCCTTTAAGGGAGGGCGGGAGGGAAACAAAACGCGTCTGCTTATGCCGCCGCCATCTTTCCTCTCTCCCTGTCCTTTCCTCCCTGCGCCTCGTGTAAAATGTCGGCTGTTTTGGCATTGCCTTTGGGAGTGACTGGGTTTTTGAACTGTGGGAACCCAACATTCAGAACTAGAACTACTGCCTTAATTCTGGCATTGATGGACGCTTTCTGTGCTTAAAAAAGGGGGGAGGGTTACCAGTTTTTAGGAATTAGAAGTCTATCCAGAGCAGTGATTTAGGGCAGTGTTTCCAATCTATTTGATGTTGGAAATAACTAACTAACTAAATAAATAAATAAATAATAAATAAATAATAACGAAAATGATTTTATGGTTGGGGGTCACCACAACATGAGGAACTGTATTAAGGGGTCGCGGCATTAGGAAGATTGAGAACCGCTGCTCTAGATTTTAGCGAACAAGCAGGGGCTACCTCGGGCTGATTGCCCCCCCCATAGGCCAGGGCTGCAAAATTGTAGTCTGTGTTTTACCCTTGTGGGTAAGTCTCATTGAACCCAATGGGATTGGCTTACAAATGAAATTGATCTGTAACATAGCCCATCCGGTCCCAGCACTGGCTTCCCTTTAACAAGTGGATCCCCAATTATTTTATTTCATTCATATCCTTGATCACTTCCACCCTCTTGCAGTTAGTCTTTACAACCACTCTTCAAGGTAGGTTACACTGAAAGTTGGTGACTGGCTCAAAGTAACCCTCTGAGTAGGGATTTGTACTTGGCTCTCTGCACCATACAGGCACCACCTTGTACAAGAGGCTCTTGTACTGAATGCCTTGAGGTCTTGATTAATGATTGCCAAGTACTTTGTAAAATCTTGCTTTCAGAGGCAGCAAATTTCTAGAACTAATTATTTTTTCTTCCAGGAATTTTCTTCATTCCTTCCATAGTTATGGAGCAATCCTAACCCTCCATCCATCATTATTTCAGCTAAATGCTGGCCAATATTGATTATTCAGATCTCAGGAGATGGTTGCATGGAGCAGTTTTGCTCTTTTGTTGCAGTACTCATTCTTTTTTTTTTGCACCTTTCTTCTAAATATCTGAGAGGTCAATGGAGTCCTTCCATTAATTGGTTAACTTCAGACATTGGTTGTAATGAATAACATAATTTGGCATGGTGTACTTTGTTGAAATAAAATTTACCTACACAGCAGTTATTTCTGTGGGAGAAATAATATGCATATGCTATCAGGTATGATCATCTCACATGTTTATTATATTTTGCTGTGTCTAAATAAATTGGCTGGAATACCAGATTGACACGCTTCTCAAGTTATCTTCACCAGGGTAAATACAGTCAGAGACAGTAGCTGAGACTGTTCAAAGAAATTTATAAATACCCTTTTTAAAAAATAGGATGAATTTAACCATGCAAGAGGAGTCACTGGGAAATTGCATTTTGGAGTATAAGTCCCAGAAATCTATCATGCATGGCCACTGCCCATGCTGGCTGGGTGAATGTTGGGTGTTTCCGTCAAAAAAGCAGCTTCCAAGCTTGGACTACAAGCAGCACTATTCCACATTCCTAGACATATAGCATGGCTTATCATCTTGGTGATGGTGATGAATAAGGTGATGGAGGTTTTTAAGCAGAGGCTTGATGGCCATCTGTCGGGATTGCTTTGAGGGTGTTCCTGCATGGCAGGGGGTTGGACTGGATGGCCCCTGGGGTCTCTTTCAACTCTACATTTCTATGATTCTATGATTCTATGTGATTTCCAGACACAAGAGGACAATCCTTATATGACCCTATTTACAGCTGGACCTGCCTTTGCCAGTACACCTACAGTAACACCATTACACTAAAGCCCTGATGATTGGTAGCTTTCATGTCTGTGCAGCAGTGAATCCTGTATGGATTTCCATCCGAACTTTAACAGAGCTATCCAACAGGCTGAATCCTATCTTTTCCCCCAAAAGGTTCAGCATCTTAGACAACTTTTAAAGTTCTGACTAAAATCCAGTGGCAGCTGGTGACTCTCATGTCAGTGAAGTGGTGAATCCATGCCAGGTTTCAGCTCAAAATGTAAAGGTGCTATCCATGGGGGTGATTTTATTTTGAAACCTGGGTTTAGCACCTTGGGTAGCACTTTAAAAGTCCAATAAACTATCATGGGAGCTGCCAATTATCACTGCTAAAATCCAGAGTGCACTGTCTGATGTCCACTCCAAGACTTGTTTAACTGTGATGACCTAAAGAAGGGACCCTGTTAAACTGGGGATCCTGCAGTGATGCATTCTATGTAACTTGCTGCACAGCTGACCTTCTTTTAAAGGAGAATGCAATGACTGCTCTTGTGGCACAAGACAAAAGATCAGTAGCCACATTTCCAGGTATATGAAATGGCAGAATATTAATAACTTGGCCCTTATGAGCAGGATCTTCTGTGAGATACAGGGAGGTGGCTGCCTCGAGCAGCAGATGTTGAAAGAGTGGGATTTGTGCCTAGCAGCATGGTCCAAATTAGCAGAGCAATGTGAGCAAGGAATTAAGAAAAGACAAGGTTTGTTTCTGCAGTGGAAATAGGTTAAACACTTTGTGAAAGTCCAAAGTGAGATGAAAACAACTCCCATACCTCCTATATATATACCTTGTATCAGTGACAAACATTTGAGAAATTATTAACACCTAGCTCAAAACACATCCTCTCTGACTGTCATCTATCAGCTGTTCAGAGATCGCTGTTCTTTGTTCTTCATATTTCCAGATTGCGAGTGGAACTTAGCTAATGGGAATTTGGTGTTTGCTTTCCTCACAGAGTCTGTTACTTTAATCAAGGGATGCAATTCACAGTTGTAAACTAAGAGCAGGGCAGCTCTCTTCTGTCACTTACACATTAAAACACAGGATGGAACCAAGGGTCATATTCCAACCAACATGACCCTCTTGCATCTAAGGAATGGACTTTTTAAGACCTTCAGGTTCATCAAGGAAAAGAGAGGAATTTCTGATTTTGAGAGTGAGAGTTATATTATTATTACTTTTATCACACACATGCTAGGAGCTGGGAAGCAAGCAAATCTTGAAGTGCTGTGGCCTGCCTTGTGCCCCCTCAGTGAGCCTGTGGCCTTCCAGGACAGTGGAAGATTCTGCCCCATTGTCAGCACTGAAAGAAAAATGCCATTCTATTTGGCTATAGTACAAGAAATGTGAGAGGAGTCACTCTGCCCTTGACCTCAGAGAGCAAAATCATTTGTGCCAGCTCTTCTTAAGAAGAACAGTGCAGAGGCTTGGACTTCAGAAGATAAGAAAAACAGAAGTGGGAGTGGCAGGTGTTGTATGCGCATACTTTCTGTGTCCCCCTCCTTCCTCTGTGTGATTTATGCTTTAGAGGTTTGTGTTCATGCTCACAATACCGATCTGTATTCAGCTGCTGAGTCTTTGATGCTAGTCCCAGATACACACTGCTCATTTGCTACAGTTCCTTTGTGCAGGGAAAAAGATGACTAGGGCTATGACTAACTAATAAGCGCACTGCTTAAATCAGCACACAAACAATTCTGAAGTTTAGACCATGGCTGAACATGCCATGATGTGAATCCCCTTTCTGCCTCATGGCTGAACATGTGTGACCTTCCCCTCAGGTGTGAAAGGGAGGGGGAATGGATGTTTCTTTCAAGATAAACACCTGATTGTTCAAAAGTATAATCCTGTATGCATCTACTCATAAATATGTGCATCTGAGCTCAGGGTTGCCTTCTCCCAGGTAAGTAGGGGCAGTGAAGATGGAAGTCATGTAGCCCTCCCTCTTATTATTGGACTGCAATTCCTAGCTAGCACAACCATTGGACAGGAATGCTGAGAGTTGCAGCCCAGCAACAGTTGGAGACTTGAATAGTTTCCAGCCCTGAAGTATAGGATTTCTGCCTAGCCTTGAAGAATTAGTGATCACCAAATAATAGCCTCATTCTGAGTTTTGCATTGATATCTCAAAGTTGGTTCTAAAGTTGTCAAACTGCCTTTATGTTGGAATAAGACCCATATTAAATTCATTGAAATTGAGTACAATCCCTTTGGATTTTGTTATTGGACAGAGAACAATTGTATAAACATGCATCAAGTAACTAGAATGAAAAAGGAATGTATATTAATGCAATCTGTTATTTATAGGTTTCAGCTGTTTGGTATACTACTGCATAATGTGATGGTGTAGTATGTGTTCTTAAAAGTAAGCTCACTGTGGCTTACTCCTAGTAAGTCTATATGTAAGTAAGTCATTAAAATGGTTGTTCAAGTATGAAAATACTTTAAATTGAGAAACCACAATAAGAAAACTGAACCTTTTGAAAAATATCAGCCAGGAATGAACAAATCTTATATATAGTTATATCATATTCATACAAAATGAAATTTAAAAAAGTTTTATATCTGTATAGAAACAGATCTAATTTATTTCTTTGTGTATCACCAGCAGAGTGGCATTTAAAAGATCCACATATATAGAGGGAGAAGGCTTTTCCTGTTCTCCAAGGAGCACTGATGTTTCTGGTTTTAACAACATTCTTTTAGGAAAATAAATCATTTCTCCTACCAACCCCTTTCTGGGAACCATAAGGGCAAACAGAATACATTTTTTTCAGAGGGAAGAAATTAAACACTAAAGGCAGCTTCTATACATATAGTGAAGAGAGCTATCATGTTTAACAGCAGTTTCCCTATTGTTCTCAATGCAACATAGGACTGTGTCAAGGTTTGTTCTTCTTGTACATTTCAAACAGCTACGACTTCTCTGACGCACAATCTCTCATTCCCTTTGGGATGGTGGTCATGAAATTATCTTGGCTATCAGTGTTGACTTTTACATTTTCTTTCAGGCTTTCTTTTTTTGAGGTCTCTTTTTCCTTCCACAGAGACACCCTTCCTCCTTCATTGAAACTCTGCCCACAGCCCTGACGTGCGGTCTGGATACACATTCAATCAGATCCTACCTTCTGCGGTTTCCTAGGCAACCCGGCCTAGCCTTGGAAACAAGCTGCATTTAAAAAAGGATCACTCCACCCCATCCCCCTCTGCACCGTGAAACATTTTGATTTTTGAGAATCAACACTCCATTACTTAAAAGCTGAGAATATGGAAAATAGCTGCTTTGCTAAGACGATGAAATCATCATATCTCTCTGGTGTTTCTTGCCTGGCGGGGCAGATCTCTCAAGGGTTTCTTGGAAGGCAATTGTTACTGCAGATTAGGCCTCCTTGGAGATAGCATAAAAATATCATTTTGATATCAATAATTTGGCTCTCTTCCACCCCCCCTCTCCACGTGTTTGTGAGACCTCCAGACAAGCACAGAACTAGGCTTGGCCACCAAACAATGCCATATCCTCAGACAACACAGGCAGGCCAGAAATAGCCAGATCACCGCTTTAGGAGACCTCTCTGCAAACACCCTCATTATGTATGCATGCTGTTTACAAAGGATTCCCTGCCCTGAGCAGGCAGCTAGGCAAGCTGGATACTCAACTGCCAAGCACTGAGCATTTGCATGCTGTCTACCTCTTTGTCGATTCGGACCTAACTCAATCACGCTAAATTTTGGCCTTTCCAAGGCGTTGTCCCGTGCCCGAAACTCATTGTTTTCCCCAAGTATGGAATAGCCTGCAGTCACATTTCTCCCTATAAAAACCCCTGATTCCGAGACCATCCTCGGATCGCTCCTGAGTTCCATCCAGCCTTGCTGCCATTTTGCTTGGCGAGCTTCCCCTCAGCTCCACGTGCTGAGCCACATTGAACCCCAGCATCGCTCTCTATTCTTCCAGGCTTCAGGACAGGTTTCATATCACCCAAATCAACTATCCCTCTGAAAAATCCCTCTATACCACTCCAACCTTTATTTTCCTTAGTTACTTGTGTGATTGTGTGTTGCATACACTGTGTGTCTGTATTTAATAAAATCTCAATTATTCTTATAACTTGGTGTGCTCCTTGGCTTGGCCTGACTCCGTAGACATTGGGTAAAAGATTCCGCTGCATTGCCCTGCCTCTCACATTGCTAACTTGTGCTCTAGCTAATTTCCCCAAACTTAATTGAGAGTGCATTTAGGTGTCCCTCCGGGGACCCCCAGTGAACAGGGTAACACAATGCATAGGCCAAATTAATTTTATTTATTTCCTTATTTATTTTGGTTATTTGAATACATGGTTAACATCTTCAAACACAGAGCACCAAAATGGAATGTGCGAACTCCTTGTTCCATCAGTTTCGTTTTGATCTGCAAGAAAGGGCAGGCAGCTTAACTTCAGTTTCCCTGCCACTTTGTTACTAAGTGCTGCTTGTGACTTGACAACACCAGGTAGACTGAACTCAGTGAGACTTACTTTTGAGTAGCAGTAGTCTAGAGTCAAAATTTCATTGAATACTGCAGTACTCATATAACCATTCGATTCAGTGAAATGTATCTGTGAGTAGACATAGACAAGGTAGCACACAGTGGGACCTTGTATATCTCTACTCAAAAGAAAGTTGCAGGCTGCAATCCTAACCACTTAGTGCTAAACTCAATGGGATTTAGTTCTGAGTATGTAAATACCAGTGATGTATTTAAAGTTTTTTTTCAGCATCCCAAGTTGAATCTCAAGTCCTTGGAAGATGCTTTCAAGTCAAGTCTCAAGTCAGGGACCCAGCTACCCCAGCCTCTATACTCCAGGATTTCTGGACAGAGTCAAATAAAGCCAGTTTTAACAATGTAAGCAGGGTTGGCCCTCCACATTTGTAATTTTGCCATCTGCAGCTTTGGAAATAGGGATTAGGATCCGTCTTATTCCCCCTTACTGAATCTGGAGGCTTTTGTATCAATGGGCGTACAAAAGTCTTCAGCTTCAGAAGTGAAGAACAGGATCTTTCTTACTCCCCATTACTGAAGCTTCAAGAGCTTTAGAAGGAAGGATCCTCCCTCCTCAAGCCCATTGCCTAACACATTTGTTGTTCCCCTCTGAGAAACATGCCCTGCAGTCTGGGGTGAGTCTTGCCTTCTGCTCTTTGGCAAAGTTTTAGAAGGCTCCTTGATATGGAGCAAGGATAGGCTGCTGAAAAGACCTCAGTCCTGCCTCAAACCTGTTGCCTAATCCATTTGCTGTTCCCCTCTGAAAAGTGCACTCACACTTTGTGCTTGAGACACACTATCATGAAATCAGTAGGCAAAAAGAGATGGAAGCATTGCTTAAAGTTGTAAGGTTTCTGGATGAATGTGTTATGTTATTGAATCAAGGGCAGCCAGTTGGTCACTAAAAATATACAAATTACAAGTTGAGTCAGTATGTCATTTATTGTCGAGTCCAAGTCATTGGAATGACTTAAGTCCAATTTGAGTCCAAATCAATCAACTCAAGCCTACATCACGGGTAAATATCGTAAAGGCACCAGATGCCACCTGATCTTGAAAGCTAAGCAGGGTCAGCCTTGGTTAGAGTTTGGATGAGAGACCGCCAATGAATACCAGGTGCTGTAGGCTACATGTCAGAGGAAGGTACTGGCAAAGCCATGTCTGAGTATTTCTTGACTAAGAAAGCAGTATGAAATTCATGAGGTCACCCTAAATTGACAGACAACGGGAAGTTGTGCATGTGTGCATGCACACACACACACTCTTTTGAATGACACCATTAGAGCACAAAGTCCTTTGTTTGAGTTATTTCAATTACAGTACTCTTCCTCATTCTAATACTTTCTAGTTGCCACTCTCATTATTCTCAACCAAGGCTATTTGGAATTATGACAGTTGTAGTCTAACAAATCTGGAAGGCATCAGAATGGGGAAGACTGCCTGACAGTAAGCTTGTAAGGCAGATTAGTAGTATTTCTACCATTACTGCCAGATATAAAAGACTCAGAACTAAGAGGTATGTGTTGGTGTCTAGGTGGAAATAATAAGGGAATTCTGGGACTTCCATGTTCTTACCTTGTTATCTTAGCTACAGCAGCAATGATCTCTGTCTCTGGCAATGTTTCCTTGAAAGGTAGAATTTCAAATCAAGGTTGGGGAGCTTGAGGTTCTCCAGATATTCTTGGATTCCACTGCCCATCATGCCTAGCAAACCTGGTCAATGTTAAAGGGTAATGGGAATAGTAGTTAATTGTTACCAGCCTGCACACCCACCAGATTTGATATGATTTAATTGGCAAAATATAATTTAATTGGCAAGATATATTAATTGGCATTGATATAAAACTGACCTTGATGTGATAGTAGGGCCAAGCTGGACAGAGGAAAAATACTGGCTGAACATGTGTGCTATAAAGTAGGCCCGAGATCCCCTCTAGGCATAGCCAAGGTCATTGTTAAGACAATCACCAGGTAACTCTGGTGATAATAGGCTTAAAATGAAGCTGTAACACCTCTGCTGTCCTACAATAGTAATGGGAAGTTCCCACCCAAACACTGATTGTTTCAGCGCTCCTTCCCAGCACATGGACACTTCCCCTTATTGTCCTTTCATCTGTCCACTGTTACAGAGCTATTACAGCAGCCATTAACTCTTTGTTACATAACACTAAGATCATTAACAGAGTCCGGACACCATTGTCCATGCTACAACCTCCATTGTTTGCTTGACCAGAAAGCCTTTGACATACCCTTGCCCTCCAGGCAGATTTAAGGGTATAAAAACCCTCACTTTTGAGCTGTCAGATGCAGTATCTCACTTGCTGGATGCCACACTATTGCTCTGATTTCTGAATGAGTACTGTCCATAGGTGCAAATCTAAGCCACATTGCTGCTTTCTTTGCTGATCTCTGGAATGGTAATTATTGCCCATTCTCTAAACTTTGCTATGAACAACTTTCCTCCCCTTTAGCTTTGGTCAGCCCTTGCGCGAGTGTGTGAGTGCTTGGATCTTGTGCGTGCATGACAGATCTCTTTAATAAAACAGATTTTAGCTTGTTTTGGAATCTCCGGCTGATTCTTTCCTGAGGAGACCCCATAAACATTGGTAGAAAATCTCATTAGGTTACCCCCCTGTTCTTGCAGGCCTCCTAATAGAGCTAATTAATTCCCCATTGTCACATGGAGGTACTGGCATTGTGGGTGGACCCCTGAGTCACTGATGTTTTGGGGTAATATAATAAACATCTAGGGGGCCACAGGTCTCCCACCTCTGTTCTAAAGCAGGGATGGAGAAACTTTGGTGAACTAGATTCTTGGACTTCAGCTCCCAGAAACCCCAGCCAACATGGCCAATAATAAAGGACTGTGGAGACTGTAGTCCGAAACATTTGAAGTGTAAAAGTTTTCCTTCTTCTTATCTAAAAAAAATCAAGACATGATAAAATCAAAGCCTGAAATGGTTTAACCTAAGCTATTTTAAATATCTTATTCTCTACCTCTTATTCTTTCTCTCACAGATACATAGTGTTTGAATAAAGGCAGCTCCTTTCAGAGGCAGTGCAATATAAACCAAAATGCCTGTATCCAGCAAAGGGCTTTAGCTGAATAGGTGAGCATATCTATTGTATACACTGTGCCCCAAGTTTAATATCCAGAGCCTCCAGTTAGGACTGTGAAAGACTCTTGTCTTTACCATCCTTAATTTAAGTCAAATCCTTATAACCGTGCTCCATGAAATGGTTTACTGGATACAGTTCTTTCCCATGGCCTGTACAAAGAGCAGGGGACACACATCTGGTATTCAGGGCATGAATGGAGCATTCCTCTCCAACATTCCTCTCCATTGCTGACCATCTGCTGGAAAGGGAGAAAGTGAAAGACAGAGAGAGAGGCAAGTGCTGATTCCAGAACTGGGCTTATGTTCCTGAGTCCTAACCATATAAGAGTTGATCAGCATATCAGAGATGACAACCCTAGTCATCCCTTGGTCCAGAGGGTTCCACAAATGCATGGGTTCCTGGGCTTAAACAAAGTCATCTTGGATATTATTTTTTTTAAAAATCCCACACTGTTTATCTGTAATGAATAAAGTAACTTGTATTTTCTAATCAATGTCTTATTAAATTCTAGTGGAAGTTCAGCCTTTTTACATCAAGCATTCCCATTATAATTTGAAGTCAGTGAAATCGTATTCTGAAGTTTTAATCTTGTTGTTGGGGTGAATGAACCTGTCTCCAGATTCTAACCTGAGTTCAGGTTTCCCTCTAGTTTAGCCATTTAAGCATTTTGGCCTTCATTCTGAACAATCTCAGTTTGCTTTGTGGCTCATTTGCTGTTGCTGTCACAGAGTTAATAATAGTATTAAGTTTATTTTGTGGTGATGGAATGGGAATTACATGAGAGGAGGTGAAGATACATAAAAGTATACATATACATTAAATAAAAATTGGATTCAAGAAATGAATGAATGTGCTTTGTCATTTTTAATCCAACTCATTTACAGAAGTTTCAGGGAGGTTCACAATGAACATTTATTTTAATATTTATATCCTGTCTTTCTACCTAAAGAGAAGCCTTCAAGGCAGGTAGTAAATAAATAAGAATAAAAGGCAGTGATGCCTTTGAAAGCTCTTAGGAGACCACAACTGAGTGCAATTAGGTTTTTAGCTAACACTCAGAAATGGGTGTGTGTGTCAATGGCACACCCTCACCATTTGAACACCACAAGCCTGCTGAGTATGCTCTATCTACAGCTCTTGCACTGAGCAGGGGGTTGAACCTGATAGCCCATTGGCCCCTTCTAACTCTTTGATTCTAAGATACTGCAAACATACAGACTGGGAAGTATCACAAGAATTACAGTATCAACATGAAATAGGGCATGTTCCAAAATGTAATAATATTAAACTCCAGAAATCCAACAAGGAAAGCTAAGCTCCAGGAGCTATGCATTTCATATTAATACCTACTCCCCACATGGTGAGAAATTTCATGGGCAACCCTGCAGGGAAGAGAGAGCACTGGAGACAAGATTGGAGTCTACTGTTTACTTTATTTACAAATATATAAGCAGAGTACCGTGGAAGCAAGCAGGCATCTTATAGCAAGTAGCAGGTCCCTGAAAAACTCTGGGATGTCTGTCCCTCCCCCTTGCCCAGCCCACATCCAACCTCCCACCTATCTCTCTGTATTACCATCCATTCAAATTGCAAACTGCTGCGATGTTCTTCTGTCAGCAAGGGAGGTCACCTTCTCCAAGCTCTCTCAATGCATAACTCAAGGAAGATTCTCAGCCAGAAAGAGACTGTCTTATGCCATTAGTTACCATCAGTGAAATATCATCTGATCATCTTGGCTGTTAGCAATGAAACTAACAAAAGGAGTTTTCAGCCAGCATCTGTTGAAAGAAAGAAAAGGAAGAAAGAAAATGTTCTCAACTCCATCCCACCTGATGTCATAGGCACATCAGTTATATTATTGCTGAATGTCTCAGCATGCCAGTATGTGTTGCCAGCCTAAGACTCTACACCACTAGCATAATTTCTAAGTAAATTTTATTGCATTGCAAGGAAAGGAATAAGATTTTTTTTGTTTAATGTTTAGTTTATCTAAAGCATCAGCCAAACTCCTTGAGGGTAGGGAGAACCCATCAACATTATAGCCAAATAGTTGAAGGATTGTCAAACCAATGATTAAGCATATGTGTTTCCAGTTGCTTCAGACCAGGGACAATAGGTTCAAATGATGGGAAAGAATATTTTGACTAAACATTATGAAGAACCTTCTGGTGTGCTACAAGCTGTTTGGCTATGGAACAGTTTACTTGGAAGGCAAGTGGACTCTCCTTCAAAAGAGGTTTTTAAGCATGAAGATTGGAGGTTAGTACAGGTGTGTAGCCATTGTAGCTGCTGTTCACAGACAACTGAGTTACAAAAATGTATGCATCCCAAGATGACAGTGAAACATGTGTGCAATAGACCTATGCGGTTGCTCTGATATAGCACCTATAGCTGTACCTGGATCTTCAAAGGTCAAGCTTTCAGAATATCAGAATAGGGTGGGCACAGACCTTTCAGACTGTCATGTTGTTCAGAAATTTCCTAAATGGCAAGACCCCCTTCCTTTATCCATTGAAAAACCTGAGTGATACATTTATCTAATACAGTGGTTCTCAACCTTCCTAATGCCGCGACCCCTTAATACAGTTCCTCATGTTGTGGTGACCCCCAACCATAAAATCATTTTTGTTATTTATTATTTATTTATTTATTTATTATTTAGTAGTTAGTTAGTTATTTCCAACATCAAATAGATTGGAAACACTGCCCTAAATCACTGCTCTGGATAGACTTCTAATTCCTAAAAACTGGTAACCCTCCCCCCTTTTTTAAGCACAGAAAGCGTCCATCAATGCCAGAATTAAGGCAGTAGTTCTAGTTCTGAATGTTGGGTTTCCACAGTTCACTCCCAAAGGAAATGCTAAAACAGCCCACATTTTACACGAGGCACAGGGAGGAGAGGACAGGGAGAGAGGAAAGATGGTGGCAGCATAAGCAGACACGTTTTGTTTCACTCCCTCCCTCCCTCCCTCCCTTAAAGGGAGTGCGGACGCTGAACATACAAAAAGCGAGGAATGCAAGACAGTCAGGGCGAAGAACACAACACGTGTGTGTGGCAAGTGCCAAGGGTCCACGCACAACAAAAGCGAGAGGAGAACGTCATCCTGGCTATTTCTGCTCTAGACTGTTATAGCACTATGATTCCACTTTCACCATCCTGTGGAATCCTGGGGTTTGCAGTTTGAAAGTGGAATCATAGCACTATAACACTGGAATGTGGAAATGGCCAAAGTCCACAGGACGGATCAGAGCAGCGCTTTCAGGTCAAAAAACCAAAAAACCAAAAAAAAAAAAAAAAAACCAACCAAGGAGCCTCGGGGGCTCTTGCTACACAAACCGAAGCCATTGGCTGACGCCCCCTGCTCCTTTCCTGACCGAGTTCTCGGTCTCGGAGGGACAGATCTCCCCCGTCAGATGGCAGATCCGCCGCAGGAAAGTTTCCCCCTTTGCCTGCCGGACCAAAGGCGACAGCCACACCGACAACTCCCATGGAATGGTGTGCCCAGAATTGAATGGGCGACAGGGTGATCGCCGCTGCTGCAGCCCCGCCACTTTGGGAAGCAAGCAGAGCCCAGCTGCTCGCTTGCCCCGGCAAGCAACTCTGTTCGCCGGCATGAATGAGCGTGAGGCGAAGAGGGTGAGGGGATGGGGTCTTACCTCCCAGACGTCCCGCTGCAGCGCCATAAACCCTGAATGGGAAGCCCTGTGTGTGTGTGTGTGAGCCCTGTGTGTGTGTGTGTGTGTGTGGTGCGGGCGCGAGCGTCCAAGCAGCGTCCGGCTGCTCACTCGCCCCGGCAAGCAACTCTGACTTTGCAAGCCGGCATGAAGGGAAAAGAGAACACTGAAGGGGAAGCCCTCCGGTGTGTGTGTGTGTGTGTGTGTGTGGTGCAGGCATGAGCATCCAAGCAGCGCTTGGCTGCGCCTGGCTGCATGCCTCCTCTCCCCTCCCACCAGCACAGGGTCTCCTTTCCTCACCTCCACCTTAATGCTCCGGCTCCAGCTCTTTCCTCTCGGTGTCCCACCTCTGCCTTAACAGGGAAAGACGGGGAAATGCCCAGCATGCCTCCTCTCCCCTCCTCCCAGGACAGGGGTCTCAGAAGCACTGCTCCCATTGGCTGTGAGGCCACCTTCTTTTAAAAAGGGGGGCAGGATTGAGGAGCGGCAACCCCTGTGAAATGGTCATTCGACCCCCAAAGGGTTCCCGACCCCCAGGTTGAGAACCACTGATCTAATAGAATGGACACTGATAGGACATTGTCACAGAGAGAGAGGTTTCAGCTCTTCACCTTGAATTCTCTGACACCAAAAACCTAGTCTGCATTTGTAGTATGTGTGCCAATAAATCTAAAAACCTGCTATTTACAATATCCATATCTGCCTGTTTGTCTGTCTACATGGATCAAATGTCATGCTAGGATAGTTGACTTATTTTTGTAGGACTGAAAAGAACAGTTTGGCAACTGTTACCTGGTACAAAATGTTTGAGGTCTTTGTTATGTCTGTGTGCTTTGTTTTCTATATGCTACTCTTGTAAGGTAAGTAGAAGGTTTACAAGTTTGATTAAACATGTATTTTTTTAAGAGCAGCCGGAGAAACTTTAAAAAAGGAGAGAAGTTTTAAAGCAGGAAACCATTTATGGACTTTTTGAGCAATAACAAATCTAATGACACAATAATCTGCACATATGGTTACTAGCAATCCTAGCAGGATTATATAGTTGAAGCTGTAATGGTAGAATAAGTGGACCCTTCATATATCTCACCTCCACATCTGTGATTTCAAGCGATTTCAAGCAGTATCATGTCCTACACATAAAATGGCAGGAATGTGAATGCGCATGCACTGAAGGGTCTGCATATGTCACTGCCATTTAATAGTATCTTCATACTGATTCCCCATGCTTACTAACACTGGAAAAAGTAGAGCTGTTGAGGCTGCAGAAACTGTTTTTTGGTTGTAACTGTTGAATAAATCTTCATTTACACCAAAGCAGAGTTTGGACAAGTTACTTTCTCCCCTACATCTCACAGAATATCCCAGCTAACAAGAACAGTGGTCATGTGCCAGGATGGATAATTTGGATCCTGCAGATATTTTTGGGTTGCAGTCCCTCTCTGCCCTAGCCAGCATAGCAAGTGATGACAAATAATGGGAATTGTAGTTCAAGGACATTTGAACACCACAGAGTCATCTGAGCTGTAGTAAAGAAAAGAAAAAAAGTGCTTTTCCAGATTCTTAAGTAAAAATAAGCAAAAGGTTAACTGAGAGAATTTGTGCATGTGGGCATGTGTTTGTATTTGGTTTGCCTGTCTGTCTGTTTGAGTGGGTTGACCAATATGCCTCAAGCACTGCTGTTAGTAAGGACTGGCGAAGGCTTGTTATCATATCTGAAAGGCAAGAATGTCACATGGAGAAACAGTGCAGATATATACATCAAGACCCTCTCCCCAATTAATTTAACTTTATTTTTGAGCTCTGGTTTTAAAAAGAAACTACATAAATCATCCTGTTTTCTAGTTCTTTTAAACATTTTTCAGAGTGTTAATGGCAGACATCCAATAAGGGCCAAAAGGACTGAGGGCTTATCTGTCCACTAGATGGAATAAAAGTTGTTATTCATGTCTTGAGACCCTGTTATAAATATTTATGAGACACCTGGATATTACTGATGCAGCTCTTTCTCTAGTACTGGGGACAAGGCATGCTGAATATAATGAGGAAAGGTGTGCATTTAAAGAGCTCCATTTCCCTGGAGAAGGAACAGTGTAAACCAGAATCGGCAAATGTGGCCTTTCAGATGTTCTTGGATTGTGACTTCAATTATTCTTCACTATTTGTTTTGCAGACCACATTCCATGAAGTGCATCAGAGGTGACAGGTTGTCATGGGAACTCATTAACAGCCTGAGAGTCAGAAAAGATCTCAATGGGATGCACCTCTCCTTCCCCTTCTATCCTAATTTATTTTGTATACAGTTGTAGACTGGATTAAAGAAAGAGTAAGCACCTCAAAGTGCTGGCTGCCACTTCCCACCCACAAGAAATCTGATGAGGGAAGTTTCAAGAGCTAAGATGTGATGTGCCACCTACATTCAATCTGTGCACATGCAAATGGCTGCAAATATTTAAAAATGCCATTAAACCTCCTGTGATTATCCAAAGGAAAACAAACTCAGGGTAAAAGTGAAAGTCCTGATAATCTCACTGTTGGGATGACTTGGACAAGGGGAAGAATATCAATATAGGGCTAAATTGGAGCTTGGGGGAGAATTCTTTCTGGACTACAATTCATACAGTTCCCCAGCCAGCCACAGACCAGGCTGGTAGGAGGATTCTGGTAACAAAGTACATTTAGAGGTCTGAGATAAGTGTGGTTGCAGCTACTACTAGTAAGTTCAAAATTTAACAAGTTAAGGAGGTACCAAAAAATGTTGGAAATCTATCTTATCTGTCTGTTTGTCCGTCTGTCCACCCATCCATCCACCCACCCACTGTTTCCAGATTATCAAAATATCAATAAGGAACAGTCAAAAATCATGACATGCAAGGTTGGTAATCAGGAAGTAGCTGTTCGCAGGTTTGTGCTCTACCTAAATATCAAATGAAAGTATTGATTTCAGTTAACACAGCCATGCTTTCTTGTGCAAAATAAACATATTTTTCACATGATGCACCCATTTCTGTCTCTACGAAAGACCCACATGTAAAAACAGGTTTTTTTTTAAAGCATCTCATTTAGCCTCTATAAAAAGAAAAGTTTTCCAACCCCCAAATAGGAGACAGCCCTTGTAAAATGCACACTGGGCATCCTAGATCCAGGACAGTTTGTAATATGTTCAAACAATGTGCAGTTAAAACAATGGATAATACAATGGTTAAAAAATAATAAAAAGATTAATTTAGAACAGTTTTAAAAGGCAGTTAAAATATAGTAATAATGATAAAAATTTAGCATATCCCAATGAAAAGCCCTTCTGCAATGTACAGTTAACAGTTAAAGGCCTGGGTAAACAGAAAGGTCTTTGCTTGTCAGTGAGAAGAGAGGAGAGAAGGGGCTAACCTAGCATGTCATTGGAGGGAATTCCAAAGCTTAGGATCAGCCACCAAGAAGACTCTCTCCCATACATATACCCATGCTGGTGATAGTGGCGGTACTGAGAGAAAGCCCTCCCTGATGATCTTAAAACCTGGGCAGGCTAATACCAGGATATGTGATCTTTCATAGTCTGGACCCATGACTTATAGGGATTTTTCAATGGCATATGAAGTGTTGCTCTATACACAAACCCCTAAACAACTTGGGCTCAGGATATCCGGAAGACTGCTTCCTCCCATATGAGCCTGCTCACAATTGAAGATTCTCATGGGAGGCCCTGTTATGTGTCCTACCATCCCCTGAAGGTAGGCTGGTGGGTACACATGGCAGTGTTTTCTTTATAGCAGCGCCTAAGCTGTGAAACTCATCTCCAGGGGAGGTTGGGCAGGATCCATCCTTTCTGACTTTGAGGGCAGTGAAAACAGTGCTTTTTCATTTGGCCTTTGGCTCTTGAAATTTGGGGTGGTCGCTCTGGCTATTTTAAACTGAGGTTCTAAAACTATTTTCAAAGAGGAGTTTTAGTTTGTTTTTGTTTTAAGTGTTCTTATTTGTTGTATATCTCCTTAGGAATCCTGGAAGTTTGAAAGGTGATAATGTCATAAATAGATAAATAAATTAGAACAGAATATACAGAGAGATATTTGCAAGAAAATGGTACTAACTATGATCAGAGAAATTACATGTGCCACTGTTTTTCTCCCCTCCCCCCAAGAGATTTCTATCATCTTCCTGTATTGTGTTTCAGAGCAGAGATCCACAGATGTTGTTGGACTACAGTGTGCTTTACCATTGGCTGTATTGACTGAGGCTGAAGTCCAGCAACATCTGCAGCCTACTTTCACCAACTTTTTAAAAGAATGTTGGTGGGGGGATAGATTATTTTGGGTTGATTTTATTTATAGTGGCTTAAATTCAGATTAGATGGATGCAACAGATTGGTGGAAGCAAATTCCTGCTCCCCAATGCAGCCCTTCCCACTCCCTAAAAATGCTACATAGAGGCCAAGGAAGGAAAATTCTACTGTACATGCTTAGTTTCAGTCCATCAACTGTGGCTTCAATGGGACAAAAGATTTGTTTACTTTTTAAAAAATCATTCAGTGACTAGCATCCTGTTAGGGACATACACACATGTAACTTTCTTTTGTTGTTAATTGACATCAAGTTAACTTTGACTTATAGTGATCCTATGCATGAGAGACCTCTAAGTCACCTTGTTGGCAACAGACTTGCCCAGGTCTTGTGAACTGTTTCCATTACGCCTATGTATGTCCTTTGATGCTGTGGAGGTTAGTGTTCCCTCCCAAATCCAACTACCACACAACCTTCGAAGCCTCCAGATCTGCACAGCCATTCTGTGCCTTGTACGGAGCAGGCAGGATCACAGAAGCATCCAGCTATGTCCCTGTAGCTAGATGCAAAATTGCCACATCAGCGCTGAGATTTTTGGAGGACCCTGACGATCTCAACGCTGCTGTAATCATTTTGTGCAGAAAGTGCAAAGGCAGGTTCAAACAAAATAATGACCACAGATGATTTACATAACCTTAGAGTAGATATTTAAGATGTTGAAACAGTTGAAGATTTTCCACACCTTGGCTCAGTCATTAATCAGAATGGAGACTGCAGTCAAGAAATCAGAAGGCTAGAACTTGGAAGGGCAGCCATGAGGTAACTAGACAAGATCCCAAAGCATCAAGATATATCGTTAAATAATAATGTTAAGATTGTTCATGCCATCATACTTCTCATTTCTAAGTATGGTTGCGAATGATGAACAGTGAACGAAGCTGATAGGAGGAAAATCAACTCATTTAAACATGGTGCTAGAAAAGAGTGCTGCGGATACCCGGGACTGCCAAAAATATGGGTACTAGACCAGCTCAAGCTGAACCCTCCCAAGAAGCAAGATGACTAAACTGAGGTTGTCCTACTTTGGCCGTACCACAGGAAGACATGATTCACTGGAAAATACAATAATGCTTGATAAGGAAGAAGGCAGCAGGAAAAGAGGAAGACCCCACTGCAGATAGAAAGATTTGGTCAAGGAAGACACATCCCTGGATCTGAAAGACCTGAGTAGAGTGACTGGTGATAGTGTGACTTGGAGAGCTCTCATCCATAGGGGTTGCCATAAGTTGAGGTCGAGTTGACTGCAGTTAACAACTTAGGCCACTTCCGCACTACACCATTATAGTGCTATTATTCCACTTTCAATATCCTATGGAATCCTGTGCTTTGCAGTTGAGGGAGAGACATTTAGATTTCTCAGCCAGAGAGCTCTTTGGCCTCAGTAAATTGCAAACCCCAGAATTCCACAGGATGTTGAAAGTGGAATAATAGCACTATAACAGTGTAGTGCAGAAATGACCTTAGCCAGATGCTTCTGTTATCCTGCTTGCTCCCCATGAGGCTGTGTAGGGGGGAGCGCTTCAGCAACTGCCGGGTAAGTTGGGAACCGGGGGTGGTGTATGACCGGGGCAGGTCAGCATGCAGCCTACACGTGCTAATCAGCTAGCTGAGGCCATTTCTGCACTAGCCTGTTATAGCGCTATGATTCCACTTTCAACATCCTCTGGAATCCTGGGGTTTGCAGTTTCGGGAGGGGCCGTCTGGCCCCTCCCGAAACTGCAAACCCCAGGATTCCAGAGGATGTTGAAAGTGGAATCATAGCGCTATAACAGGCTAGTGCGGAAATGGCCTACGCAAGGATATCTATTAGCACCCAACTACTCTTTATTAATGTCCATTCATAAGGCGATTACCACTTAAGGTACTTTTTGCATTTCCTCTGATGAGAATCACCCTCCAGCAAATGCGTGTCTATTGCAATCTGCCAACCGAGGCATGAATACGTCTTATTTTGTTCCCAATAAGCCGATATACCCATGGAATCAGCTGCTGAATGGCGAGTCAACACAACACATACATCTCATTGATTCAGTGGGAGACTAAAATGTGAGGAAACACTACAGGAATCGGGTGAAAAAGTGGACTGCAATCCACGAAAGCGTGTGTCAATTAAAAGTAGTTCCCAGGGGATCACAACATTGAACATTTGAACATTTCCACACGACACTCTTATAGCGCGATGATTCCACTTTCAACCTCCTATGGAATCCTGGGGTTTGCAGTTCCGGGAGGGGCCCGTCGGCCCCTCCCGGAACTGCAAACCCCAGATTCCATAGGAGGTTGAAAGTGGAATCATCGCGCTATAAGAGTGTCGTGTGGAAATGGCGTGGTACCCACTCCCGGAAAAAGGGAGCAAAAAAGAAGCACAAGCCTTACGAGCGCTCAAGAAAGGACGACGCCCCATCCCCCCCTCGTGGAAACTGAAAGTGAAAAGCCGGCGGAGGGAGCGACGGTGCCGAACTCGGGGATCGCTTGCTCTTGCCTGGCCGCGGCCCGGCTTGGCTCTCAGCGATCATGGAGGAGGCGCCGTCGCAGCGACCGGCGAAGGAGTTAGCCGGGCTGCCCGACGGCGACCCGATCGCGCTGCACAATTTCCGCGGGCACCTCGCGGAGCAGGCGGTGCACTTCCACGCCATGCGCCTGCGGGACTCGCTCTTCCTCTGGGTCGGAGACCGGCCGCAGCTCAGCAACCTGGCCGTGGCCATGTGCACCCCCCGCGTGAGTGCCGCCCCCCTCTGACACCCCCGGTGGGCCTGGGGAAGTGAAGGCCGAGCAGGGGCGGGGGCCGCTTCGGTGGTTTCTCTAAGCCCATTTCCGCACTACACTGTTACAGCGCTATTATTCCACTTTCCGCATCCTATGGAATCCTGGGGTTTGCAGTTTAGGGAGGGGCCCCTAGTTTACTGAGGCCAAAGAGCTCTCTGGCTGAGAATTCTAAAGGCCTCTCCCTAAACTGCAAAGCCCAGGATTCCATAGGGTGTTGAAAGTGGAATCATCGCGCTATAACAGCCTCGTGCAGAAATGGCCATGGTGATATAGGTCATTTCTGCACGAGGCTGTTACAGCGCGATGATTCCACTTTCAACATCCTCTGGAATCCCCGGCCCCTCCCGAAACTGCAAACCCCAGGATTCCAGAAGATGTTGAAAGTGGAATCATCGCGCTATAACAGCCTGGTGCGGAAATGTCCATAGTTATGTATTGCGAAAGAGCCCATAGTAGCAGTATAGTGATGAGGAATATAGTGATGTTGTTGGATTGCAACTCCCATCAGCCCTAGCCAACTTGGCAAGTCGAAATTGGAGCTCAATGGCATTGGGAGAGTCGTGCATTCCCCACTCCTGTTTTTGAGGATGAGCTTTATGGGAGTTTTTAAGACAACGTCAAAATCCCACTCTTCCTTTGGGTGTTTTTAAGGACAACCTCACCTTTCCCCTTTTAATTGCAGAGGGTACCGGTCATCTTATATGGGTGAGGTTGCTTTCTGGATTCCTCACAAGGCTTCACTTCTGATATTTCATGGAATCATAGAGTTGGAGGATACCCCAGGGGCCATCCAGTCCAGCCCCCTCCATGCAAGAACACACATCAAAGCACTTCCCGTCAGTGGCCATTTCCGCACGACACTCTTCTAGTGTGATGATTCCACTTTCAACCTCCTATGGAATCCTGGGGTTTGCAGTTCCGGGAGGGGCCGAGCGGCCCTTCCCAGAACTGCAAACCCCAGGATTCCATAGGAGGTTGAAAGTGGAATCAAAGCGCTATAACAGCCTCGTGCAGAAATGGCCAGAGTAAACAGAAAGGGCAATTTTTTTTCTCTTTCCCTCTGGCTAGCATGGTTGCACCAATGTTGTGTTATTCGGTTGTGTTCTCCTTCACATGTGGAATTGCTCGCTCTGATTTGGGAACTGTCATGTAATGGTGTAAGAGAGCAGCAATACTTCCTAGAATTGCCGGAGCGAAAACTAGAGAAGACTCTCGTACTTTTTGTGGTGGAGAAGAAAAGGGAATACGGCAGGTGTTGCTTGTTACCTGGTTGTGTGACAAGCAAGACCTGCTGAAATTCCCAGGTCAACACAACCATTCAAGGTTCAGGGGCCCTCTCCAGTTTTCAGCCTGGAAACCCTGCGTCCTAAACAATTCACTTTAGGAATCAAAACCACTCTCCTTTTGTATATATTAAGCTCTCATGTGAGCTGCTTTGGTAGCTGGGAAGAAAACAAGAACCCCAGGACACCAGTTTCTTTACCCCAGGTGGCTACCGTATGCCATACAAAATCTCTCTCTCTATGTAAAATGATGTATTTGGATATGTGTTTGCCTACATTAAGCCCTTATGTCAACTGCTAGGGTAGTTGCACAGTAAAAATAGAAACCACGGGACACAAATTTTCTCATCCCTGGGGTGGCTAGTATGTGCCATGCAAAATCTGTATAAGTAAAATGATATCTTAAGATGTGCATTGACTTTTTTATCAGAGGCAGTTAGTCTGGTCCTACCCAGTCTTGCAGGGTATATTTAGCAATCACCAAGAAAGGTATCTCTCCAAATTTTTTGTCTGTGGGACCGATCAGCACTGACTTTGAATCTCTTACCTACAGCTGCCTAGTCTTGGCCATGGAAAGATTCAAACTATGTGTCATTTTAACTTTGGCTTGCAGTCCTATACCTAGCTACCTTGAAACAAGAGTCATTAAGCTCAGTGGGACTTGCTTCTCAATATACCTAGAAAATAGAACTATAGATTGTTATTTGTTGTTCTGTCCTTTCAAGTCAACTCTGACTTATGGCAACTCTATCATTTGGTTTTCTTGGTAGGATTTGTTCAGAGGAGGTTTGCCACTGTCTTCTTCTAAGGCTAAGAGAGTGTGATCTGCCCAAGGTCACCTAGTGGGTTTCCATGGTTTAGTACAAATTCAGACCCTGATCCCATTAAGTCCTAGTCTAGCAGTCAAACTGGTACAGCTTGCTAGCACTATGGAGAAGTATATATCACATAGAGTCTTGCTTGTCAGTAGAATGACTGGGGGTTGCAATAAAGGTAAGTAGGCCTACAAAGGATTCTTGGTTTTGTAAGATGTTTTGATTTTGTGTTGTTTGAAAGCCAATATTTAGGTCCAATGTTTATCCAAGAATTCTGAAAAGTCCACATTGAAAATTGACAAAATGACAGCCATCCAGCTGGCTGTCATTTTGTCAATTTTCAACGTGGACTTTTCAGAATTCTTGGATAAACATTGGACCTAAATATTGGCCTGTCCTCTCAGAATGTTATCAAAGCTGGTTAAACAGTGTGGCTCCTGGGGCAGGAATGTGGCTTTAAAGCCACCTTGGCTTTTAAAACAAGAAAATGTTCTGTGATGTTTTAGTGACTCATTCATTGTAGCAAGCGCTTTTGTGAGGTCTAAAAGGGCTTCATTCAGAATGTTATCTAGGATTTCAGCCAGGAAGCTATTTAGTCTGGAGAAGAGAAGGTTAAGAAGTAATATGGTAGCCATATTTAAATATTTGAAAGGATGTCATATTGAAGATGCAGCAAGCTTATTCTTTGCTGCTCCAGAGACTAGGACATAGAACAATGGATTGAAACTATGGGGAAAGAGATTCCATCTACACTTTAAGAAGAGCTTCCTGGTGGTAATTGCTGTTTAACAGTGGAATATGCTACCTCATAGTGTGGTGGGGTCTCCTTTTTTGGAGTTTTTTTTTGAACCAGAAACAGTATGGCCATCTGTTGATTGTGTTTTTCTGCATGGTAGGGATTGGGCTAGATGGCCCTTGTGGTCTCTTCCAACTCTATGATTCTGTGATCTATGATTACTTGGTTCTATAAATTGCACATTGATGGGGTGAGGTTGAAAAGAATCAGCTGGCCAAGGTACTGACAGTGACTGTTATGTTGTATATTATTTGGGCCATTCACCAAATTGTGCTTAGAACACAAGCAAGAGACAAGAAAATAACGGCTGACATCCTGTTAGTGTTGTATGTAGGCGTACAATTGACTTATGCCTATATATGTCTTTTTTTGGTCAAGATAATCTCTCTTTCCTTCCACAGCAACCAAAGCCCTTCCCTTCTGCACTTGTAGTAGAGTTGCATAGCCATTTTGTATCTGATTGAGAGTGGGAGGAAAGGGGAATCTGAGACATGTCTGGCAATGTCTCCGTAGCCAGACACAAACTGCAGTCCAACATCTCAATGTAATGTAAATATCCACATGCAGAGATGTGCTGCAGCAGCACTATGTATCTCACAAAACGCTAGCTTTGCACAACACACATGTCAATGACTGGGTGCCATTGTACAGTATATAACGAGCAATGGACATTGCAGAACCACAATGCAGTGCTGCAGTGCACACTTTGCAGCCAACAGTGCTGAGGATTGCTGTATGTACCACTTTGCTTCTACCACGTTCAACAGAGTATGACTGTTGTGCTGAGGTGAATAATTCACCTCACACGTGTAGCATGACTTATGCATACATATGTTACTAGCAAATGATAATATCATCCAGTGAGACCTCTGGGGAACCCCAGCAGACCTCAGCAGCTAAACCCCCATTTTTCAAAATCAGAATTGAACTTCTGGCCTTCTCTGGTTTTATGCCCCCCCCCCTTTGACAGTCTTGTATGGTTCTTGCAGAGTTTTGGGACAGATCATTGGCCCCGGCCCAATTTTGGTCATCTAAATTATTAAGATGAATAAACTGAAAATCCTTCAAAGTTTAAAAACAACAGCTGATTGCTATGGGTCTGCCCAAACTTCAGATACAGTGGAGTGAATGCCACAAAAGTGGGGCCAACACCGAGAAAGCCTGCTGCTTCTAGTCTCCCTGGTCTAACATCTATGACAAGACTCACCTTTGAAGGTCTGCCTAGAACTAAGTCCTACTAAAGCTTAATGGGATTTACTTTTAGGTAAGTATGGTCGTATTGAAAGTAATGCCTGTCAAGTCACTCCTTTATTAACAACATGACATAACATCAACATAACAACAACAATTAATAATTCCTTTATTAACAACATGTGACATATGCAACTACATACACGTGTAAAGTAATTCTTTCTCTACAGCGTAGAACTATTTAAACTGGTCTTCCGCAGTGGTGATGCATTTGTACCACCTTTGAACCCACTGATCAAATCCACTTTGGAAAAACTCTTTTGGACACTCTCTGGTCCAGTGTCTGAAAGTGTCTTCCACTTTGCCTACATCATCAAAGCACTGTTAATTGATGAGGAACCCACTTGGCACACACTTCCTTGTATCCAAGGTTGTAAATAATCTGCTTGACAGCACTGTGACCACAACCAAGTTCCTCAACAGTCTTTTGGACAGTCATACACCAGTCTGTGCGAATTATGTCAACCACCGTATTTTGGTTTTCATCAGTGACTGCTGTCACCCACCTTTGCACATTATTTTCATCTGTTGTTCCCTCAACATACACATTTGTGGATGTCAGCAGCAGTACATTCTTCTTTGGTCAAAAAATTGATGACTGTTCTTTGTTTCTGCTTCATATTCATCATTTTGCAACACCTAGAAATACAGAAATTATGTCAATCATGCCGTAAGAATTACTGGTCTAATAGTATGATGTTTAGATTAATAGTTTCTGAGAAACCGGACACATGCATTACTTTCAGTACAACCCTACTTATAGGATTGTGGCCTTAATAATGGTGGTTTGGCAAGCAGGAACTCATGAGGTTTGATCTTTGCATACCTACGATATCAAAAAGTTGGAATCTATGTCTGAATTACACAGGAAGCTGAATCAACAAGAGTTAACTTGATTTTGATGTCTCCTTTCCTGCTCTAGCATTTCTTTCCTCCAACCTATATCTTCTCCATGCATATGGAATAATGAAGTTGCTGTAGTAGACAGTAAGAGTGAAAACCACTAACTAACCCTCTGCTTTCTTCCCTCCAGGACTCCATTCCAGCATCTACCTTACTCTTTGGCGATGCATCTGACAGTACCTCCAATTCTTTAGCCCAAAGATTAGGTATGGGTGTGTGTTTTTAAATTGTTTAGCACATGCAAATGGAAACCACGCTGTGAAAAGAAACATTATTTTCAAAATATGGTTTTATCCCCAAGGACTTGTAGATTAGAGTTGGGCAACTGTGGGAGGCTAGGAGGTTGCATTAGTTCCCAGGAGACCTTGGAAGGCTTACTTCCCACCCACCCCACAAAATCAGTTACAGTGGTCCCTTGACTTTCGCAAGGGTTCAGGGCACAACCCTCATGAGAGTCAAAAAAAGGCAAATAATTGCCCTCCCAGTGAGCGCTCACCCCTCCCTCTTCCTGCCTTCTTTCTGTAGCTGGCCTGGCAGAAGGGCAGGAGATTGCAGGAGGAAAAGCCTTCCCCCCTCCAGTCCAGTGCCTGTCGCCGGCGCAGCCTTCCTTCTTCCTGTGCACCTACACGGGCAAGGTGCAGAAGAGTGGAGCAGAGGGGAGGTCTTTCCCCCTGCACTCTCCTACCTGCTGCCTGTGCACCCTGCTTTCTTTCTGTGCGCTGGCAAGGGCACAAGACTGGAGGGAGGAAAGATCTTCCATCCTGCATTCTCCTGCATTTCACCCATGCGTGCTGCCTTCTTTCTGCACACCTGTGGGGCGACAGGCTGGAGAGTTAAGGCAGAAAGTTTTGTGTGCCTGTGAAACTTTCTCCCTCTCATCCGCTTGCCTTTTGCCCGGGTAGTGGGAGGAGGAGATTGAGGGGTGGGCGAGCAGGCATCTCACAAATAATCAAATTTGTAAAGGTCAGAGCCCTGGATGTGGGGGGACTGTACTTTTACCTCCAAAAGGGGACATTGGGGGCCTTTTTTTCTATGTTTCCTCCAGGGCAATTTTAGGCCCATGAGAGACCTTTTTTTAACAACAGGAAGTGTTAAGAAGTAATTTCTTGTTTTCTTTCTGTTTTAGAAGGCCTTTCCTGGGCCTAAAATGGCCCAGCGAGGCAAAACTGCAGCAAAAGGGCCATCATTCCTCCTCGAGGGCATTTAAGGGAATTTTGAGGCAAGCGTTTTTTGTTTTTTTTAAAACTTCTTTAACCTCAGGAGCCACAAAAACAGTGCACTTAGCCCTCCCTTGCCCTAGACCATTATACTGATATTTTACCCAGGTGAAAATAGGTTCTGGCCCACTCTTTACTCTCAATTTGTGCTGCCTACCTTTGAACTGGGTGGTTTTTTTTGTTATTGCTGAATACTGCCTTCTGAATTACCTGTTCATTATTTTTCGTGAAAAGCTGATGCCCCCCTGTTTTGTTTGTGCTTTAGCCAGCAAGACTAAAAAACAGATTTTTGTCAGCTATAACGTTCAGAGTACTGACAGCAACTTCATTCTGCTCGTAGAAAACCGAATCAAGGAAGAAATGGCAGCTTTTCCAGAAAAGTTTTAGCATGGCGTCGTCATAGCAGATTTGTGTTTTATTTGTACGTCTTCTGTTTCCTGATTTATTTTTACATAAAGTAAAAGATATTATGCTCTTTCCACGGTGGACTGACGTATTTTGGACAGCAAGATACCTTTGGCTTAGCTTCTCTGAAGCAGTGCAAGGGAAAGGAGGGAGGGAGCACGTCTGTGAAAATGGACAGAAGGGGGTCTTGGGCATTTATGCAGCTGTTTTTATCTTTTCCACTTCAATGGATTTCCAGTGGTAAGAAGAGAGGCTGAAGAAACAGTGGAAAAGGATAAGCTTAGGGATAGAAGGTGATGACATCTGGACCCCTGTGGAATTCTATAAGTAGAACAGCGTGCTTGCGTGGTAACATCCTATCTAAGTTCAAAGTGCTCAGATGCCTGAATTCTATGGCTTGGAATAATGGAAGCAGTAGTGTTTGGGTAAGGTTGCCACCTACTGGATATTTGGGGTATTGCAGACATAATTACCCAGCATTCGTCTTTTCTGGCCTAATTCTCTCAAATTGGGATATTTTGGGCTGTGACTGCCATCACTCTGTCAGTAGACCCTGCTGATTGGCATTGATGGAGGTTGTAATCCAAAATGTCTTGAAGCAGTACAAGTTGGGGAAAATTGGTTTAAATCAGCTGGTCTACCAGATGATGTTGCACGTTCCATCATTCTTTATCACTGACTGTACTGGCTAGATCTGTTGGGAGTTGCAGTCCTACAATATCTGGAAGGCTGCACAGTTCGCACTCCTTCTTAAGATAAATGACTACCCAGTCCACTTGGGCATTCAGTACGGTTAGTCTAATTGGATTGAACAGTCACGTAACAAAAGGTTTTTTAATTTATTTATTTTTTTGTTTTTCAGCTGTTTTCAAATACTTCAGAATCACTTTCAGGCGTTGAACAGAAAGGCAAAGCATTCAAAGAAATAGTATACAGTTGGCCCTCCAATTTTGTGGTTTCAGCATTCTCAGATTTGATTATTTGTGGGTTATTTTATTTATTTATTAAAAAGAACTTACTATATTTGCCCCACCACAGAATAAATATGTTCTCTCTAGGAATCTCTAGGTCTTACAGTATGATTCTGTGGTTCACGTCCACTGGAAGTGGGCCATAGAGTCATGCTGGGGGGCCTAGAGATTCCTAGAGAGGATACTTTTCTAGGCATTGGAAAGTCCTCCAGCATGACTTTATGGCTCACTTCCACCAGAAGTAGACCATAGAATCATTCTGGAAAATTTAGAGATTTCTAGAGAAGTGTTCTCAGGTAAACAATTAACATATGCGATTTTTATTTGTGTGGGTTTTTTCCACTTTCATGGGGGTCTTGTGCCCCTAACCCTTGCAAAAGTGGAGGGTTGACTGTAATCATAACTAATAGCATGGCTGCAGTAGCATGGCTTTGACCCGCCCCCCTTTCTCACCCTGTTTGCTCATCTTTCAGTGGTTATGTTGTGAATGAATTTGGATCAGATTTTCTCAGAACTACAGAGAGTCTCCCAAGCAGGAGTCAATCATTTTGCATTTCTTTAGGAAGAAGAATCCTAAATGGTTACCAATTCTGTAGCAATGGAGCCTGGTTTGGCCATTTTACTTTGGAGCCAGACTATGGCTGGAAACCTGTTCAGTATTTAATGTAAGCCAGTTCAGCATTTATGACCTTGAAGCTGTGGGGATACATGTTTATGGTTGTAGATGACTGAATATGACCCCCTAAACCCACGGTGCGTCAGGTTGGACTCGGGAAATGATGTCTGCAGCACACTCCCAGTTGAGGGGTGCATTGAGAGTTGTTGTGGCAGGATTCTGAGGAGTCTCTCCAGCTGGCCTTTTCAGTGCACCCCCTGACTGATCAAGGGCTGCAGTCATCATTTCCAAGCACTCCAAAAACTCTGAAGAGGTATGCTTTGGGGACTTGACATCAGCAGAATTAGCTTCAACGATGGAGCACCACCATCATACCTACATCTGAGAATTCAGGATCTTGGCTTTGATTGATTGATTGACCATGCTTAATTAAACCTGACCACTTTTATTCTGAGGCACAGCAGGGATACTGTCATTTGCTCACTATTGTCTCCCAGCTGCATAATGTCCTTCCAGCCCACTTTGGGCTTCCTTGCACCAGTTTCCGGGCAGAAATTACTTCTACCGTTTGTTCCTCAAGTTGCAAGTGGGAGGGAAGAGGCTTGTCTTGTGTATGCTCTGCAGTATGTTTCCCATCGGCTCCTGCCAAAATTGGAGGCAATACTCCTTCATTTGCCCAGTCAGCACTCCCAAGGATCATATAGTACAGTCAGACATTCACATACGCAACTCCAATGAAGACTCTTGACCATTATTTCCAGGGGGCCTCTGAAGACCGGTTGGCCATGGAATACTGGAATTTTGATAGCCTTAGGCTATTCCTATGATGCTGTGGTTGGCAATAACAAAATACTAGACTAGGAAGACCTTTGGCCTCACTTCGTAGGGTTCTTCCTCTGTTTGTAACTCAGAACAGGGCATTGAACCTGCGGCCCTCCAGGTGTCGTCAGACTACAACTCCCATCATCCTGATCAATGGCAGCGGCTGATGGGAATCTGACACTAGCACCCTCTGATAGTGACTGTGTTTTGATTTAGGCCCCAAGGAATTTCTGTAGCCCCAGACACTGGTGTGCTGTGGGCAAGAAAGACAGACAAGGCATGGAATGCTAACCGGGCAACGTCTGTTTTTATTCCTGTACATTTACATACAAAGTTGTTTCAGCAGGTACACCGGATGTAACATCATGCAGACACTTAGCTTTTAAGACTGTTCTTCAGTAGTTGATTTTTTTTTAAGCTTGTGCTATGAAGAAGCACCAAACTACTCATGATCAAAAAAACCCATACAGTAACAACAATTAGTCAATAAAACTTCATCAGGAACTGGGGGGAAGGGGGGAGGGGATTCTCACCCACTACAGACATTTCACGCTACTCCATTCCCAAAACATATTTGCACACAATATATTGAAAAATGAGGTTCTGTTAATTTTAAAAATCAAGTGTGAATGATCTGCCATGCTTCCCTGTTGTCTTTCTGTCCCAGCTACAGATGCAATTCGATATATGACATTCAGAGTTCTTTTTTTTTATGGCACTTGTGCACTTGATGAAATAGTTTTTCTCCCCTTGTTTGTTTGGCTTTTATAAATTGGCAACAAAAACGAACTATTTCCAATTAAATTACAAAAACAAATGCAGCCAACAGTTCAGTACACCCAAGCAGGAACTCCTTACCACAAGCATTAATAAAGTGGTTTTCTATTCCATCTTTACAATCTTTTGGTAACACACTTTATACAAAAATGTAGTTTCTTTCAGAGTTTATTCTAGATATTTATTTTCACTCTGTTAAAAGGTTTTGAGAAAATAATTTCAATGCTTATTAGTAACAGTAGTAATTAAAAAGCCATATGGACTGGATGAGCTTGGCTCAGAAGAAAGAAGAAACAAGAGTTGAGTCAGGAGTGTGAACATTGGATGCTTGTGGTGTGGTTGGACTTCAGCACCCATGATCCTTCACCATTAGCAATCCTAGTGAAGCCTGATGAGCGTTGTAGTCCAACAACATCAGGAGGGCGACATGTTCCCAGAACTCTGATCTGAATGGACAGTATATTGACCAGCATTTTCTACCTGGGATGATATTGAGGACTTGTTCCCCTTGAGGGGACATATACCTCCCCTTCTTGGAATGGCAGGCTGCCTTGGTTCTTGAACGGACACCCTGGGTGTTTCTACAAGACCTGCCAAGTGCTATGTGTTATCTCAAATCACTTGACAATGGTAAAGAACTAGTCCAGGAGTGAGCAATTATGGCCTCCCATGGCTTGTTGGGTTGCAGTTCCCTTAAGGCTTAAGTCCTAGCCAGCACAGTCCGTTAGGAGGGATGCTGGAAATTACATCTGGAAAGGTACAGTTGCCCACCGCTTTCTACAGCAATGGCATTCTCCAGTCCTCCCGTGCTCTAGCTGGTCTCATAGTTGCACTGCTGTGGGCAGAATTAACTTGTGGTAAGGCATAACTAGCCTACATTCGGAACAGATTCAAGTGATTCACCTGATCATAGTACACAGCAGACAGCTAGGAAAAGTTGCATTTTGGCTTATAATTCCTAGAGTCCTCTAGGGAATTCTGGAACTTGTACTCCAAAAACAGCTTCTGAATTCTGACATGATGTGGACATGACTGCAGCTCTTTCAACTATAGGCTGTCATGCCTAGACATCCATGGCTGGCATTCAAGTTGGAGTGGTAGTGACAACTTGATTTTCCTGCCGTATTATATAGTAACCTTTTGTTAACCAATGGGGGAGGAAAATGGCACAGAATTTCTGATTGATGCCAAAGGATTACTTTTCACAAGCTTTCCAGACATTTCCTCTCTTGAGGGAAGAATGGAATCATACCTGCAAGTCATGCCCACTGCTGCCAATGCACTTGGATGCTCTCTGGTAAATATGAAATGGAGTTATGTATGCACTTTACTGCCACATAGATGGCCATTAGGAAACAGCATGTAGGTTTAATTCCTTGACAAAAGCAAGCACCACCTGAGGTTTAAGCAGCATTATGGTCAGCTCCCAGATGCCCTAGTCAACATGGCCAATGTAGGGGATTCTGGGAGATGCAGTCAAAAATGTGGAAGGTCAAAAATACCCCCCTCCAGATTTGAGGAAGCTTACCCATCTAAAAAAAAAAAAAAGGCTCCAAAAATGGCAATGACAGAGGATTTTTGCCCCTGATGTAAGGGCTCATTTCTTTTTGCTTCTGCTCAAATAGAATTTTGCAGGACCTTTGAAGTACATCAAAATCATTGCAAAACCTGTTTATCCAAGATAAGGGCAAGATGACTACCATCACTTTATCATAGCTGCAGCCTTCTACATGGCTAAGAAAAAAAATGCCTGTCTTGATTTCCAGTTTTGCTTGCACTGTTGTTGCTGTCTCAGTTATATGCTGCACAGTAGAATGTAAATAAGTTCCACATGTTTCCTTGGCTAATGAAACTTGCAGTCCATTGGTGATGTCTGCAGACCCATTGTGTACATAACCACTTGCACCTATGGAATAGGTAAGAGATATAAAATGAAAAGTGTAAGCCAAGGGTGGCCAGCTTCTGGCCAGACTTCAAATGCCAGCATATTTTATAATGGGCTGTGCTGGCTGGGGCTTATGAGAACTGCTCTCCAAACTGGCCACATTTGCCCACCCATGGTCAGATCAAATGAGCATACCATGAAAGGCCCTCTGAGTTAACATGAAGACTACCTAAAAGAAGAGTTCAATATTTGACAAACCCATTTAGAAATTATGGCCGGAATCCTGTTGAGGACATATATCTTCATAAGCAGGCTTATGTCTATGGTGATTAGAATTAGGGAGTTCCATAACGACTATATCCAGTAAAGGGCTGCTGCACAGATAGATGGCCACAGAACCGATTCACAACATGAGCAATATGCACTTAGGACACTCACTAGGGAGTGCCGACACATATTGGGATACTCTTGCCAGTGTCCCATTGCAGATCTTTGCAATTCACTAACAGAGTTCTTGATATAAAGTTATGTAATATACACTATGATATAGGATTCTGGATGATGTCTGTTCATAGAAAGAAATGGGTATCAGCAAGCCTGCCACAGTTTGCAATACAACAGCTAAGGCTTGCTTTTTGAGATTCAAGAAAGCTTGCTTTTTCCCTCTGCCTATATAGAACTTCAGAAATGCAGTGCTTCTAAAAGGCTTTAAAACTGGGTGATCAACCTGATTCAATCAGAGGGTCCAGATGTTGTATTCCATCTGTAACACTCTAGTTTTTTCCCCCCTCACAGACCTTGGACCAGTTACTTTTTGGGACTACACATCCTGGAATCTCTCAGTCAGCAAAGCCACTGACCACTTTTCCAAACTCTGAGTTTTCCAGTCATTCTTCCCATTAAAAACAAAACAAAACTACAAAGGAGGAAAAGAAAGAATAGTTGCACAGTGCCTTTTGACCAGTTATGCTGGGAGCTGTCTGTCTCGAAGCACACAAGGGAGATGTTCAAATTATTTAGGACAACACTGTCCTAAATATTTTTTTTATAAATTATTTAGGACAACAATGGAGTGTACTGTGGTCTGTTCTTTTGCCATATTGATCATTTCATTTTTGTCTTACCTGTTCACCAAGGCAGTCTTGAATCAATTATTTAATACGAGTTGTTAGGCTAGTACTTAAAAACTTCTCCAGTCAAAGCATTATGAGAAGTTAATTCAGTTATCTGAAACCAAGCAAACCATCAGACAAGTTGGGGATGAACTGTGAAGTACTAATTCCAAATGTCAGATTTAAGACCAAAATGTTAAGTATATATGAAAGTCACCAAGTGCTCCTATCACCTTACATTGTTCTTTTACATATGCTGACACCTTTCTCTCTTGGTCTACTCATTTGTAAAGTTAAAAGAGCATCACATTGGAACAGGAAGCTAGAAAGCGCAGCAGGTGACATAAATGAACACAACAGAGACTTAAAACAGTGCTAAAATGCAATAAATTCCATAGGCTGGTGAGTGGTCAACATGGAGGGTATTTTAGTCTACAAATATATGCACAGAGGTGGGAATTAAAAAGCTGTTCTGTATCACCTGGACTGCAAAAGTGCTGTGTGTCTGCTCTACATGTTGACAACCAATTCTTCTCTCTCTCTTTTTCTCTGTAATGCATTTCAAAGCATTGAAAAGCACATCCAGCTTATCCTTCACAGATATTACAACAAATCCATTGTTCCTGATACATAGCTTGTAATAAAAGCATTATACAAAAGGCAAAAGGCATACACAAATTTGGCACATGAATATTGCACAGTTCAAAAGGCCATGTTTTATTTTATTCCTCCCCACCCAATGCAAATGTAAGATTGCAATTGTTTGGATGTTAACAGAACAGAGGAGAGATGGCCATTTGGTGGGCAGAGCCAGACAGTTTCCTCGAGAGTGTAAGAAAGATTGGGCTCACACTTCTTTTTCAGCAAGGCTTACAGCAGTGGCACTTCAGGGAGAGAGAAAACACACAAGAATTGACCGTTGACCAAATCCAGTGTCTCATTTTGTTCTTCTCCTCATCAGGCTTGAGAAAAAATTCCCCAAGTGTCTCTTCCTCTGTTATGAAAGTTAGCAGCTTTAACATTATTATTATTATTATTTCTCAAGTACATAAACTTGCATCTTTTGTCCAGGCCTATTTTGCCCCCCCTAGCAAATTTAGCCAGCCAGCGCCAGAGGCTACTGTGCTATTTTGCCATGTGACAAGCAGCCAGGTGTTGAGCTCGGTGCAGGTCATGGGAGTGCAAGAGGCACTCTGACAGAAGATGGGGAGAGAAACACAGATAAAGTCAAGACAATATTTAGAGCAAAGAAAGGACCATGGCAGGGAGGGAGACTTAACAGGGAGCCCTGCCCTTTGCCCGCCAATGCAGGATGTATATCAAACAAAGTGGCTGTCAAATGGATGGCTCAAGACATCACTGCACATGAGGCTGCTGCATTCACTTAAAAAATGGCTGTACCACGGGGCAGTCAATCACAAATGGATGGTCTGAGTAGAAGGGGAGGGAGGGGAAATAATTAACTCCAAGTTGCCACAAGTTCAGAACTCCCATGGCATGGACCTGGCACTAAATGGCTCTCCTTGCAGAGCCAACATTTAAGGAACCAACATTTGCAGAAGGACAAATGGCTGGCCCAACCTATTGCCAGCTCTTGGGGGAAAGAAATTTTCTTTTTGTTCCCCTAACCCACTGTTCCTCAACATATTTTATGCGGAGGCAAACCGTGCTATATTTCAGCAGACACTACCTCAAAGCAGATTCAAGGTATCAAGTGTCTATTTTTAGTCAAATGATCCCAAGGAATCAGTTGATTTAATTTACTGGTGGGTAGGCGGGATGAGAAATCCTGCAAAAGCACTTAGGATTTTATTTTGGTGCACTTAACAACCGCTTCCTATAGATTTTCGTACTGAAGATGGCAGCCAGCTGACAACACAGCAATGCTATGCTTGGAAAGCTGGGCAAATTGCCAGTCTCCATGTCAAGCCTACTCTGGCTATCCAAAGATCCCTTCCACTGGTTTATTCCTCATTTCCCCCACTTCTGTTCCCTTAATCTGAAATTTTTAATTTATTATGTCAGTTCATTTACAATGTTATCACTTATATTCATCCATTAGAAACTGAACAGTCTTGGGGACTGTGAGGGGCACACAGCTGAATCCCTGTTGGGTAGCCAAAAATCCAGCCTTGATGCTTCTGAGACAAGCATTTTCGAGTCCTAGACCCTTCTGGCTATCATTTTTTCTTCCCAACTTGGAGATATTCTTCTAAAATGTGTAGCAAATCATTGTGATACTTCCTGTTAGATTAAAAATCACTCTTGGCAAAGCACTGAGTTTATCACTAAGCAATGCTTTCTTTTTTGGGACATTGGTTGTCATTATGAATAAACATTTTCAAAACTTCTCTATGGAGAGACACATTTCCCATTTCAGTCCATACGCCTGATTTTCTTTGAGGTGGACAGGGAAGACTTTGTACAGTAGTTTGTTTTCGACTTTGACTTGCAAATGGACTCCACTACTTGTAACATTGGGAAAACAGCTTTTAATAATATGCCAGGACTCGCTAGCCAAACTCTTCTTCTGCAATCTAGAATTTTAATTTTGGAATTTCAAGTTGAGATTTTTGTATGCACATCAGGTAAACCAGGTTGGGGAGAGCAGGGGAGAGAGAGAGGGCTGGGTGATTCTGGAGAGACTGAGAAAATCTGTTGAACCAAAAACATCAGTAGTCTATGAATTCATTGTTGCAGCAAGAAACACCTCATTCCTCCAACAAAAAATACAAGAGACAATGAAAAAAACACACAAGCAAAACAGAAAAACAAACAAAATGAAACCCATGATTTCTTTCTTGGAATGGCTGTTCTTCTGGAGAACAACATGGCTTCATGTTTGTGGTCAACAAGAGGGGGAAAAAGGCAATAAAGTGCTTCATGGAAACAAAAACGAAATCATCAAAATAAATAGAAATATTTTCATGACAGGGAGGAAAGAAATGTTCTGATGGGCTGTTCTCTCCAGTCAGCTTGCTTTGAAGATGTCTTCCCCCCACCCCCACCCAAGCAACTGTTTCCAAAGCAATTTGTACTCCAACCAAAGATTCCTACAAGAAGAAGCTTGAGCAGCAGAGTCCAATTCCCCTGTGTATCCATCCCTTCTTTCACGGGTCTGTAAACCTTCTGCGGAAAGCCCGCCCACGCCAAAGTGCTCCTCCTCCAATCAGCTACATTGTCTTCATCCCATTGGCGGTGACACTCTCAGCCACACTGTCGTTCACAGCAGCTGCCGAATCGTGGAGGCCCGAGTAATCCTTGAGTTCGGAGTTTGTCAGCAGCAGGGGCTGCTCCCCCTTCTTATGTGGCAGTAGGGGCTGCCGAGTGTAATGTTCGCCATCTGGAATGTTCTCTGGTAGGTTCTGGTTTTTGCTCTCGGGCAAAAGAAGGATACAGATGATGCAAATGAGGGTGCAACAGGCAAAGATCACATGATGGAGGAAGTAGCCTTTCTGGTTGTGGAGTTCCATGATAGGAGCAGTCAACATACCAAAGCCTGCGCTGGCTTGGACAAGGCCCAGCCCACCGCCCCTGAGAAAACAAGCACACCCTTAATAACCACTACAAAATATTTTTTCAGTTGGTATTATAGCATAATAAACAGTTGGCCCTCCACATCCATGGGTGTCACTTTCATAGATTCGATTATTTGTGAGTTTCTCCAACCCCTGCCCACCTCAAATACTTTTTTTCCAGGGGAACCTTCCCTCCCAGCAGTCCCAGTCAGACCACAAAACCCTTTAAAAACCCACCTCTGCTCCACTTCCTCCTCCACTAGCTTCTGCCTGGCCACCTAAGGATGGCTCACAGCCTGATTTCTCAGCACCACAAACCATCTCCAGATGCCTCCCCCACCCATGGAAAGAGATGGGCAAAAGAGAAGCAGTACAGGATCACCATGACGACTCACCCCCTTTTCCTCTTCTTTCCATGGCCTGGTTTGGACCCTAAGTGCCTGCTCTCCCCACCATGCCTTGATCCCCTTCTCACAGACACCTGTGCATTTTGATATTTGCAGTTTTCCCACTTTTGCGTGGGTCCTAGTGAACGTGGAGAGCCAATTGACAGAGAAGCTTCAAATAGACAGGGTTACTGATGGTACAGTTCTTTCTGCAAAACTTTATCCTCCTCTGATGTGTATAACTTATATTCTGCCCTCCTTTAATATGAAGAAAACCGAAGGAAGCTTATGATCATTATAAAATTATTTACAGTAAAAATAATAGCAACAGTTAAGCCATTCTCCACAGAATATGGACTTGAAGGAAATCTTTAAAAGCAGCCCTGATGTATTTAAAGAAAAGAAACTGATCCTTATTTACCCAGTCAACTTGCTGTCTTAAGGACAACCTAGTCAGGAAGCCAGAGTGGAAGAGGAATGATTGGAATTGAAGTGAGGAAGTAAGAAGGTGCGTAGGTATGTTCCAAGATATGTTAAACTATGTTACATATTATGTATATTATTATATTCTTATGATTATATTTATCATACTTAGGCTTCATGGTTTTTTTAGAGATCCTTCCTATTCATGTGTGTATTGTATGTATAGGTATGTATGTATGTGTTGTCTTTAAATATTTTATGTTTTTACTTAATTAAAAAAAAGCAGTATCATTCAAGCTAGGTCTAGCTGTATTAACCTTATCCAGCAGAGGTGGATGAGCCCTAAGAGTCCATTTTCACCCCTCCATGACCCATTGTGGGCAACAATGCCCCCCCCCAAACTGGAAGCAGATGGAAATCCACTTCTGGTTTCGTTAAACATTGTCTGGGGGACAAAGCAAAGGAGAATTTCTGCTCTTGGAGGCAGCAAGCCAGGGGCAGACAATACAATACAAACAAGTAATACATCCTGTGGTGCTGCCAAACTGCCAAGAAGCTCATCTGAACAAGCCCAGAGGGTCATGTGCCGAAGTGACTGGTAATGAGACTTGGGTCAGGAAACCTTCTAAACTGAAACAAAACACTGGAAGAGAGGAGAAGCATGGTAATTATACCTCGGAAGCATGCCTGATGAAGAATGAGGGAATTCTGGGAAGACTATGCTCCCAAGAACACACGGTGCTCCGTACAGCACTGTGAAGTATTTTAGGATCTCCTGTGAGGAGGGGATTTACACATGAGAGAACACAGTCTTTGTTGTAAACCAAGTTTTACAACTGCAACCTCCTTCTGCTAGGGATGGCAGGAACTCTTAACAACAAGAGAAGCAGTGACTGGCTAGAAACTGGTGCCCCAGAATAAAAATGGTGGTGTGATTTGGGAGATGCACTTCGAGTTATCGGTACTTGATTTTAAAAAAAAGAGAGAAGTGTTGGAAGGAATGAATTTTAGATCAATAAAGCTTCACTGTACCATTTGGACCACAACTCACAGAGGGCACGGCCAACATGAAGTTATATTCCAGAAAAGAACCTTTTCCAAGGTTCAGCATCAAATATCTTATTCAGATTTATAACCTGCCTCATCCCTGTGGCTCAATCATAACCAAGTTTAATGCTCAATTAAAAAAAAAAATCTGGAAGATTAAAAAACCAGTAAAAATACAGACAGTGTGTGTTATCAGAGGATATAACCCACATGTCACAAACCTATTAATAATCTACAAAACTAAAACAGTCTCTCAAATGAAAGTTATGGTTACTCTGTTTTGAACCTGCACATTTTCGCTGAATAAAGTCTAACAACTGTATGTCATTGGAAGGGGAAAACATTTGCTGGCATAGCTTGTTCAGGGAGCAGGTAGAATTGTTGCCATCACTGCTGCTAAGTACAACAACAACAACTTAGTTGATTAATTAATAATAACTAATAATTAATAATAATTTCTTTCATTAATAACTTTGCTCTCCATCCCCAGATAGCTTAGAAATGTTGCCATGGGAAATTCTCAGCATCTTCACTAGGGGGCAGGCTTTCCTCACACTTAGTTATTGGCCGCTACATACAGTACCATTTTAAAATATCAAGGTTGAAAAAAAATCTGAAGTCACAGTTTCTTATCATTATATGCACTTTGTATCATCCTGCTGTTTCTCGTCTTATATTTGAGGCAGGCATTTAGACAGCAGCACAGTCATTGAATTTAAGAAAACTTATTATAGTAGCTGATTCAAGCTCCATAGATCTGCAGATACATGAAAACAAAACTTTGAGAAAAGCACGCCTTCTTTCAGCTGATAGATATGGATGCTCCTGTTGCTGCACACCCCATCTTAAAAAGAGACAGCCTACACCAGGCATGAGAAGGCAGGGGGAGCAGTGTAAAGAAACACTTATTCTGAGATACTGCCTGTCACCTGAAGTTTTGAGAACTTCTGGTTTTAAAAATAATGCAATTGTTGAAAAGATCTCTGGTAATAATTTGAAGCACTGGTAAAATTCTAGTGGCTAATCACTAGTCTTGCACCAACTGTACCAGCTTGCAATTTGCTTCAGAGTTAAATTCAAACTGCTGGTTTTGATCTACAATATCTGAAATGGCTTGGGACCAAGATATTTGAAAGGCCACTTACCATATTTGCTGGCATATTAGACGCACCAGCGTATAAGATGCACCCTATTTTCAGACAGTATTCTTTCGGAAAAAACATTTTTATTACCCCGTCCCCCGTTCCCGTTGTTTCTGCCTGGGTGGGGAGACCTCCCTGCCAGGCAGTAAGAACAGGAAGGGGTGTGTGTGTAAGAAGCTCTCTTCTCTGCCATCCCTGTTCTCTCTGCCTTGTGAGGAGAGCTACCTGCCAAGGCAGAAAAAATAGGAAGGCAGGCAGGTACGGTAGGTAGGTAGGTAGGTAGGTGTGTGTGTGTGTGTGTGTGTAGGAGAAGCACCCTTCTCCACGGTTCCTGTTGTCTCTGCCTTGGGGGGCAAACTTCCTCACCCAGGCAAAAGGAACAGAAAGGTGCCTTTCCTTTTTGCCTGGGTTGGGACTTGCTGGAGCACTCTTTTCACCCCCCTTGCTTTCCTATGCTTTGGCAGTAGTTACTGTATTTGCTGATGTATAAGACACACCACATTTTCAGAAGGCATTTTGTGGGGAAAAAAGTGCATTTTATACACTGCTAAATATTGTGCTTCCACATGATTCTGCCTGGAATCTGAGTTTCTCAGCAAAGGCCCTCTTACATATCTCACCTCCTGAGAAGCCAGGTTGGTGACTGCACGAGAAATGGATTTCTCTGTAGCAGCACCTCATATGTGAAACTTCTCACCAAAGTCATGCTGGCTCTGTCACTTTGGAGTTTCCAGTGGGCACCTAAGGCTGCTCTATTTCGTATGGCTTCTGGAATAGTTTTAATGGTGTGTATTTTTACAAGTCTAGGTGTTAGACTAGGTTTTGCTTTGTTTCCACAGAATAATTTTATCTGCCTCTATCTGTTATACATCTTCTCAAGGGTACTCAGGGTGCTGAGAAAATATATATAAATGATAAAATAAACTACAAATCATTGCCACTGATTAATCCTTAATCACTAATTGGCTGGCTTTCATAAGAAATCCAAGACAGGCATCAGCCTGAAGTTGTCATCCCATCCCTAGTCTGTGACACCGGAACTATAGATACTGATCTGCTGTGCACGACTGTTCTAGGGACTGTGCCAGGATAAACTATGTGGTATGCCTTGAATGCTCTAATGCAGTGGTTCTTAACCTGGGGTCCAGGGATCCTGGGGGTCCACAGGGGGTCTGCAAAGTCCTGCTGCTAGACCACAACAGCAGCAGCAACAGGGAGATGGCAGCAGAGGGCATTTGCAGGTGCTGAAACTGCAAATGAAGGAGGAGTTTAGGTGTGCTCGTACATATCCAAACTGCCACATCATTGATGAAAGGGACATGGCAGCAGGCATGTGCATGTGTGTGCGCCCACACTATGACCCTGGAGACCAAGGTTTGAATTGCCACTCCGCCACAGAAACTCACTGGTTTACCTCAGGCAGGGCACATTCTTTCAGCCTCAGAGAAAGGCAAAGGCAACAAATCTTACCAAGAAAACTTTCATGATAGGTTCACTTTAGGGTTGCCATAAGTTAATTTTCAAAGAGGAGGACATGATGGCTAAAAAGTACCTCCCTCTCTCAGTGGCACTTTATTGTTGTGTGCCTTCAAATCACTTCTGACTTATGGACACTCTAAAGTAAACCTATCACAGTTTTTTTGTAAGATTTGTTCAGAGGTGAGTTGCTTTTGCCTTCCTCTGCAGCTGTGAGCATGTGACTTGCCCAAGATCATCCAGTGTCTGAGGAGGTATTTGAATCCTAGTCTCCAGAAGCCTTTGATAAATAAATAAATATTTGAAAATTCAAATAAACATTTGAATACTTAAATCTAAATTGAAAATATTTAAATCTTGAGTTAAGTCTTAGAGATCCACAGCAAAAAATTATATTTGCAAGGGGTCCCTGGTAAAGAAAAGTTTAAGAACTACTATTCTAATGTACTGCTACAGTAACATGTTAATATTGTATTATTGTAAAATATCATGAGATGATAACATTATAGTAATATTATGATAATAATTATTATATAATATAATAATCATTAGCAAAATAATCAGTGTAATAATACTAATAGTGATTACTCTGAAAAGTGACTGAACAGCCCTATCAGTTAATTTTTGACATAGTCTCATTTGCTCGCTCCACAAAACTGCTTAGTTGGGTATATTCATATTTTATGTTATTTATTTTATGTTCTTTATTAATAGCCCATCTTTCTCCCCATATGGAACCCAAGGTGGCCGACAGTGTAAATTAAGGTATGTTTCACCAACTTCCTAAGAATTATCTCAATTACTTCCTAGCAATTATCTTTGCTGTTATAAATGCCATCAGTTTTGACTTATGGCAACCCTATCATTCAGAGACCTCTAAGTCACCCTCTCATCAACAGCCCTGCTCAGATCTTGCAGACTCAGAGCTGTGGCTTCTTTGACTGAGTCTATCCATCTATAATGCGGTCTTCCTCTTTTCCTGCTGCCTTCTACCTTACCAAACATTATTGTCTTTTCTAGTGAGTCATGTCTTCTCATTATCAAAATACAATAGTCTCAGTTTAGCCCTCTCCTATTTAACTTCCACCCAAGCTGTCTTGTTCATTCATCAGAGATAAGATAATCCTTGTTGTTAACATGAGCATTTATATTGAGGTTAAACAGGAGAATCCAAAGTACTGTATAGGCTTGTGTATAAGTGGACCTCATGTATAAATTGAGGGCAGGTTTTAGGGCCAAAATTATGGGATTTGGTATGACCCATGGATGAGTCAAAGGTCATTCCACAGAGTGGGAAAAGTGCCAGTGCTGCCTCTAGGGGCCAGCCACTGCTGCCACCGTTCTCCCACCCTCAGAAAGTCCTTTCACCACTCTACTCAGAGAAGGGGATGGTTCTTATTTTGATGAAAGTCAAGGTACTGTATTAATTTTTATCACAAAAGGAGCCACCCCTTTCTCTGAACAGAGTGGCGAAAGGTGAGAATCTAAAAAGAAGCATTAACTCCCTCTATTCTTTTGGTGCTACTTTGAGGGGAAGTGCCAAAGAACTGCTTCTGCCACCAACATTTTCCTCCTAAGGAATTCAAAAAGGCCAGAAGCGGCTCAACAGCAGAGAAAGTAGAGGGGGTTGGTGTTTCTTTAGGTTCTCCTGGGATAGTCTAAGCTCTTGCTTTTCGCCACCTTCTCAGAGAAGGGGATGGTTTCTTTTTTGAAGAGTTTTCTGGGTCAATTTTTTACTAAATTTCTAGACTTATATATGAGTATACGAAGTATTTGTTACTGCATGGGATGCTGATCCTCTTTCAGCATGTTTCGGTATTTCCTGTTCACCTCCTTGCATATGTAACAAACTAGTGGTTTAAATGAACTCAAGGGGTTTTGTTGCCCAGAATCATAAGACAGAAGCCCTTAGAGCAGACAGGATAGTTTTTGTTCACTGCTGCTAATCTTCAGCAAGGTCACTAAGTGGGCAAAGGGAGAAGAGGTGCCCCAACTGCTGAGAAGTGAATGATGCCAACTTGTTACCCACTTTGCGAATGCATCACTACTCTACTCTTTCTTTGCTTCTCCCATAATTACACTGTTCTACCAAAAGAACTCATTTGTTGCTTTGTAGCAGAAAACACGTATACACACATGCATGAAACACACAAACACACTTGCTCCATCAACCAGTTTACTGCAGAAGGATTTCGAGTTTCATTTTGTTAAAGTGTTTCAAAGCAGCTTTATAATTAACTCCTTGGCATAAAGAACCAGAATTCTTCAATGATGCCTAAGCTCTTGGCAGCCTGGGACTGGAGGAAATGACCAGAAATAAGGGAAGGGATCAGCATACTAAAAACCTCAGTTAATGATGTTATATCAAAGAGCTGGCACTCCAATGGCTTGCAGAGATCTGAGTTTTGAGAGCACAAGTATTGTTGATTGAATCTGTTCACAATCAGACTTTGGCTTATGACAAAGAAAGTCTATATTCCAGTGGATGCTACTGACCTCCTTTTCATTTTATTTTAACTATATGTTTTTGCTCTGTTTTATAATACAGTCTGGCATCTTGATCAGCAGTTATGAGACAGTAAGCTGGACCTACACTCTCTTAAACTTCTGACATTCATGTTTTTGACCATTAAAAACCAAACCAAACACAACTCTCCCAAACTTTGTTTTTCATGCTGGGGAATTACATCTGCAGTATTCCCCTGGTTTTGGGGAGTGGGACTGGAAGAAGTAGTTGCAACAGGGCCCCAAGGAGTCTCTTCAGCTTCCTGTTCTCAAAGCACTCTGCACCTGGCTGAGCACAGCAGATGTCATTCCCCAGTACCCTGATCTGCAACTCCTTGGAAAGGCTTCAGCTGACGTTCTGACAAGCTGAAAAGGTAGGTCCTGGGGGATGGCATTTGTGATAATGGACTCTTCCTATTATCCAGGCAGCAGAGCTGAAGATAGTTCCCTCTCCAGGTAAACCAGGGATTAATGAGGTGAGGGTTTAAGTTACATTTACTGGGGGTCACCATCACAGAGGAACATCAGAGATCACAAGAGACAACTGCCCAATCAACAAAATTAGATGGAGAACAAGGTGAGAAGCTTCCACATGCTTCAGACCAGAAGTTATAAAAAGGCCTCAAGAAACCATGAGGTGAGGGAGACAAAGGAACATCAATGAGAGACAAAGGAGTGGTAGCAGGCTGGGCAAGGCTTGTCCAGACTCTTGGGTTCTCCCCTACACCATCCCAATATCCTGATAGTAATGTGAGTAGAATAGAAATGTTTTCAGGACTTATTTCTTTTAAACCTCTGGCTGAAATGACCTAGGCTTGTCTGTAACTTTGTAACTGCTAAGTAACACCTGAAGGGAGATGCCTTCATGAATAGAATATCTTCTGTCATTGTGATTGCCTGCTTAGAATAAAAACCTTCTAAATATCTCCTCTGTCCACGCTGTCTTCTCCACATGCCTTGCTGGTTTGTGTGTTCAGATAGAATTCCCTTCTCCCACAGAATGTGGGAGAGGGAGGCCTCTTAAGTCAGATGTCTGAGTCTAGAGACTCCTTCCCCAGTAGCTTCCTGCTGAATTACTGCATGATGGGGATTTCAAATCAGTACATGGGGGCAGGTAGATGATCTCCAGGGGCAAGGGTCCCATTCCCTACTTGAAAGCAGGAGACAGGATCAAGTAAGAGACCCCCCCCTTTCTCCTCACACCATTATCAGACCTAACTATGATGAGCTCCATCATTGCAGTCACATCCAACAATGCAGGATCTCAGCCACTGAGTGCTAATAAGATAACTTTACCTCATGCACTTGAAAATCCACCTGGATTTTATAACCCAACATTAAATTAAACATTTGGAATACCCCCTTGAATAAGAGAAGCTTTACACCAACTCAGTATTCTTTCAGGAGCCAAATTAAATACCTTCCTGTTTGCCCAGAAATTTTGACACAGTGGCAATTTTTGGATATGCAATGTGACAATCACCATCACACAGAACACATGTGGTGATGCTTATAGTTCACAACTTCCACATAGCTAGCCAACTGTGTCTCTTCAGTAGCACTCACCTGTCTAAGTTACTGGAAATGAGGATCAGAGGAACATGCAGCAGTGTGACACTGGAACTCTTAGGCGACAGCAGACAGCAGAGTCTGGGTGTCCTACCACTTTATTTTCCTTCCTCACATAGCCAAACTAGAGGAAGCATTAAATGCATGCCTGTATTGTAGTTCTAAAACAACCACTGTGGAATGGGAGGGGCCTGGTCAGAGTCAGAACCATGACACATGGGGGCAAAGAAGGAAGAAGTCTGCCCCATGTATTTTGCAGTCCCCAAATCCCTTGCCACATAAATTTCCCCTACCTAGAAGACTTAGCAACCAGTTTTTCTCAAAGTGTCCATCGTAAAATATATTGGTGGTCATCAGAGGTTTAAGCTACAAGTGAACAGTCTTTGATAGCAATATTTAGGGATGTTAGAACAACTCTGCTTTTTATTGCCTTACCTTATCACTGTTGGTGTGATTTCTGCACAGAAGAACACACTGAGACTTCCAACTGCGTGCGACGAAAACATACCCACTATGGAAAATGCAATGGAGAACTTCTCCTTTACGGTTTCACTCATACCTGTTAGGCATATGGAAAGGAATGTTCATCTCTATTCTATCAATAGGTATCTATGAAACAGACTTAATCTGACTTTATTTACCAGCTGCAAAGGTACTAAAGGAAGAGGAGGTGCCACATTATCCATTAGATTAACTGTACAGATGTGACTACATCCTCAGTTTTTACAGGAGCACACTGGGTAGCAGTGGGTGATGTGCTACTTTAAATGCAGTGTGCACCAGAAGGAGGTATCAGTGGAAATAGTCCCCCCGCCACAAAAGCAACGGTAGTTCTGCTGACCATTAATCAAAGTTCACATTTGTGACACCCAGAGGTGTACCTACAGCACGAAGGGAAAAATGAGGGGATTGGCTGCCATCACAAGAATTCTGCTCCCCTAATGAAGTTTTACTTCAGCCCTCAAATATCTAATATCGTAGTAATTTAAAACTTCAGTTGACAATTTAGCAAAACAGTGTAGGCATCCAAACTGAGGAGGCACGTTACCAAAGGAATACAAACATAGCAAATATAAAGAGTTAGCACCATTTTTAGTCTCTCATTCTCTACAATGCTAGAAATTTGGAGACTGAAGGAAAATTTCATTGGGGGAACAGAGTTCTTATTTGTGGGGCAAAGCCTTCAGCTATACCCTGGTGATTAGACCAAACAGAAGAAAGAGAAAGAAAGAAAGAAAGGAAGGAAGGAAGGAAGGAAGGAAGGAAGGAAGGAAGGAAGGAAGGAAGGAAGAACATTTAACAAAATTGGGGAAAAAAACAAGCTTTTGAAGCTCACTGGCTCCTTCATCAGGTGAAGGCAGGAAAAAAATCATCAGGAGAAACAAAAGTGATATAAAAGTGATATAAAAGTGATGGTGTTAAAGTCATAAGCTAGCAGGCTTCCATCTTGTGGGTTCAGATGTTATAGTGAGAATGGGTTTATTAAGGTGGAGACATCAGTCCCTACTTCCCCTATTTCCCAGAAAGAGAAGAAAGGTGAAGAAACAACAGTGACACAACAGTGACAAAGGCTGCAAGAGAAAGTGATTTCCATTCTCCATTGCAGTTTTAAAGTCTCCTCCCTTGAGATCTGTTCTGATTCTATCCAGTAAAGCCAAAATGTCCTATTTTGCCAGAATTCAGTGACTATGGCCCTTTTCGCACGCAGTTTCTGTTGTGAGAGGGCCCCTTGAGCGTCGCGTGAATGGGAGCGTCGGTCTGTACGACGCACTCACATTCACGCGATGCTCACGAGCCTAAAGTGGAATGCGCGTGCATTTTATTATTTTTGGCTGGGAGTCAAAAATACTGCGCGGTCGTGCAATGCTCCCAGGTCCCTTGTGCACTTACCTGCTGTGCGGTGCGTCAGATGAGCGGGCCAGTTGCGCTTCCTTCCCCAGCGCAGCCTACAGCTCCCAGGCTGCACTGCGGAAGGAAGAGGCGGTGTGCTTGCGCGACGGTCGCGCGACCAGTAAGCCAGCTGCGGGAGAACAGAGGAGTGATGCGAGTGCCTCGCGCAAAAGGCTGCTTGCGCGAACGGCACCCCCCACCTCCTCGAGCAGGTAACGAGCGGAAAGGGCCTTTGTCAGGAAGATCCCTGTTACTAGCGCCCTTTCCGCAGCTTCTCTTTTTCTGGAGCTGGGGTGCAGCCTCTTGTGAGAGGCTCTCGCGTCCCCGTTGCTTCAGCTGCTGCCTCCTAGTGAGAGCCCCTCCTCTTCCTTCTGCAGTGCACTCTGAGATTTTCCCAGGCTGTGCTGGGGCAGGAAGTGCAAGCACCGTGGCTCTGGAGCTCTGCACGCACGGTAAATGTGCATGAGCCCCTGGAGCAATGCACGATACCATACCATTTTTGGCTCAAAGCCGAAAATGAAATAGTGTGCAATCAGTGCCTGCTGGTCCCTGGAGCACCACATGATTGCGAATGCGTCATGTGGACTACTCCTCACAATCGCGCGACGCTCCAGGGGCCCTTTCGCATGGCAAATGCTGTGCGAAAAGGGCCTAGGTCTGGACACAGAACTAAATGTGACCACAAGATGCAGATCTGCAGGCTTATGACTTTAATACTGTGAATTTTCTTCCCCCTACCTGATTTTGTTTCTATAATCTTTGCCTTGTGAAGAAACCAGTAAGCTTTGAAAGCTAGTATAATGATTTGGGTCCCCCCCCTTTTGGTTAGTCTAATAATGGTAATCAACAATGTGTATTTTCAGTTCTGAATTCCCTCCTCTCAGGTTCCAAACCCATGGAGGGTTTTTTTTCTCAGAAATTTTCTCTGAGGCCTGTGGGAATAAAACTGAGTGCACTGCCCATAAACACATGCCCCTTTCTCCATGCTATTGTAATTGACATAACAATAATAATAACAACAAAAAGCTACATGCTATTAAATAAGTGTGATGCAAGATCTGAGAGGGAGGACATTTCCACTCCAGTTGAAAGCATACTTGTATGTGAAGGTGAAATTAACGTTCAAAAAGATAAATTCCAGTTCTGAACATTCTGTCACATTCTAGACTGACCAAGCAATGAAACCAAAGAGGCAGATTGATGCATATAAAGTGACAGGGCTAAGCAAACTGGAGCACAAGTGTTTCTCAATGGCTGGGTTCATCAGAAGCAGGTTTAGTCTCACACCAGAGGCATTTCTAAATCTGTCTCTTCACCTCTTCCCACCTTAAGTGAACAATGGCCATTCATTTCTATGAGAAAAAGTAAAGAGATGCCCTTCAGGAAACGGTTACAACTAGAGCTTGGGACAGTTACTTTTTTGGACTACAACTACTGAATTCTAGTCCTAGTCATGCTGCTTGTGGCAATTCAGGGAGCAGTAGTCTAAAAAAATTAAATTTTTCAAGCTGCAGTTATATGGGCAAAATCATGGACTGGGGGAAGAAAGGAGGAGGGTTTGAACCTGAGAGGCTTACTCTCAATCTGACCTCAAACATTGACATGGTGGAAAGGAAGAAATGGCAGCACCATTTGGCTTACTAAAAATAAACATAAACCAAAGTCACGTTCAAAAAGATAGTTTGAAATATATACCTGAGTCTGGAAGTTGACTGTATTTTCCTATCACTGGATTCGTAATCATATGTGGATTAAAATATTTAAAAAGAAAAAAAAAGGACACAGAAAGAAGAAATTAAATTACAGTTATTTTAAAAAATTAACACAATAAATCATATCACACTTCCTCAACCTGGTGCCCTTTAGATACGCTTGACTACAACCCCATCATTTCCAGACAGCATTGCTGATATTAGGCTAGTTGGCTTTCATGGCATTTGTTGTCCCTCAGATGCCTACTTGGAAGGTACCAGATTGGAGAAGAATGGCTTAAAACATAAACTATTCCCTTTACCCACATATGCATTTCCCCTTCAATGCTAGAGTAGGACAGAAACATTTCCTTTCCCCAAGCAACCTGACAAGAGGTGCAAACTGCTGTCTCATTAGAATTCTAATGAGATGATAATAATGAAATGCAGGCTGGTGAAGGAATCCAGAACTAGACTTAGCAGAGACTAAATAAAGGCCATTATGTTGATAATGAAAAGAGAATTTAAAAACAAGTGGAGAGAAAAAAAGAGGTTCCTAGGTAGCTGGAATACCCAGGAGGGAGTTTGTTAGAAAGCAAGTTTCTAAGAATTTGACTCTTGCATTGGTCTGACTTCTCCATAAAGCTCCAAACTGCATGAACATACCAAAAATTTATTAATTATCTACTGGTGGCCCCAGTATGTATTTTTCTTTAAAAACATAAAGCTCTGTATGATGGGACATTCATTTCTGCACAAATCTGTCACTTAAGAACTCATTTTTTTTCTTAAGAGAATATCATACACTCCCACTTTAAAACCAGTCTACTGTTAAGATTCAGAACTCACATTTTCTGACTGTCATAAACACAGAGCCCTCCCCTCTGCAGCTTTTCTTCTATCTTTTTGCATAACTTTGGATCATTTCTGCATAATTGTTGTGGACATTCAATACATAATGTAGGCAGACAGAAGATTTTAAAGGAGGGCTGGGGGCAATTTCACCTCCAAAACCTGCCATATGCTCCTCTGTTCCATTACTCCTGCTATTTGGCAAGAGACCACGCTGCCAAATTTGGATAGCAAGCCAGGAAACCCCATTTACATAAAACATTTTGCTTATATTGAACAGGACTTTTCTGGTCCACTGCTCAACATCAACAGCTCGCTCTATCTATCTATCTATCTATCTATCTATCTATCTATCTATCTATCTATCTATCTATCCATCCGTCCATCCATCCATCTTTTTCAGAAGGGCTATATGAGGGCCGTGGGACAAATGTTGTCCACCCCAGCTTCAAAGTCTGCCTTATATGAAATTTTTAAAGGCAAAATGTGGTAATTAAAACATATATCTGACACAGGCATATCCTACAGGGAAGTCTGGTTAGGCTGTGCCTTCATGAGGCAGGAAGTCATACTGGAAGACTTGTGGCATCCATGCTGCTATCTCGTGAACAGAATTCTTTTAGCAGGCATTAAAGACTTTGAGGAATTTGCAATACAGCAAAGGTGAACGAGGACTACTTCAAGTTGTTCTTCCGCTGTTTTGTTGTGCTTGGGTTTCTTGTAACCCGTGCTGAGATATTGCCTCCACAGCTGCTCCTTTGGGGTGGCAAGGAAGGTGTCTTCAGTTTAGCATGGATGCCTCATTCTTATCAATGCTGCTTCCATCAGAAGCAGTCGGTTCGCTGGAGCTCAGGAGAGTTCTGCTTGCAATGGTAGAAGCCTTGTAGCATTCAACAACCTGATAACAATTCTCATCCTCCTCAGTCAATGTGGCCATATTGTCTGGGGATGATGAGAGTGTCTGTGCAAAACATCTGGAGAGTAGCAGGTTGGGGAGGATGCTGGAAAGCGCTGGGATCATGTTCTTCATTGCTTCCACCCAGTCTGGATACAGAGCATGCAGTCTTTTGCAGGAACAAACATAAATCTGGGAGAGATTCAAATCCTAATTATTTTATGCCTCAAAGTAGCCAAGTTCAACTGGAGAGAATGATGGCTGTGGTTCAAAGGGGAGGAAGCTCCAAGAAGACACTTGCACTGTCGTTAATCAGTGCTGACACACACACACAAGACTGCCTAATTCTAACTTGCTATTTAATCCTCAGAAATCCTGGAGCACTCTAAGAATTGCCACTGAAAATGTAGGGGAACTCTTCCTTTCGCCATAGCATGCTTCCACCTACAGGCCTTGGCAATCTAGAGTTGTGGGTTTTTGACTGGGATTTTCCAGCACAATGCTGACCACTGTACAGCTCCTTCTTATCCCATGGATGCTTTTCTCAGCATGCTAAACTGTCAGTTGGAGTTCCACAGCTGATGAGGAAAAAATACCATCCACAAGAATTAAAGATGTAACCCACTTTTTGACAGTCCACTTGTTGATTATCTTTGTTGTTCTTTCAACCCATTTCAGTTGCAACCAGAACCCAAATAGTTGACACGTGATCTGCTCTTTTGACTTTGACCTTGAAAGTTGAAAATCAAAACAGATTGAAAAAGAATGGATTGTCAAAAAGCGACCACACTGCTTTTTCTATCAATTGACTTGGCACCATCTTTTTGCTCAATCTGTACACAGGTTCAGCTTTTTGACAATTTCCACTTTTTGACAGTGCTCCGGTCCCTAGCCTTTCGAATAAATGAGGGATGCCTTTATATGGCAAATCAGAGTTAGATGTTAAAGCAAGGAGGTGGACAGTTTGCTACAATGAAATGGACAAGACAGCTCACAGAATCAAGGAATGGGATGGAACGCTGGGGGCTACATCTCTTTTTAGCCCATCAGCATAGCTAATGGTAAGGGATGATGGGTGCTGCAATGCACCAATGTATGGAAGATCCCAAGTTATGAGGTCACAAGTTGCTACCATTTGTATACATCACTCTTAAGAGAGAAAAAACAGAGGGCTTATATTTATTTATACTTGCATTATCCCACCCAACTCCCCCTTTTACACACTGGGTGAGATCCTGTTAGTGACATATGTGTGTATATATTGGTTTTGGACAGGGGGCAGGGAACTATTCTCTATCCCTGTCACAAACTTCCCTCTTTCAATCCTTGGAAGGGGCTGCTGCTTATTGATGGACAGGGGAGGGAAGGGGGATGCAATTCAGATAATGAAGATGCAGCTGCTCTAGGCTCTGAGGGGAAGGGAAAGAAAGGTGCACTGTACCTATGAGTGAACCTCATTTATTCCTCCCCTTCAAGTTGAGACCAGATTTTTTTTCATCATCTGAATTCCCCCCGCCCCCACTTCCAGAAAGAATCAGGCTTTCTTATGGTTTGATAGCTGCCTGGATAGGGGAGGACATGAGATTGCACAGGTAGAGCGTTATGCTCTGCCTGCTTGGCCACTGTCAAGACTTCATGGTCCTTGAAGCAGACCAGCACTGGAAGTTTCCCAAGAATGGATCTGTATGGTATCTCAAGCTTCATGCAAATTTTGAACCCAGAGATGTGTGAACTGTATCAAGGCATATAAGTGGTCTCATGTCCACACTCACAGTTGAGCAGGCCTAGTTGCAAAAGGGAAGCCAGAGCAGTGAGAATCATGAAGAGCAGCAGTCCCCCTCTTCGCCCAAGGAATCCAACCACTGGGCACATGGCCAGGCAGGAGACCAGGGTAATCCCTGCCATGGTATAGTAGTCCGCATAGAAATTGTTGGTGAGAGACATCTTGTCTTCATGGCCCATCATACTCTTTGCAAAGCAGTGGTGTATCCCAAATCCAGTGAGTCTGTGGGAGGCAAAACAGGAGGAATAAGAATGCAGCATTACCAAATGCTGAGTCAAACAACAAACTGGAACTAGAAATCCCAAGCTAATCCTAAATAGTTCACCCTTAAAACAGATTGAAAGACAAAAGGATGAAATGCATATCCATGTCTCACTCTTGATTGCTCTTTACTTTAAACCAGGGCTGGGGGAAAGCATAACAGGTTTTCAGGACCCACTGTGCAGCCTCAAAGTCACCGAGACACTTTGTTAGAGCCCTCCTCTTCTCACTGTTTTCAGCAGATTTTTAGTCCCTAAATGTTCCCAAGCCTAAATACCCTAAGGGCACCAGATTCTGTCTAATCTTAAAAGCTCAGAGGAGTCAGGCCTGGTTAGAACTCAGATGGGAAACTAACAATGTATACCGCATGCTGTAGGCTACATTTCAGAGGGCAGAAATGGCAAAAAGCACCTCTGAGTATTCCTTGCCTAAGAAAACCCCATGAAATTCATGGGATTGCCATAAATTGACAGGTGACTTGAAGGCACATACATGCAATCAACATTCCCAAACCATTATAATAGCTACAGAAATGTAGGGTTTGTCTCCTCTTCCTCCAACCCCATTCCCAAATGGAAAATCAGCCATTTTTTCAGCTGCAAGGAAGAATGGTGAGACATCACTCTCAGTAGCACAGTCTCATTTTTCTGGAGTTGGTGAGTTCTATGCTTCTTTATTGCACTCTTCCTTTCTTGTTATATACTACCTCAGGTCAGAAAAGTCCTCCTCTGGCCCACAGCTTACATAGCAATTCACCATCCCCAGCCTTCAAAGTATGAAGCTCAGCCAACATACAGAGGTTGTGTTACTTCTTAAACAAGGTTCACACATGTACGCACATCTATCTGATTGCTCAGTAAAGTGTGAAATGACTCTGTAAAAAGGTTTTGGGGGCAGGAAACAAGCTGTGTTAATCTTTCACAACAAAAACAACCATGCCAGATGTCACCTGTATTGGCAGATAATTATTCACATGTTTTGGTGGTGGGGAATCTAAAATATGAAAGCTACCAACTTTGATCATTATCTTCACAGTGATTGTTAACTAACAGCAGTTGGGTGGTAACATGGCCATCCTAGAAGACATGAGCAGATCAACATATGTATAGTGATTAAAAGCATTTCTCTATCCAAGTTACAATAATTTAACCTTTAGATAGCAGTGGGAAAAGTGCTGCAATCCACATATTGTTGTATTGCAACTCCCATCATCCCTAGGTAGCATAGGCAATAGTGAGAAATGCTGCGTTACAGTCCACCATCTATACAGCTGCACATTGCCCATCTCTGCTCTAGATAAACCTTTCTGGGTGGGGAAAATAAGAAGAGTATTGCCACTTGAGGGGAATACGAATGTGTGTTGTGTTAGATCAATGCTGGCTTATTCAAATATGATGAGAATAGACACTGGATATGCTACAGTCACTGAGCAATGAGCACACGTGTGTACCACCCATAATGTGGGCTCCAACAGGAGTAGAAAACTGCAATAGATCCAGGGGGCTATGGCCAGAGAGTCACAGAGGATGCTAGGAACACTCTCTCCCCCTTCCTTCCTTCCTTCCTTCCTTCCTTCCTTCCTTCCTTTCTTTCTTTCTTTCTTTCTTTCTTTCTTTTTTCTTTCTTTCAAAAGAACATTTCTAAGTTCTGGAAATGAGTATAGTAGTACTTACGAATTTACACAGAGTACAACAATATTCTTCCACAGATTCCTCGTTCCTACCACTTTAACGATGCAGACCTTCTTTGGCCTCCGGGCAAGTTCTTTCTCCAGCTCTGAAACAAAAGCAACATTTCATTTCTTTTGAAGATGTTCATTTTGGAATAATGCCAAGCAGCCTAGCAGCAATATGGATGTTCTCATTGGAGCTCTCTGACTCCTTCTACCAACATTCCATAAAACTGTGAACTCTGTTCCAACCATATGTAACAGTTACTTTTCTAGACTACCAGAATCTTCCTAGTAATCATACTGGCTGGGAGATCTGGGGAGCTGCGGTCCAACATAATAACAGTTACAGGCTGGAAAGACATTTATTCCTGGTGGGAAGAATGATATGGCTCTGTCTCAAAGCATGTAACCCATATTCTCTTCACCAAGATGAAAAGAAATGCAAAAAGATGTCCTTTTTCTCACAAGATATGCAAGGTTAAAATTAACTCAGGTACTACCATTTTTCCTGATGAGTGTGAGCTACAAGCAGTAAAAGCTACAACCAGGGAGACACACAAATAGTCATCTCAGACTTGGTTGGAATAGGAAGATAAAGGATTAAATCTAATTGTTAGTCTCAGTTAGTGTAAACCCAATGAATCAATAGGATTTACATTGAGTGTTGATTCCTTCAACAAATCTGTTGTAACTGGGACTAATAACTAAATTTAGTCAAAAATGCTTTTCACCTTGATATTTTTTAATGCTGAAATAGGGAACCTCTATGAATTGTCATAGTGTGCCTTTGCATAATCTGACTTCTTTTGCATAATTCTACCCTTAACAGGTTACAAGAATTTCCCCTATTATTACGTTATGCCTGACACGGCATAGCGGGCCCTCATCTAGGAAAATGGTTTCTTTTTTACTCTTTTTTCAGTCTTATGAAAAGTTCTGTGTAATTCAAAAGTCTGTATGTATTGCTTCATGAGCACCGGTTGGTCCTAGTCAAGGCACTGCTGGCCCTGTCAGTTCTTACGCCTGATCTTGGAAGCATGAGATTCCTGCTAACCCAGAATTAGTGGAATTCCACCAGAGAAAACCCACAAACACAGGAAATTCCTTTTGACGTTTTCCTTTGGAGTGACGTGAGGAAATGTCCAAAAGGGAAAAAGATGTTTTAATCGTCTTTATAATGGGGCTTTCCTGTACACCACAGGCATTACTATTCGTAACCTTTCAAATTCAAGGACACAGCAGGAAAAATAGCATGTGGATAAACTATAACATAGGCTGTCCAAAGAAGCATCATCATACAACACTTGACCTCAGAAGCCCCATGTTCAGTACACAGATGCTTTTTCCCCTATTGTTGTTACATGCCTTCAAATCGTATCTGACTTAAGGCAACCCTGAAGTGAACCTATCACAGAGTTTTCTTGGCAAGATTGGTTACGAGGGGGGTTGCCTTTGCCTTCCTCTAAGGCTGAGAGAATGTGACACGGCCAAGGTCCCCTCACGGATTTCCATGGCTGAGCGGGGATTTGAACTCTGATCTCCAGAATCATAGTCCTATGCCAAAAACACCATATTGCCGTATTATTACAGAGAAAAATAGCATGTTATGTATATACTTGCAGCCTTTCTGGACACCTTCCAAAATTTTTTCCCAGGTTTGCAGACAGAGGAAAAACCTAACACTCAGATACATTTGGAGTATACAAGTGAGGTACAAAGTACTGTGGCAAATATACCACCATACCATCTTGAACACTTCTGATCTGATCTGATTTCAGAGGACAGCCAGGATTGGGCCTGGTTAGTAGTTGGACAAGAGACTGCCAAGGAGTATCAGGGATTTCCAGAGAGGGCTAGGAGAGAATACTGCCTAAAACTCTGCAGAGTCATTGATTTTAGTCAGTGTTGATACTACTGGGCTATATGGACCAATGGTTTGACTTCGTATAAGGCAGTTCCCTAAATATATTACAGCAAGAACATAAACTGAGAGTGAGTAACAATGGCAGACCCAGGGGCGTAATAATGATTATTATCCCTATTTATGTTTGTGGGTGTCCCTGCTCTGTTCTTTATGCTTTTACCTTTTGTCCCTTTTTGTCCATGATGGACCTCAGCATCCTAGGATCCTCAAGCAGTCTCTCATCCAGGTCAGTGACTAGACTCAGACCTCAGCTAGACAGCTGCGTCAGGGGAGTTCAGGTCATGCCCAGGAGTGTCCTCCCCATGTACATGTGCCTTCAAGTCCCCTTTCAACATATGGTGACCTGATGAATTTCATAGGGTTTTCTTAGGTAAAAAAATACTCAGAGGTGGTTTTGACAGTTCCTTCCTCTGAAACATAGCTAGTACATTATAGAGCTCTATCATAAACATGAACAGAAAGTATGTTCCATGACATACTAGTTTATCTTGCCACTTTTCCTTCTGCTGCTTAGGTTTCTGTTTATATAAAATGTTCAGCCTGTAGTGAAACTTAGGTTGTTATCTAGATGATCCTCTGAATAGCTTACAGTTAAGGCAAAACTGATTTAATTTATGGTTGTTCTCACCAAAACAATCCAGTAGAATGGCACTGAAGAACCGCTTATTAAAAACCTAAATCTGTAAATGTATAGTGAACAAGTTTTAACAGTATCACAGTGTTATTTGCCATATCTTTGTGAATTAACCTCCTTTTGATGGTGCTGGATGTTGATTATCCCCTGGCTGATCTCATCAGGAGCTGCTTGACAGCAGAGCCTGTCAGGTTTACTGTTTGGAACAACAGCTCCCCGAAACCTTCAGCCACGCATGCCTACCTAGTCCATTGACTATGCTAGATGAGGAATTCTGCAAACTGTGATCCAAAAAGGAATGTGTCCAAGCTGTCCTTGGGAGACAAAACATCTCAAAAACCATGTATAAGATGCATCCTTTTCACAATCAAAGATGCACAAATCAACCAAGTTTGCAATGTTGATTAACTCTAGAGGACATCTATACCATTAAAGAGACAGGTATATGACAGTTCCTAGCTGATAGGTGGTCTGTAAATTTAAGACACCAGATTTGTATTGTATGTTTTTAATATGAGTTGTCAAAAAACATCTGGATGTGATTTAGACACCATTCTAAACTTGACATCTTCTGGTCCATTATAAAATGCACTGGCTATACCCACGTTGCCTTGGGAAAAAGAGTTATGTTTTATGTGCTGTACTGTATACTGTATAAATGCTCATTTTGTTACCCATGGGCCATACCTTTTTAGCTGTTGCTCATTCCTTTCCACCAGCAGTATGTCAGTACTTATTATATTAAGCCTTTGCTGAAGGCTGCTTTTACACTGGTAAGTACTTCTAGTTTGCCATAGGTGGTCTGCCAGATGAAAATTCTTGTTTGGAAATAAACGACAAACTGGCATTGTGAAATCCAGCAGGCAAGAAAAGTATATAGTGCTTTTGTTACTATAAATAAGAAACCATGCATAAGGTAAGTTGAAGTAGATGTTAGTATCAAGACAACTGCAATACAACAAACTTTGGGTGGAGCACAGATTTGGGGGGCCAGGAAAATCTCAGCAAAAAGTACAGAAATAAAGCTAGAGAAGGGAGGTGTTCAAAAGGGAAGCTGCCTCCAAATTGTGTGTTCCACCTACCTTCTGGGAGTCAAACAACATGATTAGTAGCCATCTAGCACAACATACCTATTGCTGGACTGCATCTCATCCAGCTGCACAATAAGGAACCAGACCTTTAAATCTGCCTTTTTACATAATTGAAAACCTTCCTCCACATACAAAATGAGCCTGTCATTAGAGAAGGTTCCAATGCAGAATTATCCCTGACTAAATTTTGGAAATGCTACCTTTTGAAACTGTAACCCCTATGGGCCAGGCTTGTTGTGGGACTGAGGGAATTGCAGTCCCAAATAGTAAAAGTTCCAAGCTCTCTAGCAGTCATACTTTTGTCATTAAATGTCTGCTTGCATGAGAGTTTATTTTAAAACACAGGGAACATTCAGAGATTTGACCACCACCTCTTGCTCCTCCCCCTGACCCCCAGTGTTGTCTGAAGGGATGGCAGCTCAACAAATACAAATGAAGTGCAGTTATTGAGCTCTGACACCGGATTTTGAACAAACTGCAGCCTGGAGAAAATGTGCTTATACATTACCTCCAGCCTGGCTGCTTCCCACTTCCCCCATTGGGAACTCCCCGGTAGCAAAGCCACGAGAGCTCTGTGAAGGGCTGTCCTTTTCCTCACTTCCTGGTAGATCTGTGGGGAGCCACCTGTGGCCTGTGAGAGGGAGCCAACCAAACAGGTAAATGAAGCTTGGTGGATTAGAAGAACAGGAAGCTGCCTCAGACCTTTGGGCAGTTTTGCTGATGCTGACTGGGAAGGAGCTCTCTGGGATTTTATGCTTTCTGAGCCTTCCCTGATGATGCAGAGAACTGAACCTTCTGCAAAGAAAGCATACGCTCTGCCGTTGAGCTATGGCTCTTGCCTGAAGGCAGGGGCAGTACTAGGAAGAGGAGCCTTGCTTCACTAGACTTCGCCACAAACTGCCAAAAAGCTACCCCTCCAAACTCATTGAAACAATATGGGTTTCTCTGGCCAAACTTGGACACTTTCACACTAAACAATTATTGCACGATGACCCCACTTCAACTGTCGTGGTTGCCTCTCATGTAAACCTAAGATCTATAGTTTGATGAGGCACTAAAGCTCTCTGGTAGAGAAGTCGAAATGTTCCTCTCTAAACTGAAAATCCTAGGATTCCACAGGAGACAGCAATGACAATTATAGTGAATCATAGTGCTATAACTCTGTAGTGTAAAAAGGCCCCAGGTCCATCCAATTTTTTATAGGGCTCCAGCTCTCTAGTTGTATATATTCAGTCACTCAAAGCCACAGCATGTTCATGCATGAACTATGATACTCCTTGGCAACCTTTTAGGTTGCAACCCTACAAGCAGGGATCATTTTTACCTTTCCCTTTTCTCTACAGAGCTCAGCCTACAAACAGTAAATACTATCCAGCTGTCTGTCATAATAATAAGTGGGGTAGATTTGTCAGAGCTGGGAAAAGGTACTTTTGGAATACAAATCCCCAAATACCCAGTCATGCTGGCTGGGATATTCTGGGGGCTGCAGTTCCAAAAGATAAGTAACATTTCAAACTCTTATTTGTGAGAATCAAGACTGGTCTGTTCCCCAGGTCCCACGTCTTTATCTCCACAGGCCCACCCTTTGTTCTATGTCTTGGTTTCAGTAGAGTTTGATGGAATCTTGAGAGCTGGCCTTTATGTAGAAGACTCAGTTGCACTCATTGGTAGTCTGCATGGCAAATCAGAAGGGCAATGGGGCTGGCATACATGACTCAGTAAGACTCAGGGAACACAGAGTTTTACTGGGGAAGGGTGGACTGGACTTTACAGGTAGATTTGTCAAGTCCCCAACTTGTATAGAATAACTAGTATGGTTATTCAATTTATCTCCTTTTCTTCATTTGGGAAAAAATAGCACTGTAACTTTCCCAACTCATCTCTGCAACCAGAAAAGGCAGTATCTTCTGCATTGAAATATCAGAATTCTGTCAAGTTATTTATAGATGCAGAAAATTATGTGAAGAAGTGTGATGTGTTTCCATTTCTGGAGAAAAATACACCTCTCTAATTGAGAGGTTACCTGGAGAAGCCATAAATGCTAGTTTGAACTTTCTGAAAGAAATCACAGAATATGAATATAATAAATAAGCAAAATCAACAGGTGCTCTAGGGCAGTGTTACTCAAAGTGTAACTTAACTCAGTACCAGTGGCAGTCCTGAACCACGGGCCGCAGATTCTTGGAAAAGAAAGAAGCAACTGTAGGAAAGAAAGAAGCGACTATACCCAATGGGCACAAATATAATGCTGGCGTCTGGCACATTGGAAAAAAATAATTGCCAGTCCCCCTCATCAGACAGCCTGAGAAGCATTGCTCTAGGGTCTATACAGATGTTAAACTGGCAGCTCTGCCATTAGGCAAATATTTCAGCTTCATTACCCAAGTCTATCAACTGCTGTTGTTGTATTCCTTCTGTGATGAACCCTGGGGGGGGGGTATAGTCTGCAGAGTCAACCTAGCAACAAAGGGGATTTAATTTGATTGCTGACTATAGAACCCAAGCTAGCCAGAGGGAGGGACTAGGTGGGAGAGTCAGCATAACAGAAAAATAACTGAAACAAGGTTTGAAAAGAGAGTTTGGAGAGTTCCATCTGTGAGTTTGAAAAGGAGATAGGTTACGCGCGGAGAGAGAAAGAGAGTGAGAAAGTTGGGGAGTTACCAGTTAGCTTAAAGTGTTTTGCTGTTTGATAACCTTTAATTGTCAAACACCTTTTCCCTTTTCAGTCTGTTTAATAAAGATTATATATATTTTTAAAGAGCAATCTCCATACAGTGTCTCTTTGATCTGGATCAGTTACACATGCTACTACCAGAGACACATTCATTGGGATAAACCTGAGAACGCTTTGCCCTATATCCACAAGGGTTGTGAATTTAGGAAAAGCAGAAGAGAGATATAAGTGTGGAGTGGGAGCCAGTGGGTGGTAAAAATATAGAAGGCTGCTGATTCTCCGGGAAGGGAGAATTTAAAGAGGGGATATGATAGCCATGTTTAAATATTTGAAGGGATGTCATGTAGAGGAGGGAGCAGGCTTGTTCTCTACCACTCCAGAGACTAGGACAAGGAGCAATGGATTCAAGCTGCAGGAAGGGTGATTCCACTTGAACCTCAGGAAGAACTTCCTGATGGTCAGAGCTGTCCGGCAGTGGAATATGCTGCCTTGGAGTGTGGTTGAGTTTCCTTCTTTAGAGGTTTTTAAGCAGAGCCTGGATGGCCATCTGTCGGGAATGCTTTGATGGGTGTTCCTGTATAGCAGGGGGTTGGATTCGATGGCCCCTGGGATCTCTTCCAGCTCTATGATTCTATGAAAGCAGACTTGATCTGTCATTGCCCTGGCTTGGCCCAGATCTCCACATTTCGACATCTTCAAGTTATTTTCCACCTTATGGCAACCCTAAGAAGAACCTATCATGGAGTTTTCTGGGGCTGAGAGTGTGTGACATGCCCAAGGTCACCCAGTAGGTTTCCATGGCTTGAGGAATTTAACCCAGGTCTTCAAAGTCATACTCCAGTGCTCAAACCACTATGCTATGCTAGCTCCCAAATCTACCAATGCTATAGGACAATTTCATTCATCATTTCTAGTGTGATAAAGCCCCAGAAAAACCCATTATAGGATCGTGTTAGGGTTGCCATAAATCAGAAATGATTTGAAGGCACACAACAACAACAACAAAAACAAATTATGGATTAACCAGAATCTTGCTGGCCAGTAGGAATAGGAAGTAAGCTGTTTTCAGAATGCACCCAGATGGCAGTTTGATTCTTGGCCACCATCTGTAAGCAAACACCTTCCAACTCTGTTAAATAATGTTTCTCAGGTTGTAATCTGAAGTATAACTAGTCTTTTCCATATTTTCTAAAGTATTTGCTTCTCTTTATGTTAAAATGGGCTTCCAATGATTAAATTCTATTCCCTCCTCATATCTGATGTACAACACTGATGTCAAAGAAAAGCTTTGCCCAAGGTTTCTGTTAAGCCCATTGTACCCCTGGGCTTTCCTGTCATATTTTTCCCCCATGATAAATTTCTACAGCAGTACAGACAGGAAAATTTTTACTATATGTGACTTGTGATGCCGTTTAAATAATGAAAGGGTGTGGTGGACATGAGAGCACAAGTGGATTCTGTAAAAATATAAAAACAGATGTGTCCTGTTTCCTAAAATCTTCCTAGTAACACTGCACTGTATCTCTGTCGTTTCGTGCACTGCTGTAAAGACAGATTAAGCATGTAAGCACTATAAAGTAGGTTACTGTTCAGTTCTACATGACAGAGTTCATTTAGCTCCCTCAGGTTAAACCAAATGTTATTTACTTCTTTGATCAAGAAAATTCAGGAGCACATATCCCTTGTTCAGAGACAATAACTTATCTCTGAAACAACACTTCAAGGTGTGTGTGTGTGTGTCCAAACCATTATTCTCCTCAGACCCTTCCATCTATTGTGTGAATATCCTGAAGGCAAACAGTAGACAAGACTTAATTTCCAATAAAATCATGAGAGAACTCTCTCAAGCTAAAAAGAACTAAATTACCTCTCCCAAAGCAAAGCAAGCCGCAGAATTCAATTGCAGCTCTAGTAACAACCTGAGATTGGTTATGCGGTTGTCAATCCAGCACATAAACCATTTTTAAACACTTGTTTCTTTCTTTGCCTATATCACAACTGCAGTCCCAAAAACTCACCAGGCATCACTCCTTTCATATCAGAGTCCATGCTCGTCCTGTTCTTGCGTGTGAAGTGAAGGATGAGCTTCTTCGCAGCTTCAAACTGCTGTGTGGCTATCAGCCACCGAAGGGATTCTGGGAAAAAACTGCAAAGATGAAGAATGAGTTGCTGGAAGCTTCCAGAGGACCACTAAATGAAGCTAGAGTAGGCACATCTAACTACTATAACTCTTGGTTTGGAGAAGAACAATGTTGGAATGTATGTCTTTTGCATGAATCAGGTATTCTCACAGAAGCTTACTTTGGGAACCAAAAGAACATTCAAAAATATTTTTTTTAAAAGAAAATGGTTGAAAAACTTGTTTTTTTTTCTGTTGAAAAACTCAGATGAGAAGAACCTCAGACAAGAATCTTTGTAATTCAGGACTTATTCTGTGCAAAATTTGCATGTGTTTTTTTTTCCTGCAGAAAACAGCTTTATCTCTATGTTAAAAAAGCTTTCTCTTATGCAAATCAATCATTTGTGAATTTTATGCAGAATAAGCCCCCAATAACAGTATTTCATGCACAGGAAGAACAGGTTGCTTACCTGTAACTGTAGTTCTTCGAGTGGTCATCTGTGCCTCATACAATAGGAGTTTTCGTGCCTGCACGGTAGCGTTCGGAAGATTCTAGAGTTCGTTGGCTTGGCGGGGAGCCCCTCCCCCTCGGTCGTACTGCGCATGCTCCTCCCACCGAGCCACGGTCTCTCCTCAGTTCTGGTCCGCCGAAGAAGATGGGACCTGAAAGAGAGGGGAAGGCAGGGCGGGTGTGTATGAGGCACAGATGACCACTCGAAGAACTACAGTTACAGGTAAGCAACCTGTTCTTCTTCTTCGTGGTCTCTGTGCCTCATACAATAGGAGACTGAATAGCTCACCTGTAGGATGGTGGGTCAGGTCCCAGACCCTAGAGGACAGAGGCCAGCACCGCACGACCAAACCGGGCATCTTGCCTGGAACGGCAGTCAAGCCTGTAGTGGCGGATGAAGGTCGACGGTTGAGCCCAGGTCGCCACATGACACAGCTCCGGCAGGTCAACCCCTCGCGGAAGGGCCGCGGACGTGGACACGGCCCTGGTGGAATGGGCCCGAAGCAGGTCCGGCGGAGGCTTCTTGGCCAGTTGGTAGGTCAAGTGGATAGTCTGCGCGACCCACTTGGAGAGTCGCTGGGATGATACCTTGTGGCCTCTTTTACGCCTGCCATAGCAGACGAAGAGGTGAGGTGTCTGTCGGTAGGACGCCGTCCTATCCGTGTAGAACGCAAGGGCCCGACAGACGTCCAGGGAGTGCAGGGCACGCTCCAGGGGCGAGGTGGGCTCGGGGTAGAAGGCCGGGAGCACGAAGTCCTGGTTGAGATGGAAGGTGGAGACCACGTTCGGCAGGAACGAGACGTCGGGTCGGAGGATGACCTTGCCGCGGTGGAAGACCAGGAAGGGGTCGTCGCAGCGCAGCGCCGCCAGCTCTCCGGCTCGCCTGGCAGAGGTGATCGCCACGAGAAACGCCGTCTTCATCGCCAGGAGCCTATCGTCCGCTGTTGCCATCGGCTCGAAGGGCGGCCTCGTGAGCTGCGATAGCACCAGCGATAATGACCACGACGGTAGCGGGGGTGATACCGGCGGGTAGAGGTGTTGCAGGCCCTTCAGGAACCGCTTGACGGTATCGTCCCGGAAGAACGCCGCGGAGGGTAATCTCGGCGGTTGGTATGCCACGATCGCGGCGAGGTAGACCTTGATCGACGTGAAGGCAAGGCCTTGCTGCTGCAGGTGGAGGAGGAGGTGAAGAACGGTCCGGAGGCCGGCCGGGGAGGTCGGCTCACGCCGCTCCTCTGCGAAGGCGACAAACCGCTGCCATTTGTAGTGGTAGTTCCTCCGTGTCGATTCTTTCCTCGCCGCCGTTAAGACGGTACCGATGGTCAGGTCGCCTACGGCGATATCCTCCAGGCATGGAGGGCCAATACTGGAAGGTCCGGGTGTAGCACCTGGCCGTTGGAGTGGGAGAGCAGGTCCGGTGCCAGCGGGAACTTGAGAGTCCTCCCCCGGGAGGCCTCGATCAGGGGGCCGAACCAGTGCTGCCTCAGCCAGTACGGTGCTACCAGAATTGCATCTGCTCCGTCCGCGATGATCTTCGATACGACGCGACCGAGGAGCGGGAACGGCGGGAAGGCGTACAGGAGCTCCTCGTCCCACGGGATCTGGAATGTGTCACCGATGGAGCGGGGATCGTGGCCCGCCCTGGAGCAGAAGCGTTGGCATTTCGCGTTCTGGCTGGTCGCGAAGAGGTCGACGGTCGGCTCGCCCCACCGGTGTCGGAGCAACCGGAAGGCGTCGTCGGCAAGGGACCACTCGTGGTAGGAGGAGGTGTCCCTGCTAAGGGTATCCGCCATGGTGTTCTCCCGCCCCGCCAGGTGAACCGCCAGCGGGTGGATCCTCAGGGAGACGCACCAGTCCCAGAGGGCGAGCGCGATGGTCAGTAGCGTGGTGGAGTGGGTTCCCCCTTGCCTGTTCACGTAACACATGGCGGTCGTGTTGTCGGTGAGGATCAGCACAGAGCGGCCCACCACCAGGTGCCGGAACGCCATCAGGGCTTTGTGGATGGCGAGGAGTTCTAGAGCATTGATATGGAGGGACGTCTCGCCGTCCATCCAGGCGCCCTTGACACGTAGATCTCCGGCGTGGGCTCCCCAGCCCAGCAGGGACGCGTCCGTCGTTATCGTGACCGTGGGTCTGGGCTGGCGGAACGGCATTCCCGACATCAGGTTCTGGTGGCACTGCCACCACAGGAGAGTCTGCCGGATCTTGGGGGGAATGCGGTACCGACGGGACTGCTCGTCCCGGAGCGGGTCGAAGACCCTGACGAACCAGTGCTGCAGGGGTCGCGCTCATAGCCTCGAGAGATAGGTGACGGCCGTGGTCGCCGCCATGTAGCTGAGCAGCTGCTGCAGCGTCTTGGCCGATACCGTCGGGGCCTGGGAGGCCGCCCGCGCCGCGCGGGTGAGCGTCCCGGCCCTCTCCGTCGAGTAGGTAAGCCCTTTCCGACACGGTATCGAGGGTCGCCCCGATGAAATCGAGGAGGCGGGTGGGCTCGAGGTGGGACTTCTTGGGGTTTACCTTGAGCCCGAGCCGGGTGAGCCACGTCAAGGTGAGGTGAATGTCTTTGTAAAGTTTGTCTTTGCAGGACGCCACCAATAGCCAGTCGTCGAGATAGGGGTAGACCGAGACGCCTCTCGTCCGCAGGAAGGAGACGACAGGAGCCATGCACTTCGTGAACACGCGGGGTGCGGTGGAGAGTCCAAAGGGTAGGACGCGGTACTGGTAGCTGGTACCGTCGATCGCGAAGCGCAGGTACCGCCTGTGCTGGGGGCGGATCGAGATGTGGAAGTAGGCATCCTTGAGGTCTATGGATGCCAGCCAGTCCCCTCATCAGAGGAAGGGGAGGATCGATGGCAGGGTGACCATCTTGAACCTCTTGGGGGGAATGCATTTGTTCACTCCCCGAAGGTCCAGGATGGGGCGTAGGGACCCGTCCGCCTTCGGTACGGCGAAGTACCTCGAGTAGAAGCCAGTGGTCCTGGCCGAGGGTGGAAGCCTCTCGATCGCTCCTTTGTCGAGCAGGGACTGGATCTCCTCCAGCAGAGCCGGGGTGGCCGGGGTGGAGTAGTAGACGCCCCGTGGTGGAATATACCGGAACTCGATGGCGTACCCCAGGCGGACGATGGTAAGTACCCAGGAGTCCGCGGTGATCTCGCGCCATCGGTCGAGGTGTCTGGCCAGGTTCGGATGATGGATGAGGCCTGCTGGAGGGGCGAAGGACGGCATCGGTGGTGTCCTGCGGGAGGCATCAAAAGCACGCCTTCCCACCCGAGGAAGACTTCTTGGACGGCGGAGGCTGCCGTCGGTGGGGCCTCCTCTGTGCTGCCGCCGCGGACGGTCTCGAGGCGGTCGAGCGCGGGGACCGAGGCTGGTAGGCCGAGGACGAGGAGGACCTCCGCCATGACGACCTGGACTGGGACGACTGGCGAGCCTGGGGAGGCTGGTTGATCCCGATTTTCCTCGCCGTCAGCCAGGCCTTGACGAGGTGGTCCATGGCGTTGTCTGTGGACATGTGGAAGAGCCCCTGCCCGTCGAAGGGGAGGTCTTCTATCCTCCGACGGCTGTCCTCCTGGAGGCCGGAGGAACGGAGCCATGCGTGGCGTCGGAGGGCCACAGCACTGACCATCACCCTCGAGGTGGCCTCCACGGCGTGCCTCGAGGTGGCGAGTTGTTGGGTGGCCACGGCCATGGCCTCTCCGAAGATCTGCGTGGCGGACGTGCAGGACTCTTCCGGGAGGTCAGCCAGGAGAGGGCCCAGGCGATCGAAGAGGTTCCGGTGGTAGGCCGCCAGGCAAGCCATGGTGTTGGCGGTCCTGGACACCAAGGACGCCGCCGAGTAGAACCTCCTCCCGAAGCTGTCGAGTTTCCGGCCTTCCCGATCAGGCGAGGTGGTGTGGGCCCGGTTACCACCCCGTGTCTGGGACGACTCCACCACCACTGAGTTCGGGACGGGGTGGTTGAACAGGAACTCCGCTCCTTCCTTCTGGGTCCTGTACAAATGTTGAAGCCTATGTGGGATAGGCTGCGCGGACGCCGGCTTAGCCCAGGGTTGCTTCAGCGCATCCGCCAGGGTCGGCAGGAACGGGAGCGGCGCGGCCGATGGAGGTCGGGTCTCCAGGTATTGGAAGACCGGGTCTTGCGCCTGCGGGGCGGGCTCCGTTACCTTGAGGCCGAGCGCCGTCGCCATTCGAAGGAGAACTGCGGAAAACTGGCGCACGTCCTCCGGGGCCGATTCCAGGAGCGGATCCCCGAAGCCCAGCGGCGGTGACTTGTGGGAGGACGGCGTGGATTCCGCGGAGTCCGAGACCGATTCGTAGGAGTCATCGGACGGGGATGGCGAACGTCCCGCGGCCTTCTCCTCCGCTCTCGGCAGTTGCAGCGCTGGCTGCATCGGCAGAGCGGCAGGCGGCACCGTCGGGGCTGGCACGGTCTCCGGGGCCGGTATCGATGGCTTCGGGTGTACCACCGCCTGAGTCGTCGCCGTGGCCGAGGTTCCCGCTCGAGCTGGGGTGGCCTGCGGGGTCGGTCTGGTCGCCGTGGCCATAGTCCGTGGCGGCGGGGAGACCGGTCTGTGGCGGGGTGATGGTTCCCGGGCCGCGTGGGAACTCGGAGACCTGCCCCTGGGCGATCGCCCATGGCGAGAGTAGCGGCGTTCCCATGGTGGCGAGCGGGAGTGTGGCCGTGGCGACCAGTACCTCGGGTCAGGGTGGTAGCGGTCCCGGTAGGAGGGCGAGTAGGAATAGTAGGAGTCCGGGTGCTCGTGCCATCCTTGGTCCAGCGCATATCTCCCTAAGTAGCCAGGGGAGTGCGTACTCTCACCCGCACGCACGCTCTCCAGGCGCATCTCCCGATACCACGGGGATGGAGGTCTGGCTCAGTGGTCTGAAGATCGGGATTCGCCATGCCGGGGGAGGAACATCTCCGGCCCGGGGTGTCCACGTGGCACTCCGGAGATGGACAGCGGCTCGGCGGCACAGTCTCCACGACTAGCTTCGGAGGCTGGGAAGGGGTGGCCTCGACGGGCTGGTCGTCGTCCGATAGCTCCAGGATCTCCTGGGCCTGCGGCGTTTCTTCCTCCGGGACGTCGGAGAGGGCCGACTCTCCCGCGGGCTGGGTAGGCGGCGGGGTCAGTGGCCGGGTGGTCTCCGGAGGGTGCCGCTTCTCCTTCCTCTTCTTTTTCTTCTCCCTTGGTACCTCCTCGGTAGCGGGGCGCTTCTTCTGGGCAGAAGTCAGCGGTTTCGAGGAGGAGGCCGCGGGGTCGTCTCGTGGCCGACCCGTTGAGATCTTCGGGATCCTCGGTAACTTCATCACCGGTACCGGGGACTTCGACACCGACGGTACCGAGGTCCCGGCGGCCATCGGGGAAGAGGAGGAGGGCGAAGAAAGGCCTTTCTCCATAGGAACGGACTCGGTTTTCCGGGCGCAGAGAGACTGCTCCCAGCAAAAAGACTTCAACCTCGCTGGCCGGTTCCAAAGTGTCTGGTGGGTGAATTCCCTACACACGGGGCAAGTTTGAACGTTATGCCCCTCACCCAAACAAAAAAGGCACTTCGAGTGTTGGTCAGAAAGGGCGACCTTCCTTCCACAGGAGGCGCAGGACTTAAACAACGCCAACATAAAACGTGGGGCAAGGGCGAGGAGAAGGGGAGAGTCGGAGGACGCCGCACCGAGTCGAAAAAAGAAGCCGAGGGAAAGGCGAAAAAGGATCCAAAAAACGTGAAAAACGTGCCGAAAATCGAAGGGAAGTCCGTAGGGAGAGTCAAGAGACGGTCCGAGGTTGATTCCAAATCCAAGAAACTACGCAGCAGGAAAAAAAACGCAAGCCAACAAGAAGAACCTTCTGTACGCTGAGGCGGACAAGAAAGAACTGAGGAGAGACCGTGGCTCGGCGGGAGGAGCATGCGCAGTACGACCGAGGGGGAGGGGCTCCCCGCCAAGCCAATGAGCTCTAGAATCTTCCGAATGCTACCGCGCAGGCGCGAAAGCTCCTATTGTATGAGGCACAGAGACCACGAAGAAGAAACAGCCTTTTCTGTATAAAAAATACATCTATACAGGAATATTGTCTTCTGGACAGAAAAATCTATTTCCTAGGCGGAAAAGCTGTTTTCTACACAAATCATCTATGTGCAAATTTTATGCAAGACAGATCCCCAGTTACAGAATTTTCTTTACAGGAAACAACATTTTTGTAAAAATTATATTCTGAGTATGGGAAATGTTTTCTGTGCAAAACAACCTTGTGTAAATACTGCACAGAGTAAGTTTCAAATTGTGAACAGACTTCAAAAACTGCACAGTTGCAAACACTTTCTTATGGTGGGAAGAAGAGTGCTTAAACTACTTGTTGCTTTCTTTAAGAAGAAAATTAGTAATTACATCCTGACTTTACTTCATTTTAAGCGAAGGAACTAGTTTTAGTTTTTTTTTCACCAGGTATTAAGAGCGGTATTAAGAGAGTAGCCAGGAAGTACCCTGTAAATACACTGTATATTTGTGTTATTGCACTGGGAGAAGAGTGTTAGCACTGAAGTGTTGATGTTAAATCAACTTTAAAAAAAAGAATGCGTTCAAACCATGTGAATGTTTTTAATGAGACTAATTCATTAAGCAATGTGCTGAAATTATTTAAATTAAAAAATATCATTTGAAAGTACTAAAAGCAGACAGCAACACATTAAAGTAACAAATTCCATAAAATCAGATAAAATTTTTGGCATTTGTCTATTAAAAAAAACCCTAATATTAAAATCACCATTAAAAATTCTAACCAGTTAGGCCCAGTGATGCAGACTCGAGTCGATTGACTCAGACTCAAGTTGCTTCAATGATTCAACTTGGATTCAGCTCACTAATAAATGATGGACTGACTCAACTTGACTCGTGACTCCTCTGTTTTTAGTGACTGATTTGCTGCCCTTGGTAGTTCCACTTCCCCCAACCTTTTCCCAGTCAGCAGTCAGGGAACGTTATGTTGATGACTCAATGAGAGATGCACATGCTCCTTTATCCCCACCTTTGTTTCCTGTGCTTTTTGAGAAACCATTTATAGGAAAGCAAAAGTGTGGGAAGACTGAAGAGGGGAAAACACGGGTTTGCAGCTTCCTTTGGTGAGTGTGGGTGTCTTGGAATCAGGGGGTGAGGTGGAGGGAGGCCTGGGAGGGTCTCACCCAGTGGAGTGAGATAATTAGGGTGCAAATGGTGAGGAAAGAGGAAACAGTCAGTTGTAAGGCTGCCTGTTTTTCAATGACTGAAGACTTGGTCCCACTTCTGCTTGCTCAGGAGTAAATGGGAAAGGCAGTACCTTGTTGCCAGCCATGGCAGAGTGGGCAGCAGTTTCTTCCTGGAGGGTCTGCCTATTCCTCAATATCTGAGAGCTTCTTTCCAATTCTGCTTGCTCATGAGTAACTGGGAAAGGCAGGTCATCACTGACAGCCATGACAGACTAGGGAGCAATTTCCTCCCTTAGGGCCTGCCTGTTCTGAAGTGGCAGAGAAAGAATGAAGACTTTTTCGGGTTTTCAAAACCAGAAAGCTTTAATAACTTTATTCATGCCTGCAAATCCCTCCTGTTTCTGGAGCTTCTTCCTTATGTCAGGTTGGCTTTGAGCTACAAAAGCCATGTTCACCATCTGCCGATTGCCGGGATCATCTGGATTCACAGGGGTGTACTGTCGGTAGGCGTTAAGCAGCCTCTCCAAGTAATCCCCTGGGGACTCCGTGGGTCCCTGAAGTATTTCTAAGACTTTAGTTCTTCAATGGCTGAAGGCTTCCTTCCAATCCTGCTTGCTCCCAACTTAACTCCCACCCCACCACCACCTCATTTTTTCTATTAAAGTTGGCTCCCAGACTTGGGACTTGACTTAAATTATCTTGCAAGGACTTGAGACTTGATTTGAGACCTGAAGGTAGGGACTTGAGACTTGACTTGAAACTTGTAGGTAAAAGACTTAAATGCATCACTAGTTAGGCCTATCTTTTTGAAAATAGCATTGCAGCTGTGGAATCCCCTCCTCCTGAAGGTCTAAGTGAAGCCAACATTGGCATCATTTCAGCACCCAGTCAAAGCTTAGCTTTTTATTATGGCCTTTGGGCCTGATTTAGCCAGGATACAAATATCTTACAGTTGCATTATTTAAAATTGTTTCAACCAGTTTTAAATCATTCGGTTTTAAACTATTTATTTTTTAAACTTTTTGAACAATTGTTACTATTTATTGTTTTAACTCAATTTTATCGTAAGCCACCCTGAGGTCTTTTAATAAAATACATAAATGTACAATCTCAAAGCACTTCCTTATATACAAGCCCTTCTTTACCAGCCGTGTTGGTCACCCCATGAGTCTCCTGAGTGCCATGGCTGGGTATCCCCTCAAAATCTCATATCAGGTATCACTATCAAAATACTGTATGTAATTGCTTTCTTCTCTAACTAACTGGATATGGGCTGGCAGAGAAGCTCCTTTGATTGAATCAATTCACTTGTAGTGCAGTCTCCTCCTTCTCCTGGTGCCTTTCAATTTACCATGGGAGAGAGAGATATAGGATATAATCACGGGTTAAACTGCTTAACCCTTTTTGCTTGTATAGATGAATCACAAAAGGCTTTGTTATTAATATTTAAAATTTGAAGGTCTCTACAGTTTTCTGAGCTTTTCAGATATTAAAAGATAGTTTTCCTACCTGAAGCTTCACCATCTAAAATATATAGTACAAAAGGAAAGAGGAAAGGGGAGAGAAGAAGAAAACAAATGTGAAAATAGCAACCCTTTCTCAGGTTGATGGATAGAGCCAGTCTGGTCTGAGGCCATTTCCGCACTAGCCTGTTATAGCGAGACGATTCTACTTTCAGCATCCTCTGGAATCCTGGGGTTTGCAGTTTCGGGAGGGGCCGGCCAGCCCCTCCCGAAACTGCAAACCCCAGGATTCCAGAGGATGCTGAAAGTGGAATCATTGCGCTATAACAGGCTAGTGCGGAAATGGCCTCAGACACAACTTCTGGAACTGAAAGGCACACTCTCCATTTTGGTCCTCCAGTGTTTAATGAATAGGTTGGTCTTCTCACAGCTATGAAATTAATTTCTGAGATAAGGGCAGCATAGGCTTTCAGTGGCCTCACAGCCAGCAGAGGAGGCCAGAAAGTGTTGTTCTTCAGCCAGTCATGGCCTGAGCTTTTAGTGGTGTGCTGTGTTCTGGTTTGAATGTAGTCTTTTCATAAATTTTAATGGTTTCATCTTCATAAATTGTTTAATTCCCCGGGGGGGGCAGAATGCCCCCCCACCACCATTGTCCTTTCCGCAGCAGGCTAAAACCTTTTTTATTCAGACAGGCTTTTAATACAGGAAGTTTTTCATGAACAGGCTAAGGGGATGCCATACTGTTTCAGTTTTAATTGTTGTTTTAAAGACCTTTTTATCTCGTCTAAGTGCATTTGTATTCCTTATTGAGCTGTTGTTTTAATTCTGTAAACAGTTTAATTTTATTTTAATATGCACTATATATTTTTAAATTGTACTGTTTTAAGTTGTGAGCCCCTCTGGGTCCCAGTAAAACATGGGATACAAATACAACAACAACAACAATAATGTCTTTTAAGTAACTTTTGTACTTACAATTATTACCAGTGTTTTTGTAGAGTTTTAATCTGTATTGTTTTAAACATGTCTTAAGATGCCTTGAGTCTCACTGTTGGGAAAAAGCCAGGATACAAATGATGATTGATGATGATGATAATGATGATGATGATATCATCATCATGTGAGTTGGGGATACTGGGAAACACTGAACATGCTAGCTGGGGGATTCTTCAAATTATAGTCTAAAAAATTAACTTTCCCAATCTCTGGGGATACTCCTAGACAGTTCATTCTACTGCCAGTCAACTCAGGAAGGAAGGAGAGGATGTGTTCTTTCAGTTTTGTTATGAGCAGCATCATGACATGACATGGTATAACCCAAACAGAGAAGCGAAGAAGGCTGACACCAGCATAAGATGGAAAAGATGGAATGGAGAGAGTACAAAGCAATCAGGATTGGGAGGGAGGGAGTGGAGGGCAAGGGAAGGCAGAGAAAAGACAAGCAACCAGAGCAGTTCTTGGAGAAACAGGGATGTGCCTGGAATATACAAGGCCTGTAATTATGCATGATTGCTGGATAACTGGTCTTCAGAAAATGGCTAGTTTGGCCCAGGCTAAAATTACTTTGATTATGATTTCATTCCTTTCCCTAAAAAAATCTTTGGTTTCTGACAATCTCAACATATGGTTCATACTTTCACATGTTTCACAACCATTTCTAAAGGCAGAATGTGCATTTGCACCCCATTCTTAAAAAATTTAAAAAGTAAGTTTGATTTGTAATTATGTTCTGAATAAAGTTTATTTTTGATATCAAACATAATAATTTTATGCCAAACCAAGCTATATATAAAATACATTTCAAATTCCTAAAACAACAAAGTGGCTTTCAAGCTGTAAAGAGTACTAATATTGCAACTTTAGGGTTTTTTTTTTCAGAAAATATTCTTTTTTTTTTAATGAACCCCCTCTACCTCTGAGAAAAAAGTGATTGTTTCCTATGGCTTCAAAATTTCTGGAACTACCACATCTCTAACCAGGAAAGCAGTAGTTGGGGCAGCAGTGGGGTGCTGATATGAAAAGTTGGGAGCATTTATCACATGAGATCATATAGAGAAAAAAATCACATGGTGCAATAGGTACACTGGCATAGATTTTGTTAAAACATAGAGCCATTTCTTGACAAACAACAATCGATCTGTAATGAATACTGACCCAGAATTGCCATGTCTTTCTGAGAAAAAAAGAAAATGCTAGCCACTGATTCACTGCATTTATGAATTGATGCTAATCATACTTGTCAGACTTGTAAAACCAGACAAATAGCATGCCTGGCTTATCTATACCATAGTTTCTTTGTTTTTACTAGTCATGAATTCTGGCAATTGTAGTTGGTATAGCTGTTGCAGTTCCTGGAGTCTTTACAATGGGCTACAACTCCTAACCCTAATCCTTCACACACACACCCAAAAGCTGATTTTGGTGCTTCTGTGGGAAAAGAAGAAAAGCAAATCAATTAAAAGCAACTGAGGTGGGGTGGATCATTTGCAGGAGAGAACTGGGAAATAGAAGAAGGGGTAAAATACCCGTATTCTCATTTTATTCCATTCAAATGCCCCCTAACTACCACATAAGTAATACAAGGGAATATAAAGTACCCCACACCTTTCCCTGGTAGCATCTAGTATTGCCCCAGGCACCCAGCCCATTTACCAGAGCTTGGGAAAATTACTTGGACAATGGCCTCCAGAATCTCTGAGCCAGCATAGAGGATTCTGGGAGTGGTAGTCCAAAAACATTAACTCTTCCCAACTCTGCCATCAATAGAAATAAAAGAAACTTGCAAATACTTACAACCAGTACAGTAACATCAACAGGAAAGGGCAGATGATGACGGCCTGGAGAACTTGCCAGTCCCTGCAGAGGGCAGCCAAACCAGGCATGAGGAATTGGCCTGCCATTGCTACAAAGCTTGCCACCATTGTGATCATGAAGCGGTGACTGGGAGGGCAGAGTTCAATCCCTGAAATTTTTTTTAAAAAGCAACGATTAAACACGGACAAGAAAAAGAAAGTACATATAGCCAACTTTGGGATAATTGCTCCATTACAAATACAGTTACAATAATCTGCACAACAAAACTTCATTTGAAATTGTAAGTGAAATGTTCCATACAGCAGTATAGTATTTTTAAGAGAGGTGCTTTACCTTTTCTCATACTTAATGTACTCCAGAGTAGGAAGAACATAGAAAAGTTACTTTTTGGATTACAACTCCTAGGATACACCAGCCCACCTGACCATTGGCTATGGTGATTGGAGGATTCTGAGAGCTGCTATCTATAAACAGGTAATTTTTCTGATCCTCAAAAGCAGGGATGTAAAAGCTTTAGTCCTGAAACCACTTGTGTCCCTTGGCTATTACAGCATGTGCTCCAAAGCTGGCAGTATCCCATCCATTTTCTCCCACAGCCCAGCTGATCTGCTAGACATAGTTTTAAAATACTATGGGCTTGATATGCTAAACAACTATTATTATTATAAAAATACATAAGATGACCTCCCTTCATCTCCTACATTGAATACTGTCAATTGCCAATGAGAAGACGTAAAAACATGGAGCATATGGAGTTCTCTGTCTTCTATGCACACATTTTATTCAGTTTACTATGTTAATTTTCACAGATACCACTGTATACATCTGTGAGGTATATACGCCCATGGTACCTCTGTATTTGTTAAAATGAGGCATATACGCCCATGGAACCTCTGCATTTGTTTAGCTTATGTCTAGTTTAAAGTTACTAATGCATGTACTTATTTGTTTGTTTGGTTGATTTATAGGATTTATAGGACCTGGGATCAAGGTAGCTCACAAAGGCTAAAAACAAGATTAAAAAGGTTAAAATGCATTTAAAGAATATCCCATTAAAACACCATCAAATTTTAAAAGGTATAAAACCATTTAAAAAAATAATAAAGTTAAAAAATACAGCACCCCCTCCCCAAAGTCTCCCTGCTGACAATTAATTATTAAACATCTGTTTGAATAAAAACTTCTTTGCTAGGGAAACGAGAGCAGAGAAGAGCCAGCCTAGTCTCCTATAGAAGGGATTTCCACAGGCTGCTAGCACCCTTTCAGAAGGCTCTCTTGCCCTTTTTCAAACAGTCCCTAAAAAGGACCAAAAGGCATTGGGCTAATTTATAGAATAGAACTTTTTAAAAAATATCATGAGATTCTTCCTCCATCTTTCACACTTAAAGTAAAGAATGTCAGGATTCCATGGGACGGAGCAATGATGGCTGTAAATGCTGTAACTTTGTAGTGTGAAAGAGACCGTCGCCTCCTGTTCATATCAAGACATTTTTCTACATGAGCTAAAGGACATGATGACATCTTCTCCTTGTTCGACATGTGATATGCAGCTGGGCTGGCTATTGAATATCATTCCCAATTGGTAATGGGACAGTGTTTCAACAGGTTAGCTTAAGGAATCCTAAGACAGTCTGTGTGGGATAAACAGATCTGTCTCCCAACAAAGGAACACTCAAAGAGCAGTTGCCTGTGGCCATTGCTGCACTATGCTTCGTTCCAACTACTGTAGACTCATTCAATCAGTTGTTGAATGGTGAGTTAATACATAAGTAAATTCCATTGATTCAATGGGTCTACTCTAATCAATAGGATTTAGGCCTTTGTCTAATCATAGGGCTGGGTCTGAGTCATCTCTACTTTTAATTATTCTATTATACAATATTGACACTTTCCAAATATGATAGTGCATCCTCTGCTGACACAATCTCTGCAAATATGAATCCAAAGTTGCACAAAGCCTTGTGTCCAATTTTCATCAATGGAAGCACTGAGCATGAGCCTGCGCTAGTGTGGGTAAACACACTTGCATCTACTGATGATGATGGGACAGAGCATTCATATTTTTTAGTTTTATGTAAGAATTCCTGGAAAGAACCCCTGCATATATGAAGAGCGCACTGCACTATAATTTAATAAGTTCACCTTCCCTGCAACAGGAGGGTTTCACTCCTTCCCAAAAACTGCAGAACAAAGCCTAAAACCAGGAACATCATGCACCCATGTGGCCAACATACCATCTACTTACTTCTCAGCAGTGATGCTCTGATGCCAGTGGGACAGTGAATCCACTCTGGGTATTAATCAGCCAACGGTCTGAGTCCTATTCTCTAAATAGATTCACCACCCTGGATAATTTCTTTGAACAGTAGACTACACCTAGAGTGAATTTACCAACCTGCTTACAATGGACCCATCAGCCTCCACTGTTTCTAAAGAATGAATACCGGAATGGGAAACCACAGAACTGAGCTGTGAAGCAGTTAAACTTATCATCACAGGCATATGTAACATGCAGAAGCCCCCAAGCTAGCCAAAGCTAGTTATGACTAAGGCTTATAGGTGCTGACCACGAAGTAAGCCCAATGAACCCAGTAATACCTACTTCTGAGGAAGACTGCAAGAGATTGTGCTGTAAACTGCATCGAAACCAGTTACATGAGACTAAACAAAGTCCCCTAATCTTCAACCGTGAACCATCTGGATTGGGGCCGTAGTTTGTCTCTGATTGTACCAGAATTGAGGAAAAGATTGGCTGTTTTTTGATAACCATCATAGAAAATAAAAATCAACACTGTGAAAAAGCTATTTCCATTTGGACACCCTGGGGTCACAATAGGAATCTTGGCAGCCTGCCCATCTCACTCTACTGACACAGTTTATGAATGGCTGGACATGCCCATCATTGATAAAGTTAATGATATTATACGCCCATATTATACGCTGCAGTTATTATTTGGTTCTATTTTGTTACTACTGCAACAGTACTTAGCATTAAAGAGTCAGGAAAACTTCCAAGCAGGCAGTAGGTAGATAATTTGAGTGACCTGAAACGTCCTCCCCAACTGTCTTTCTATTCTCATCTGTTCTGGATGTTCCACCAGTTCGTCTCTGAGCTCATCCCTAGAATAAAGCTACCTTAGCACCCTGAGTAAATTTTCCCTCCTAGGATGGAATGCCTATAATAAAACCTTTCATTTTTTTTCTCTCCAAGCCACTGGGGGTCCTAGGTTCTCAATCAGGATCTCTAACTGCTGCACATGTTCCCCATTAGTTATTGTTTACAGGTTTGTATTTTAGATCTTCAAAAAGGGTTCTGTACTTCATTCAGAGTGCTTTTTTTACCAGGTACTCTATAAAAATACAATCCATCCATCTTAAGAGAGTTCTATAAACAGGTAGCAAACATTTGGTTTGTAAACAAAGGGGCAATCGAAGTTGTTCTGGGTGTTATCACTCAAATTGCATTGCTTGTTTACAGAGTAGTTTCTGTGCAACTACTGTTTCCAGTTCAAAATACTGTTGGCTTACAGCTGTGATCCCAGCTTAGCAGCATTTATCCTCAAAGGAATGTAGGCAATTGCGTGGTCCTCTCTGCTGCCAATGGAGGCCAGAAAGGAAGTGCCACATTGTCCATTATACTTATTATAGACACAAAAATAAACGTGCTAGTGGAAAAGCTTAGTCACACATGTCACAATGCATAACCCCTACATTTGCCTAACATAAACTAAACAAAAATGCAAGGGAGAGAGAAGAAATCACATACCCTCAAGCAGAGCTATACCCCATAACCAGTGGCAAGGAGACAATTCTGAGAGTTGTAGTGCCAAAAAAAGGAAATGTACATGTTTTATGGTCCGAGGGGGGGGGAGAATTTTTCCCAATATCTGGAAATCATACCAGAGAAACTCTGCAGCCCTTTAGAGCAAATAAATGCACCAGATAAGGCAGCAGTGTCACAAGGCGCATTTAGCTTCTGCTAAGCATGCTCATAGGACCAGTGGGAAAGTGGTGGAGGTAGCAAAGTTTCCAAACCCATGCATGAGGCCCTGCCATGGATTACCTTGAGGGAGTGGGGCTTCTTGTTTTCCTACCATGTCCCTCTCTCCCCATCCTTGGTGCACCAGCCCCAGCGGGTAGCTTGAGAGGCAGCTGTGATACTGGACTCTGGCAGGGCACTTGTTATATGCAAAAACATCTGCCAAGGAAACTTGTATTGATTATATTTAACAAATCAGCTCTTACTCAACTCATATCAAATAGGAAGCTGATGTTGTATATATCCTACCAATTCAAAAGAGTATATGGCTAAGTCTCTGGAATTCTTTATGTCCAATATATTGAAATCTAACAAGGGCAGCTTTGTAGTCTCCAACATATACCTTAAAAGTTCCATGTGTCTTTCCTCATTTCTGTTTGGGCATGCTGGATTTGGAAGAAAGGAATGAGGCAAAGACATCTCTTACTTCCAGCCTTCTCTTGATTTATTCTGCCTGTGGCAGAAAGTGGCATTGTAGATGGGGACCTCACCATGGTTGTATCCAGTCCATGAGCTGGAGGCTCCCTATCCCTCTTCAACAGGGGGCTCCTTTGTCCTATTAAAGAAGTGGTAGGAAAAGCCACTCTAACTAGAAGGATTGTTCATCGAGCACTCTTCTCTATCATCACTTCCTACATAAGATTATCCTCCATCTGCATTAAATAGTGCCTATGCTTTTCTGCTCAAGAGTATGGGAATCTTAAAGTGATAGGCTATTTGGGTTTGGGTCTCCTTCCCAGTCATGCAATGTCATTCCTCCAGTGGGGAAATTAGAGCGGCCACTATCCCCTATCATCACTTTCCTCCATGCTCTCATTTTCTCACATCTTTTTGCTGCATCTTAAATAAATAATCTCTTGCATATCACAAAGAGCATGGTATTCAACTGCTGAGAATATTATGTCTGCAACTAAGATCCTGCTTTTCAACTGTCCATGCCAAAGACAAAGTGTTACACAGATGCATTCAGAATCCTGGAAAAGATGTATCCCTTCTTAAATTGTTTTATGTACACGGCAAAGTCAAGAATCAACATAGACAACATGTCTAGCTTGGTCTGGGCTGGCAGCGGGGAGAAGCTGATAACACACAGGTCAAGAGGTTCAAGAAGCAACATAATTAGTCAGTTTGCTTTAGGAAGAAACAGCCTTACAAATGAGAAGCAAATAACGGTCCCAGCAATGTTCATAAATCAGAGGAAGGCAATATAAACACAAGTCAAAGACAAGAACAACAGGCAAGGGAAGCAAACGGAAGCACAGGAGAAACGGACAGTTAATCATCGACAAAACCTAGAGGGGAAAGGCTCAGTTCTTATAGGCCCTAAGATCAGTGCAGCTGGTGGTGCTTGATTAATTGGTGCTTGGAATAAATTTGCTGGGAGACGTAGGAGACCCTTTTGGTGTCTACACTGGGTGAAGGTAAGTATGGATAGGTCATTCTCCATGTCAGAATGAGCAGCGCTCCCTGCTAGGGCTGGCACTTATGTCTCCAGGGTGAGTGGTGGTACTGTCTGCTCTGCAGGTTCTGCTGTAATAGTCTCCGTGACACTTTCTTCTTCCACGTTTTGCATTCCACTTTTATCAATTGTTTCATTCTTACAACACGTTTTAAACCTTAAGCTATCAAACCTGCCTCCCATTGCTGTAACACACACCAGACAAATTATCTAAGGTCCCTAAATCAGATCTTTCTGAAACTGATCTATTAAAAGAAAGAAAGAATCTTTCAGCTGTAGGCACATATTTTTGCAACACTGCAATAAACAGGTAGTCTTGTTCCTATTTTTATCAGCAAAATATAACTATTTCTGAAGATAAGGTTATAGATAATTTTGAAGGCAGGTTTTGAATTTTACACCACAATGCCAGTTCTCTGAATCCAATGTTTTCATATAAGGAAGTGAAACTCAATAGTTTCTTGACAAGCCTGAGAGCAACTGCCCAGGTTGGCTGGAGGCATTTGGGATCTTTAGTGGGAAAAAGTAATTTTTTCTCTCCAACCTCTGTATAGACTTCTCCCTCCAGTTTATTTGATGCACAGTGCAAGTGTTTCCACAGTACCTGTTGCAAGCAATCCTCCTTCTCCTCCCCTTCTCTTTTTGCTTCTGCTGCGTATCCTTTGCGTGCTGTTTTTCCCTAATATGTTAACTGTGCAGCCCTAAAGCACCAGAGACTCCTGCATGGAGACTCTGTAGAGTACTTTTCTCATTGCCCTCTCAAGTTTCATCTTCTGGATTAAACTTCAGCTGAGCTCCAGAGACATACAGGATCCCCAAACACCTAGGAGCTGTGTCTAATTTTCAACACATCATAATTTGCCCACCCCTGTCTACTCTCATGGTAGTTTCAATCTCTTTTCCTATTTAACTAAGATGTAATTGTAAACACTCCAATTTCCTCTTAGTTTAAGCCAGTGGCCACATTGAAAAATGGCCCTTTGCTCAGAAAAGGAGATTTTTGTGTAACAGTCACACTTTCCCCACTCTTTGCTTCCTTCTACTCCACACACTCCGAACATGGTATTATAAAATTAAAAGAGATGCAGCAATAAAACCATTTACAATATCCAGCAAAGCTAAAATTAAGAAAGGTAAAACAGCATCCAGTCAGCACTGAGAAAGTTAACATTTTGGACTGCAGGTCCAGGAGTTGTTGTCCAAAAAAGTAGCTTTCCTAAGCTTTGTGCCAGCTAATCTAGCAGCCTGAAAATCACAGTCACCTCGCAAAGGGAATCAAACAAACAAACCACGCTTAATCAAAGGAGGTGGAAGTGACATCAAATGGCCACTTCATTTGGGAGAGCAAATATATTTCTTCTGAAATGTGACTGTTCATGTAGTTTGATTCAAGGTTTGTGATTTCTCTCACTCTACAATTATAGCACTTTACCACATTGATCCATCCTATGGAATCTTGAGATTTGAAGGTTCAGGAAGAATTTGGGATTCATCAAAGTACAAATCCCACAGTTCCATAGGATGTTGCCATGGTAGTTAAAGTGGAATAAAAAAAAATGCTATAACTGTGCAGTGAGAAAGAAACCACAGTCATCTGCTGCAGCCCTATGCTCCCACCTGTATAGGTGGGCCTTCGTACCTGCTGTTCCTGTCCTTTGCTGAATCATTTGAATAGGCATTTGGGTGTGTGAAGGGTTTTTTTTTTTTCTGGTATACATATTGTAAAATGTCAGTTCAACACATCCTGCATTTATTGACCACTGTGTTCACATCTGAAGGAAGCATTCAAATGGGAAATTGAAACTGGAAATTGGTTGTACGCTGTTTTAGATAATACACATGAGACATTTTATGGATATGTTTAAAAATGAATCTATGAAGCAGCTGTATTTACAAAACAATCCTGCAAGTAAATCCATACTAGTTGCTGGTCAATAAACATTTCCAGCTGCCTAGCCCATCTATACTCATTATATTGAACTTTTGCAAGTTTTTTTTTTTGGAGGTGGGCAGGTCTAGTTGCATCTAGTTATTTACATACCATGTTTTGAAAAAGCTGAGGTTATCTAGTCTGCTTTGCATTTGTATGGAGAAAGGTGGGTTATAAACCAATTAAATAAATTAATAAGAAGCAAACTAACTCTCAGTTCTGATTAAGGACTTTGATTTTAACAGAAAAAAAATAGAATCAAATTGTCCTTGCAACATGTTTAATCTATTAATCACTTAAAATTATCAAAGGTGAAAGATTGGGATGAATTGTGTATCTAAGAGATTGTTGGGGGAAAATGTCAGTTATTGGTTTTGAAGGTTAAGGTTATAGTTATTAAATGCTAGGCAGTAGTGTGATAATGCTAGACACACTTGAAGAAGTGTATCTTGTAGGCTATCTTAGAGCCCAAAGTTGGTAAGTTAGAAGTTTATATGTTTTTTGGGCCCCTTTTTAGTTTAGTTGTAATTCAATTTATTATTAGGTTAGATGTTAGAGTTTCTCTGTTTACTTACTGTTTGTCTTTGTAATTCTTTACATGCTGTTTTATATACTAAATACATGTTAAAAATATTTTTTTAAAAAAATCACCAAAGGAACAAAGGATGTACTCATTAAGAATTCTTTGGTGCAATAAGTGCTGTTCCTCATCAGTCCTCTGTAGAGTTCCATTACTGTCACCTTCTGGTCCACTGAACAAAAAAATAAAAGAGAAAGTGACAGCTAGCTATGGAATCAGAATGTGGAGTACAGGCAGTGTCATGCCCAACAGTGGGGGGCAGAAACCACTCTCTCAAAAAACAAGACAGTTTGTGTCTCTCTTGACACCACGTCTAGGCAATAAGCAAATGCACTTAAGGGACAAAATTGTTTTTCACAGTCAACTTCATTCAGCTGAACAATCTTTCATCAGCTTTCTGGTTCAAACTTTTCCCTAGCTCACACTGGAAATTTACAACCAAGACTGAGCGTCAGACTAAACATAAAAGGGAAAGAATATTCCCTGCAATAAATCCATTTTTCTTCTAAAAATGGGATTTCTTCTGATATGTATGCCTCAGAAGCCAAGCCTTCCAAATTAAGCCCATGTTTGTCTCTCAGTGACCAATCACAAAACAAAACAAAAAAAGATAAATGTGAAGTAAATAGGTGAAGTCAAACATGTGCTATGGCAAGCAAACATTGGTCACAAATTGAGGGAATACTCCTACGTATGTGTTGAACATACTTTTCTACTTTGACCCTAAAGGAATAGGACTTGAATCATGTTTTAAAAAATTACCGTAAGTGGATACTTAAGTATACCTTGCAGCATCTTGAAAATATAAACAAACTAATGCCTTCCAGACTACAAATCCTATATGGCTGAGAATTCTGCCAGTTGTAACACAATACATGGATTACAGAATCCTCTCTCAGTGTCACACACATACTACTGCTGTTTCCTCTTAGCAATTTGGCACATTTACTCTGGCTCCTCAGCAAAAGCCTGTCTGACATTAGAGATCATACCACCAGCACTCCTACTATCACCACAGTCTCTTGCCTCAGAGACGCGTGCAATCCCACCACCTGGAAAGGTAATGCCGTGATCTTAAAGCAAACCCTTAGGAGCCAAGATGACAAAATGGAGAATGTTGTACTTTGGTCATATGATGAGAGGACATGATTCACTAGACAAAACAAAAATGCTTCTTAAGTAGAAAGCAGTAGGAAACTAGGAAGACTGCATTACAGGTGAATAGACTGAGGTCACTTCTGCACTAGACTGTTATTATTATTCCACTTTCAACATCCTATGGAATCCTGGGGTTTGCAGTTTAGCGAGGGGCCTCAAAGGCCCCTCCCTAAACTGCAAACCCCAGGACTCCATAGGATGTTGAAAGTGGAATAATAGCACTATAACAGTCTAGTGCAGAAATGGCCTGAATCAAGGAAGCCACTGCCCTGAGTATACACTACCTGAGCAGAGCTGTTGATGACAGGGTGACCATGGAAGGGCAGGGAGCAGCTCTGGTGGCTTCCTCGTGAGCAAGAAGTACAGTCCACCCTCCACATTTGCTCACTCAGTCATGAGAGAATGGGATGTAGCTTCCTCTCGGAGATGCTCCCTGGCCTTTTAAGATTTAGAGGTTGGATAAAATCCTGCTTTTAGAATCCTGATTTCCTAATATAATGAGGCAATATGACTCTGGGAGCAGTTCATCTCTGTTAAGTTTTGGTTTTGATGTTATTTCTCCATTCTTCCAAGAGCTAGGTGCTTCTTGTTTTTCCAAAGCAGCATTAAATATTTGAACAATAACCACTTAACTCTTTCTGAAAGATTTTGTAAAATTATTAGAAAAACCATCTGGGGCTGAGATTTCAATCCTTTCAAATTTTAAATAGCTTCTTCAAACTCCTCCTGAGGTATAGGGGAGTTCATATTTTTCCTTTGTTTACGAGACAATCTCTGATCTACATTTATAGTTTTCTCTATAATATCCCTTTACTTATATAATCTTCCATAGAATTTAACCATTACATCCCTAATCTTATCCTCCTCTCTCATAATTATCCTATTTTTACATTTTAATCAATTTATTCTTTTATACTTTTTCTTTTTCCTAAAGTATCCTGCTAGACTTTTCATTCATTGTATATCCCATGTCTGGAATTCATTTTAACCAATAAATGCTTTTTTCAAAACTGTTGGCTGATCTAAATCCTATATTTATTTATTTCTTTTTATTTTCCCATAACAATTTATATTTCTTATTTTATGTTTTTGATATCCTCTTTGAAACTTTTCCCAACTTTTATTAAACTCTGTCTATATGTAAAGTTTTCTCTCTCAATACCTATTTCTATATTTATATATTTCCCCCTTATCACCATTTTAAAAGCATCCCATGAAATATAATCCTTTACTTCCCCTACAGCATTTAACTCAAAATAGCTTTTCATTTCTGTTGATAGTATACTTATTTTCCTTGTTTAATATAACTATTGGGTCAAATCTCTAATTTCTAATCTTTCCATTTCACTCTTCATATTTATTAATAATGGCAAATGATCCAAGATCAGAATTTTATTTATTAAAAAAAAATTCCTATCTTGCAAACACTACCTCCTCCAACCAATAAATAATCCATACAGCTTAACTTCTTATATTTTGTGGAATAGTGTGTAACCTCATTTTTTACACTCCCACTCATTTCACAGCCATCAATGAAGCTCATTTTCTTTAAGTTAAAAAAAAATCTATTTTCTTTTTTCCTCCCCTTTTCAGAATTATCTTTTATTCCTTTCAGTTTTCTAATATCTAAATTAACATATCCCCCCAAACATGTCCTTCTGAAAAATTATCTAATTTTGTATCTTAGTAAGTACCTTACTAAGGAAATTGATTTGACCCTTCCACAAAAACAAAGTGTATATGAACCACTGGCAACTGGTGGTTCCCATGTCAGCTGGGCAGTGAATCCAGGCTTTGAAGGAGCTCCCCAAGGTGCTGAACCTATCAAATAGGTTCAAGACCCTGGACAGTTTCTTTCAGGCTACTGAAAACCTGGAATTGGTTCACCGCCCCTCTGACATTAGAGACAACAGCCATCGCTGTTTTGTATGCTATAAATGCACTCTTCTGCTAAGGACAGCTTGTAGTTTCTTCCCTAAAGTACTCTAAACCAACAATTGATGCACTTGAGCCTTAGCGTGATGTGATTCCTTGGCCTCATTTTGGAAGCTCTTTACAAGTGATTAGTTAAGTAACCGGTCCCTTTCCCAAAATCCTGCTAAACAGGGAGAAAGAGAGATCAAGATAGAAAAAAGAAAAAAGGGGCAATGAGATTGGGTTTGTGTGTGTGTGTGTTTATCCATCTTCTGACTCTAGCCTCACCCATCACTACTTTTTAGTCCTCAAGGTATTACCCCTGAGGAAATGAAGCCTTTACAGAAAAAAAGGCTCACCTCTAGCCTAAAATATAATAAATGAAGTTGTAAATAGCAATAAAAAGTAATACTAATATTAACTTTCCTCATTTCATTTATTCATCGGAAAAAGTGCTCAGTACCACATGCTCATTTTCCAAAAATGAAATCAAAATCTGTATCTGATGGCCTGATGTGCTCTACAGATCAGGCACTTCGGCGTCCTACAACTCCACATATCAAGCCATTCTGAATTGGAAAAGCTGCTCTACACCAGTGCAACTGATATGGTCAGGCTGCCTAAATAAGTTAATAAACCTGCAGAGAGTTCAAAAATGAGGCCGCATTTGACTGCCTCTTGGTACAAGGACTCCTTCAGAAGAACTAAGAACATTTTCAAGAATCAGTGTGTCTGAAAAAAGCAACTTAACATGAATACTAGGATCTCAACAGCATAAATATTGCCTGCTTTCTTCCATGTACACCCACCTTTGCCTACCACTGTCAACTTGCATCAATAATAAAAAGCAATTGAAAGATGAAGACTAAAAGGCCACAGCAAAGCATAAGTTCATGCAATAGCAGTTGCATACTGTAGATTATAGCCACATGGCAAGATAAATTGCTGGCTTGGGAATACAGACTGAGATATCAAAATATGCAGGAATGTGTCAGTGGCTAAGATGCAGGCAGCTGTCAGAAGGAAGCCAGGAATCAGATATTGTGCCAGCAACATGGCCTGAAAATAAAATTCATTAAAAATTGGGGTTGGTGGAATTCAGTTGGTACACCTTAATGGAGTAACCACACAGATGCAGACAGTGCATCAGGAGAAGAAAAGCTACTTAGAGCTGGGGGATTTTGGGCGGCCTTTCACACTATATAACTTTAGGGTTATGATTCCACATTAACATCCATGGCAATATCCTATGGAATTTGAGGTATGTAGTTTGCAAAGGCACTAGAGCTCTCGGGCATAAAATTCTAAGTACCTCTCCCTAAATGGGACAATGTGCTCTTAATAAGATACAGCCATGGCAGTTAAAGTGGAATGATATTGCTACCATTGTGTAGTGTGAAAGGCCCTTGGGAAAAGTGCGACATTTACCATTGTACACCAACAGGATTACATTTGAATTCATTTTTCCCTAAATCATTAAACATTTTCAATGACAGTTTCCAAACTGCACTGACATTATTTTTGTGTAAGACTGAAGTTTCTGTCTATTTTAATCCACTACTGGATATTGATAGGCATTTTTAAATGATTTTTTAATTTAATGATGCAAATGAGAAATTAATAACTGTTTTTTTTAAAAAAAAACCCCGCAAATGTTAAACATCAGCAAATTTATTATTCTTTTACAATTTACCATTAAGTGTTAGTGCTTACACTAATATTTTGAAGCTCTAGCCAGGAGATTATTGTAGAAGGAGCAAGCTGAGAAATTTATCAGGGACACAGCTTGGTTAGCAAAAATCCCAGTCTGAACAGGAAGCATTTTATAGCGCTTCCTGTCCCAAAGGTCCCAATAGCCAGATGGGATGGGTGGGACCAATCCTGAGCCTGAGAATATTTCACTTCTGAAGAGAGGTTTCACACTGCAGTATGGTAGCTCAACACATGGAGGAAGTGAGTGAAATGTCACAGCTTTCTGGTATTAGCACCAGTGACATTCAAGAGAAAATATTAAATAAACGTGTCGTGATTAAACATGGGACCATGTACCAGTACTACACTTTTCCTGAGATACAGATTTTGTACAAGGAACACTAAAAATACATGCATTATTTTAATTAATTGGAGGACTACAACTTTCCATTACTACTGACTATCATATTTTGACTCTATAAGAGACGATAGAAATAACCACTTCACTCATACATATAACCTTTTTGCTTCATGCAAGCCTCAATCAATCCAGTAACTGTTCCAGATTCAGGCAAATTCATCCAATCTCAGAATTTGTCAAAACCAAATTGACTTCAAGCTGTACTCTCTGGTTCTAGGATTTGGTTTCTGTTTAAGCTGCTGTTTTATTATGGAACCATATTCTGACTACTAATTTTTTAAAACATTTTTATTACTATGCTTTAACCTTTGAGGGGCCTGGGAGATTTTATGGTGGGAAACAGTGATACACACACACACACACACATATATAGTACAGTATCCTTAGCATGGATGGAAAGAATATTTGAAAGTATTAAAAAATGGTTGAAAAACCACTCTTCACTATGGTGAAGAGAATTTTGGATTGATAAGAATCTTCACAGTTTGTGACTTATTCCACAAAAAAAAAAAAAAAATTGCATTCTGTTTGCAGAAATGATGCTTTCTGCACAAAAAACTATGCAGATTTTGTATAAGAAGTATAGGACTTTCTGCACAGAAAATAATGGCTGGCATCCTGTTCATTATTTATGAAATCATAAACTGAATTTAGGATTTCTTAACTCTTGGGATGCATACTTACAGTTGTTAATGACCAAACACAACCCCAGAAACCTACATCTTAAGTTGGGGAACACCCCAAGTAAAGGGTTTCCACAATCCTGCTGGTTCAGTTTCTGGGAAGTTATCAACTGCAATGCAGGACACATCGAGAGAATCAGCTGCAGCAAGATCCTAAGGGGTCTCTCCAGTCCCTCCAGTTGCCTGTCCTATGACTGGGAGACCACTGTAATTGTCATCCCCCAGCTCACAGAAGATGCTATGGAGAAAATTTTGTTTTCTGAACAAGAAGTGCCATGTGTGAATTTTCCACAGAACAAATGCTGAACTGTGAACAGTTTTTGAACACTGTTCAGTTTTCAAAGACATTCTCACAGAGGAGAAGAAATTGCTAAAATTACTCATTGCTTCCTTTGAGAACAAAATTAGTGAAGAATTACATCATCAATACCTAGCATGTAGCTTGCAAAACCACTTAGACTATTCACATTCATTTAAGTAAGTGTTTTCCTCCTACATGTTTCTGGGATATAAAAATACTGAATATCATTACAATGCATGTTAACACTACAATGCTGAAAAAAAAGTGAGCAACATATGAACATGCACAGTCAAGTTTTTGTAATACAGTCAGTCCTCCACATCTGTGAGTTTCACTTTTGCGGATTTGATTATTCACAGATTATTTGCTGTCACCTCTGCTGCCTCCCTATGCCATTTTTAATAGGGACAGTAAGCCTCGTGAAACAGAGAAATTGCAAACGAGGCTTGTAAGTTCCTATTAAAAATGGTGTGGGGCAGCAGTGGAGGTGGCAATAAGCCCCACGAGCCAGCCACTTCTGCCTTGTGAAGGAACCCTGATGCCTCAAAGGAATCCACTGTGATTTGAATGTGGTGATCATAATTTTTTTGTGTATTAAATATGGTTTGGGAGGCCCTAGAGTTATTCACGGTTTTTCCACTTTCACAGAAGTCCTGTGTCCCTAACCCTAGCAAACATGGAGGGATGACTGTACAAGCTCAGTCTAATGCAAGGCTGCCTAAAAGATGATAACAGGTTAAAACTGCAGGGTTTCTTTCAGATACTGCTAAAATCTTATTCAGACCCGGGTGAACAAACTGGGAAAACCAGGTTCTGTGCTGTTACTAAAGTGAGGGCAGTCATCAACTTGTTGGGAGAACATTGGGGTTTCCTCATTACAGCAGGGTATGCTTTTAATAAATAGCTTGATTTTGTTTTATTGTTTAAAACAGACCTTGTTTTCCCAACTAATTATCCTAAGTCTCTAGTTTCTCAGCTTCAGTCTCCAGTTTGTTTATGAGTTCAAAATGTCAATCGGAAGAATTCTGAAAGCAATAAAAGCAATCAGGTTAATTAGGAGGTCTTGATTTGGCTTTGTTTTGTCTGTGCACAACTAGCTATGGAAACAGCTGTGGAGTCATTTCTTAAGGGATACAGAGTAGGTGCTGGCAGCTGAGAGAAATTATCTAGACATGCCTAACCACAAAGAGGAGGCTTCTTTCTGCTTGTGGAGGGAACTGTGACCCTATGGGGGAATGTGAAGGGACTACCATTTCTTCTGATGTCTTCATCCTTCCTGTACGGTAAATCAACAGCACCACTTTCCTCATTGTTTGAGGAGACGGGAGACAGGAGGCAAGGAAATGAGAAGAAGCTCTGCCTTCTCCTGTAGGGATGTCAGCCTTTCCCCCATTTTCTTCTTCCATGCAAGAACAACCAGTTTCAAAGGTTTTCTCCCTGTTGTGTGAGATTACAAGAATTTTTGTGCAGTTTGACAGGATTTTTTGTACTTTGAAATTTATTTTGTGGAAATTCATTTCTGCAGAAAGCAGGTACAGATTTTGCGTTTTGCACAAAATGCACTGTTTCCTGAACCAAAATGTTGGGGTTTGTGGGGGGAAAAACTATTTTTTGCACAAACCAATTTTGTAAAAAAGATACAAATTATGAAGAATCTTCAGCTGCTCATCATGTGTCTTATATGTTAAGAAATCCTTTCTCATCAAGGGCAAGAAAATTCACAAGTATTATTCACATCCCCACTGCACTGACCCTTTCTTCTGTATTCATGGAACTTCACTGAATGCAAGACACAGTGACTTTGTAAGATGCCTAGTATACAAAATACAATAAATACATAATACAAAAATGAGAATTGCATATGCTTTGCCTGTAACTTTCTGTGCAGCAACCTCTGCTGCTGCAATCACAATGCCTGTTTTATTAAAACCGAAGATCTTGCTCATCACTGATCATCTCCAGAAATATGATCACACAAATGAGTGTTAGACATATTTTAGGCAGAGGTCAGAAAGGTTAGATTTTCAGATTAAGACATCCAGAATCCTCCAACCAACATGACCATGGTGAGGAGGCTGAGAGATTCTAAAGAGTAAATAGGAACTTTCCCAAGCTCTGGTTCTGAGGCACTATATTCATTCAACTGATAATAAGAAAGAGATCAAACAGGTCTGGCTAATGCTATGTATGTCCTAGAAAATATCCAGAATTCTTTATAGTTCAAAAGGGGAATTCAATGGGAAAGAGGATCTATAAAGGTAGAGTTTCAAAATCACTGTTTTAAATGAAGGCACTAGAAGATGCCAATTATAATTCACCTTTCTTATAGTTTAATTGTAGCTAGCGTTACTCAGTAGCATAGGGAGGGGGTGGTGGGGAGGTCTGCTCCCGTGGCACTTTTTTGGGGAAGCCTCTGCTCCTTGCCTGCCCTCCTTTATAGCCTCGCAGTTCTGACATGCGGTGTGGTTCCCCTGCATCCACTCCCCTGCTCCACTTCCCCCTCCTGCCCAAAGCTGAGTCTCCCACTTGGGCTGCTTTACTTTGAAGAGTTCACTTTCCTTCCTCCCCAGCCACATCCACACACACACCCCTCTCTCTTTTTCTCAAACGCACTCATACACAAACTGTGTGCACATGCTGCTTCTTCCTCTTCCTCCTCCTCCTCCTCCTCTCTGTCTAATCTCACACACACACTGCTCCTGCCACCCCTCCTTTCCTACCTTCTTTTAGCTCTGCAGTTAAAGGACCATCCTGCCTGGCTGGCTGGCTGGCTGCCCACCCACCTCAGTGGCAGCTACCCACATCGCTGCAGCAGCTGCCATCCAGCTCCAAGAAATCCTGCTACCATCATTGCTTTGCTGTGGAGCTGCCCTTGCCCTGGCTTGTCAGCTGGTTCTAGCAAATCTGAAGTGGAGGCAGAAAGTGCAGAGCCCAGAGCTTGCATTGCTAGCAACAGCCACTGCCACCACCACACAGTAGTAACCTTTACTAAAGGGACTATTCATTTTCCCATTTGATTTCCTCCTTACCAGCAGGGCAGAGGGATGCTTAAGGAGAGGTGGGGTGGGAGGGCAAGATGTATGTCTGTGTGAGATGGTGGTGATGATGATGATGATGATGATGATGCATGGATTTTTGGTATGTATTGAGGGAGCGGTAAACTCAGGCACCATCCCAGACGGCAAAAGCTCTACCTACACCACCGGCATTACTTTAAAAAACAAACAAACAGGTCCACAGTTATATGTATGGACTGTTTCCTATGTGAAACATCAGTCACAGGTGACAACAAGCTTGTTTTGGGAGGTGGTTATGGGTACAAACATGCATATGTGTGTGCATGGGTTTGAACCAGCTGAAGAACACTGTGGATTTTATATTGCTTCATTTTTATGTTGTTTGATTCTACTTAGGAAAAGCAGAACTTTAAGTATCTTCCACAGGTAGAACTCAGTGACTGAGCATTGTCTCTTTAGTGTATCAACAGCACAGAAAATATGCTGTCAGGAAAAAACATTCACCCTAAACTCTCTGTATGAAGAGACTTTTGAAACGGAGAGTTTCATATGAAACAAGTTTGATAAAGGGCAGATAGTTGTTCAGTATTGATTGATACACATTTATATCACTGGGGGAGGCTTGTGGGATCTTGTGGGGGGCATTTGATGTTTTGATGTGGGTATTGAAAATAGTTTGGGCTTGCCTCACTTTTAGCAGTTACAAAAATTACTGACATCACTGACACTAGTTAGTCTTGAGCAAAAATTCAGATTTAAGCAATGTCACACAAAATGGAAAGCATGAATAATACGTCATGTTAAAGATATCAAGAGAAGGGAAAAAACACACATTCTATAGCAACCTCTGAAGTGAACTCTGAGTACATCTATGGAGAATGGCTTGGTCTCTTAGATGCAGGGTTACCTGATCTCACACAATAAGACAGCTGCTAACTCGTGCTTTATCACTCATCCCCTCTTCTCTTTCCCACACACACCTTCTGCTGGAATGTGTCCACCGCTCCCTGTTGTGCTCTTTATATTCTTAATAAGGTATAAAGAGTGTGTGGGTGTTGTCTTTGCCCTCAGGGAATAGTAGGCACTGTGGACCTATTTCTCGACCATCAGGTTTAGTGATTTTGATCCCCTAAAGACATGGGTGAGAATTTTGTGCCAATTCCATTTTTGATCCGAACTTCTCCAAATTCCCCACATTTGGGATGGAGAGAATATGAGCATTTTTGAAAAAGAACTGAACGTGGGAGAAACTGAAATAGAAAGATTTATCCAAGCAGGTTCTAGGGCTTTTCAAGTCTGCATTTGAACTCCTGTTTACTCCACCTTGTTAATGGGTGAACTGAGGTCACTGCCTATTTTTTCTGACAGATTTCTCATCTTCAGCATTTATGAGAAAATCAACATGGCCCTCTGTGTTGGGAACAGCTGTCCCTCATAAATTTAGCAAATGAAAATGGCGGTGAAAATGAAGAATTTCATGTTAATGTAGTTTTGAATAATTTACCAAAATCCACACTTTTTTTTTTCATATTTGAGATGAAAAGAACCTGTGGGGTTTTTTTTAAATAGATGCATGAAAAAGGCAAACTTAAAGATTTTGCCCCTCTCTAATCTGTACAGTGTTTAAGCCACTAAACCAAAATAGAAAGTTCCTTTTTGCACAAGGTGCTATTTATAGAAAAGTCAAGAAACAACAGCTATCTATCTCAGTTATGCTTCACTCCCTGCAGTGTTACCAGCTCTGAACTGAGGAATTTGTACTGCGTAAACAGCAGCTACGTAAACAACAGAGGGACAGGTAAATCCCAACTCAGGTTCTCCTTACAGAGATGAACTGGTTGCTTTGGAATGCACCATCTGTTCCTTCACTTTTATAAGACTTGAGTGGCTCAGGACACTGAGAGTGGATTCTTCTTGTTGGCCTCTCTAGAGCAACCTGATCAGTACAGCAATTGTGGTGGTGGGCCTCCAAGTCATTTCTGCCTTACGGCAACCCTAAGTGAATCTATCACAGTCTTTCTTGGCAAGATTTGTTCTGAGGCGGTTTGCCATTGTCTTCCTTTGAAGCTGAGAGAATGTGACTTGCCCAAGGCCAACCAGTAGGTTTCCATGGCTGGTTGGAGATTTGGACACAGCTCTCCTGTAACCCTACTCCACTATACCACACTCATTCTTGGAGCAGAGCAATTGCTTCCTCAGTTTTCTCATTGGCTAAGCATCACTCTAGCCTATCAATAAACCTAGAAGAATTAACAGCCTACTCAAAGCACACACACACCCCGAAAAACCTTATATAGTATATCCATTTGCCCATGCCAAGATGGTCCAAGACCTTTTGCTACCTGACACAGAGTGGCAAATTACATTCATTTTTTGTTTGTTCATTTGTTTTGCTTAGAATACAAGTTTCCTGAACAGAAAACAGTATTTTCAGAACAGAAAACATTGAACTCGCAGAGGAAAGCCAATATGTTAACGTAACCAATAACACAAACAACTAATAAATAGGGACAAAGTAGTAAAAAAAAAGACAACATTGTTATAGCACTTGAAGAAAAAAATCGCCAGACATTAAAAATACAGTATAATGAATATATATAAAAAACTATTTACTGCCCTTTTATGAGACCCAAAATCTGTTACCTGAGGCAGCTACCTCACTCCACCCAGCAATAGGACTGGGCACAGCCCACAAACAGTAGTTATTTGAGGCCTGCTTTTAAGTTACAGAAACTTCCTTCAGCTAAGTCTGACCACCTCCGCAGCTCCTCTGAAAAATCCATCTGTTGAAGAGTCACAGTTTTGGAACAACACTACACTGTAGCATTCTGTTCTTAAATTTGGAGTTACCAACTGTTTGTCATTTCAAACAGAATGCCCCTTGTTTTATAGTAACCTTTCTTACTGAAGACCATAACTACAGAGAATATTAGGGATACCTATTTCTTACCTCTATGAGCTCAGTGACTCCTGCAGCTCAATGTTATGTATGTTTGGGAACTTGGGATTTTCTTTTTTGGACTATAGCTCCCAGCTCCAGTTAATATGACCACTGGCCAAGTCGGCTGGGTGGCTCTAGGGAATGTAATTCAAGAAAGGGATCTTTTCTAAGCTGTGCCATATTTATTGAACAATAAGCCACACTAAGTTCAGTGGGACTTTATCTCCATTATATAGTAGCTTGCTTCCATTTTTAACTGCCAAGCTCCATCCTAAGTAATACTGGGATTTGTAGTGTGGTGAGGTATTTAGAAGTCTCTACTACTTTTTAGTGCTGTACAGCAAGAGAGTGGACTTTGGCATGAAATTCTAAGTACCACCCCAAATTATAATTCCCAACATTTCATGGGATATAGGCATGGTGCTTAGAGTGGTATAAAAGTGCTATTACTGTGCAGTATAGATACAGTTCTACTTTCCAAGAAGCATACACCTGATTCATGCCTTACTTGTCCAGCTAAGCTTTATTAACATACACCCTTTTAAAAACAGCAAGTCTAGCTAAAGCACATGAAGTGAAGTTTAGGAACTCTGTTTGCAGTTCAGGTGATGAAGGAATCTACAGTAGAAAAACCTGATGTCTCTACAAATAGAGATGCAATGTTCTGTGCATCTTAATAAAACATGATGAGAAACAAAGCCATCTGGCTTAGCATTCAGTTTGTGTTGCTATTCTAAATCCAGTTTCCTTTGGGTTCCTTTTCCATCTGTGCAGGATTTCTCTCCTTCTCTGGTTATTTTAAAGAAATGTTAGAGGACGTACTCCTACAGAACACTCATTTTGATTCTCAAAGCTACGGGGCAGGAGCCTCAGGCTGTCTTGTACTATGTCATCCAAATCTGGCTTGCTTTCAAGCTCCCATCTGTTTGCAAAACATTCCAGGCAAAAAGGAAACTATCAAGGGAAGAAAAGCATGAATTTCTCTAAGAAATGAATTCCTCTAAGGCTGTCTTCCCCATATGAATACCTTCCAGTTGTGTTGGACCACAAAATGAGTGGAAGTTCTAGCAGGCCTGAGGACATATTTCTCTCTTAGGAACCCTTAAGAGGCTGCATGGACTTCCAAAAAACAAAACAAAACACCCAAACCAAACTGAACTCCAGAAGTAACCAGTTCATTCCTTCTTTTTTTAAAAATGGGATTTTTAAAAATATCAAATGTGTGTGTGTGTGAAATGTTTTTAAAACTTGAATTTCTGGAGGATTCCAGAAAAGGCAATTCTTTCTCAGAAAAAGGTTGACCTCCACAAACTCTTTCAGTCTGTGGGGATCAACAGCTACAAAAGTAGCCTTAAGGGCTACATGCAAGGCACACCTTAGACCACAATTTCTATCATACTGAACTAACATGAGACTACCCCAACATGGACACAAGGACTTGGACTGAATTATGCCTGAGGGCCCTTCCACACTCCACAATTATAGCAGTGTGATTTTGTTTTAGCTGCCATGGTTATATTCTATGGAAACTTGGGATTTGTAGTTTGGGAAAGGTACTAGAGATGTCTGGCTGAGAATCCCCAAAAAATCCTCCCCTAAATCCCAGGATTCCATAGGATGTTGCCATGGCAGTTAAATTGGAACCATAGTGCTGTAACTGTGGAACATGAAAGGGGCCTGAGAAATCTATGCAGCTCCAAGAGCTGGCAGCTCTCTCTTTACTAGCCTTCTACACTGACTAGTACAATTAGGTTTAACTTGCCTGAGACGTCTCTAGACACTATTCCTGTACACATGCTGAATTGTAACAGGAATAAAGCACTCAGCTTACAGCCTACTCTTGAATTTCTGGCAGCAGAAATTAGAAAAGCAGAAATACACGCCACAAAATGGTATCAACGAACAACAGCTCCTGGCTCTATTTTTAGTCAGTAGCCATGATATGCTCTCTGTTATTATGATTACTGATGAAACACATTCATTTCCATGTCCTTTTCCCTTAAAAAAAAAAAAAAAAGGAAGAAGTCCAAAGATACCTGTAAGTGAATGGAATTTATTTCTAGAGAAATGTAGTTGTGATTGATGATATAAAATACTGATTTTACAGAGTTACATTCTGTATGCATACCCCAAGAGAGCATATACGAAAATAAATATATTCAAATACAGCATAAATCGTGTCACTTAAGGAAGGAGTCACATATGTATGAATGGTGGCTTTCCTGTTCAAAATATTTATAGGTAGTGAGCAGAAAGAGAGGGAGCCAATTTTGTGGGTATTTTGAAGAAAAAAAGCAGATGGTTATTAGGTATGCAACTCTCCATTCCTGATGCAATGGACATTTATTTTGTAAATTAGTATTTAAACACAATTGTCTTTAGAAGCTGTACTCAAGAAAATTTTCTATTACTATTTACAGCACCCTGGAAATATTTTATGTTGAATAGTGGAATTGTTGTGTGTCTTCAAGTTGCTAGAAAGGACCTCTCCCTGTCAGCAGCACTTTATTATGTGCCTTCAAGTCACTTCTGACTTATGGCAACCCTAAGGCACACCTATTACAGGATCTTCCTGGCAAGATATGTTCAGAGGGGGTTTGCCTTTGCCTTCCTCTGATGCTGAGAGAGTGTGACTTGCCCAAAACCACCCAATGGGTTTTCATGGTTGAGCAGGCATTCAAATACTGGTCTCTAGAAGCATAGTCCAATGCTCAAACCACACTGGCTTTTTAAAATAGTAGGATATAAATGCGTATAATATGAAAATAAATAACACAAAACAAAAAGAAGAACCTGCTCTGTAAATGAGTGACATTAGCTGCCCAAGTTCTCACCTCTGGAGGCCATGTATTAAAATTGCCGAGAATAATTTCCTTTTCGCAGATTACCACCCCCATAATCCCCCAGCCATAGCTTTTATATTCAACCACTGAGGATAAGCTGAGAAGATTGCCAGTATAGTGTCCACTTCACCGTCACATTGACCTGGCAGAGGGACTTGTTATTGGAGTCTCCCAGAATGACTTCCCATCTTACCTGGGGCAGAACTTCCTGGCTGCCGTGGCAGTCCTAACACACAATCAGACCAACATACATACTCAGGATACTTCTGAACTGGGCCCTCTCAAGCTATCAAAGAGATAATAGACAGGCCATTACTGCCCTGCACTGTTATAGTGCTATTATTCCACCTTCAACATCCTATGGAATTCTGGGGTTTGCAGTTTACTGAGGCCAAAGAGCTCTCTGGCTGAGAATTCTAAATTTTCTTCCCTAAACTGCAAACCCCAGGATTCCACAGGATGTTGAAAGTGGCATAAGAGCACTGTAACAGTGTAGTGTGAAAATGGCTTTAGTCTCCGGTAGGTAGCTCATACATTCCTCTCCTTGACTAGCCCTACTCTTCATTATTCTGTTGACTCACAGCAGGGTGTTGCCAGTTAAAGGCATGTCTTTTTTAAAACAAACAAAAGTCCCTCCTGTGCTCTCAACACCTCCAGGCTAACAAAACTTGCTCATAAAAACTGCTCAATTTACAATGTTTAGCCTAATACCTGACATGGCATAAGTTTCACTAAGCCTGGCGGGGGTGGGCGGGCAGGGAGAGGGGATAAGGCTAATCTTTCTGAATGCTTTTCACCCTTTTCCAGAAACTGGGACCACTCCTTTGTGTTTCCAGTCACCTGGCTTTCCACTGTAAAGTCCAGGTAAATACATCGTCATTACACAATCAAAAGCAGGAAATGTCTAAACTGAACTAGCCGGTCTGCCAGAGATGGAGGGAAAATATAGAGGGATCCCTACACGACAGGCTTTCCCATGCTGACACACTCCAGATATGTTGGTCCACAACTCCCATCATTCCTCAGCCATTACTTATACTGCCTGGGGACAGTAGGAGACCAATATATTTGGAAGGTACCAAATGAGGGGAAGGCCGCCTTCTTACTAAACTAATATATATACTCAGCGTTGCCCAGGGTTTTATTTTCTCATTGGTAACACTTGTTAGAAAGATTTGAGATCCTGTGTCTCTAATTCTCCAAACTATCTTGTCCATTACTTTCAACTTTCCCCCATATTCCCCAATCCAATCTGTATTCAGCGTTATTAACATACAGAGGTTAGGTTCCTGAGGGAATACACTATCCTCCTCCTTGCTGCTAAGCCTAATCTCCATAGCAATTGGCTTATTCAAGACAGACACAGTTGACTGAGGCCCAAGAGCTCTCTGGCTGAGAATTAGAATCATAGAAATCTAGAGTTGGAAGAGACCACACAGGCCATCCAGTCCAACCCCCTGCCATGCAGGAACACCCTCAAAGCAATCCCGACAGATGGCCATCAAGCCTCTGCTTAAAAACCTCCAAGGAAGGAGACTCCACTACACTCCGAGGCAGCATATTCCACTACCGGACAGCCCTGACTGTCAGGAAGTTCTTCCTGAGGTTCAGGTGGAATCTCCTTTCCTGCAGCTTGAATCCATTGCTCCTTGTCCTGGTCTCTGAAGCAGCAGAAAACAAGCCCTCTCCCTCCTCTACGTGGCATCCCTTCAAATATTTAAACATGGCTATCATGTCCCCTCTTAACCTTCTCTTCTGCAGACTAAACATACCCAGCTCTCTAAGTCTATCCCCATAGGGCATGGCTTCCAGGTCTCTCACCATTTTGGTCGCCCTCCTCTGGACTTGCTCCAGCTTGTCAATATCCTTCTTGAATTGGGGTGCCCAGAACTGGACACAGTATTCAAGATGGGGTCTAACCGAAGCAGAGTAGAGTGGTACCAGTACCTCCCTCGATCTAGACACCATGCTCCTATTGATGCAGCCGAGAATTGCATTGGCTTTCTTGGCTGCCACCCTTCCCTAAACTGCAAACCCCAGAATTCCATATAATCTTCTTGGGCAGCCAATCATATGAGGTCTTCACCAGATACAGACAAACTAACTTTGACTTTTATATATTAGATATCGTAACAATAACATTACTGTGAGGAGGAGGATGGGGGGGACCAACAGAAAACTAGCAAGACATAGTATAAAACCAGCAGCAGAGAATTCTGAAGACTTGTTGGAACACATGCTTGTGTGTACACAGCCTTAGCTACCTTTCAAAAATGGTAAATCCCACAGATTTATTGGCCTTCTTCATAGAAGGCAGTTTTATTTTTAAACAAGCAATGTCTAGTGCAGGGATAAGAAAACTGTGGGCTCTCCACGGGCTGTTCTTCACTAAACAATTATAGCTTTATGTTTTCACTGTAACTGCCATGGCTATATCCTAGAGAATCCAAGGGTTTGTAGTTTGGTCAGACACTAGAGGAGCTTTCTACAGGAGAATTCTAAACACTGCCTCTGAAGTACTAATCCCAGGATTCTATAGGTTGGAACCATGGCAGTTAAAGTGGAATTGTGCAATGTGAAAGGGACCCAGCACTTCTTTGACAACAGTATCTACCAACCAAGCCAGCAAAGCCAGCAGTGAGAGGTCCTGGTTGTTGCAATTGTTGCTTAACAATGGAAGTGTCACACATTCCCAGTATGAAGTATAGTGGATGATGACCTTTTCTTGTGACAGCTATGACACATATAATAAGGTCTCAGAGCTCTGATCAGGAAGGGAAGGTCATATAACACCCAAGCCACTCAGGACATTAATGGTTCCAGAACCCAGCTGGGAGGTAGTGGAGTTCTTACAAAATTATTGTAATATGCTGCCTAGTAGACAAAATGCCACACTACTACATTCTGGGCAAGCTAAAGATCCTCTATGGTCTTGGATGATGGGGAATCCCATGTTGACCACATGCCATGTCAGTGAAGTTACTCCAGCATACAACATGATAACCAAGTATTTGTGAAGCAGAACAACTGCCTGAAAACTCTATGACCAAAGCTCTATCCAAAAAAACTGCAAAGCTATGGACATCATCTTTTGGGGAAACTGGTCTCTCGTCTACAACTCAGATAAAGCCACAGTTTGCAAGTGTACTCAGATTTCTGTCATAAGCAGCTACAACTCCGGTGGCAACCTACTGTCTTTCATCCAATCCATTATAAACTCCAGACAAGCACTGTCTTGCAGACATCACTACATCAGGCTCTAATGAAAAGGGAAAATTTAAATGCAGGTAATCAGCGTATAAGAGAAAAATCTATTCTGTCTTCAGATAAATGTCAAACGCCATTGAGAAACAGACAAGATCCCTGTGGGATCTTCATGTGGAGTGGAATGGAATAGCAAAGGTCCACCCACAGTTTCTTTCAAAGCTAAGGGAAAAGATATCTTTACTTTGGAAGTACCAATGACCCCTTGGGCTACTGATCCCCTATGACAAGCAAACAAAAGAAGCATGGATTGTGCACGGGCAGATGTTTTGAGTTAAAAACATTAGACATTCATGATACCATATCAAGAACCAATATTTGGAACTCTACAGGAAAACACTCAAAGGTCAGCTAGGACAATGACAGCATTGATCCATGCACATAAACTTCATCCTAAATATTTGCTAAATACTGAAAGATCTTATGAGTGCTCATATTGCTAGTAGTGCACATGTGCTGAGGTGTCTTGCACACCGGTTAAAGATCATTTTATACAGCTTGGTTGGGGGAAAAGGCAGGATTTCAATACAAGTTTCAGGGGCCAAGGATGTTTCTCATCTTTTGGACTAGGGATGTAAATATTTCATCATGTGAGGACAAATTATTATGGTAGTTTTTTCTCTGCAGTATTCTCTCTGAAGCTGAACAACCCCAAAGTATTGTGGAGGAAAAGCATATGTCCAAATGTCTCCCCTGTTCCATGTTCTTTCCTGCACAGAAAACAGTGTTACTGGTACTCAAGAGTATTTTAATGCAGAGAAACCCAAATATGTTTCTCTTAATTACTTTACAACACTTCAGGATGTTCCAATATCAAGAGAGAATTACACAAAATTCTTGCTGGTCTATTTTTCCCAATGGGAATTCCCAACTGTCAGGAAATACATTTTTTTGCCTGAATATTCTTTCCATCTTTCTTCTAAACCTGTTCTTTTCCCCCTTAGCTAAAGCTTCAGTTATTTATATTTTCTTCATGAACTGTAATCCAAAAAGGTAACTTTCCCAAGCTCTAGGTATCTGGTTGGCCTCTGCAGAATACAGGATGCTGGAACAGGTGGGCCTTTCATCTGATCCAACACATCTGTGCTCTTTATGTGAGATGGATGCTTGACCAAGGAAATCTGGTCTTTGCTTTTGTGGAGAAAAAAATAGAAATCAACAACTAAGTAGGTCCAAGAAGTTAACAACCTTTAAATTATGCAAGCAGTGTTTAAACTGCTGGGAAAATAAGTCTAGATTGTATTCAAAACCTCAAATCACCCAGCACTTTGCATGTTTATTAATATTGCATTAAGAACCACTTATGCACTGGAAGGGAAGTCCCTATAAATAATATATTGGGCTGCAGTAGAGCTGAATTACACGCCAATAAGACTGTATTTAATATTCTTGCATGAATACTGTCTGCAAAAACAGAGGCGGGGAGGGGGAATGAAATGCTCTCTAAATCTCTCAATAGAAACTGTTTCCACACATTTCCTTCCATTTATAGCTTCTCCCTCCTGCTATACCAGTCTATTCCCCCCCTTTAATTCCTCTTCCAGTTCATTAGATTTTGATCCTAGATTTATTGGAAATCCTATGTAAAAAGCGATGAGATCACAGTACCGATTAGCAAAATCCAATAATAGGATAACATAACAAAAAGAAGTCCAAGGGAGAACAGCATTACCTGACTTCACTTTGTACTTGTTTCATGAAAACCATCTAAGTAGCATGATGGCACAATGATCTCATTTGGATGAAAGGTGGGATATAAATTCAATAAAGAAATAAATGATGGCACTGCGAAGCAAATTCAGAGCAAGGGCAGGTAAGACTGCCCTCACTCAAAAGGAAAAGAGCCAAGCTACAAATGTGTTTGCATGGTTTGAAACACACACACACACACACACACAGATACCCCTTTTGTTATTTGTTATACAAACAATAATTGTACTTTGTCCAAATGCCTCTCTGTAGCCTATAAATGGGCAAAGGAAAAGAAGAAAGAACAAACAGAAGCATACATCTATTCAAGATTTGTTTCTCAGGCCTTTGGCTGCTGCCCAGCTTGCTTGAGTGATGGTGCTGGCCCCTTCACTATTTAGAAACTTGGGGAAACAGAAGTGTGGGAACTTTGTTCACTTTGTTGACACAATTAAAGCTTTGTATTTATTCATTCATCTTGGTTTCATGGACTCTGTCATCTCTGCCTCACACCAAGAGAGGGAAGAATATCCCTAAAATTAAATAAATGCTATAAATGTGTTATATGTCTCTTCTTATACTTTGCAGCAACAATATTTTAAATGAGGCATCTTTGTCATTCTGCTCATTAAACTCTAGCAATATAAAGACACGTTGACACTCTATTCATGCCAAATGGCAGATATTCAGTTGCTGCTGTTGCCCTTGCCTGCTCCAGAGGTAAAGCTTTGCTTATTTCATTTTCACATGTAAGAACAACAATTTCCAAAATTGTCTTCCTACTGGATAGGTTTATGAGAGTTTTCATGGATTTTTCAATTTTTTTTTTCATCCATCAGAACTTCTTTGTGAAAATTTCCCAAATTCAATGCAAAAAAGTATTTCTATGCAAAGAATAATTGAATTTTGGAAAAACATTGTATAATTAGAAGAAATTTCTGGTGTTTTTGTTCTCATGCAAAGCCAAAACATTTCACAGACATTCACAGGCTTTTTAAAAAAAAAATTGGGGCTGTATCAACATATCAAGAAGACATCCCTTTTAATCAAAGACAAGAAAATATGTAAATAGTCTTTACATTCCTACTGCTCACAAAACCTCTCACATTACACCCTTTTTCAGAGAGGTGGGTACAATGGAAGAGAAACTTTGAATAATTCTATACTTTAGAAAAGCTGACAAATGCACGAAAACACTGACTGCCTTTAGCCAACCTGGCTTTCTCTAGAAACACTGGAAAGCAATTCTCATCATTTTCATCCAAAATCAAAGGGCCACATTTTCCAGTGATGACAGAAATCCTAGTCCAAGACACACAAATGGCACAAGGTTATGGATGGATGTTCTATACTACCTGGATATGAAAAGAATGCAATTGATTTACCAAACTGCTACCAAACTCATATGCAAGAGAAAGAGGAAGATCTGCCCTTTTCTTGTATAGATCAACTGGCATGTCTGTATATTTAAAAATGCCCACCAGCATTTGCTGTTGATGAGCTTAGTGATACAGTATATGAAAATAATGCAAAACTGCCTCTTTCAAACTGAGCATTGATGCTGCCGTTTGCGATAAGATGGATAATGATTAGGCCACCCATTCTAATGCTTTTTCAACTCATCTCATTATCACTTGGCTTTAACATCTGGCAAATAGCCAAGCATCCTGTACATCTGTCATAAAAATCCAATAAAATGATAAGGTTAAAAGGCATCCACCATAAAAAACACAATATGATAGATCAATGATCCAAAGCAATTTATTAAAAAAGACTCTGGTGGAATCTTAAAGCCTAGAAGTTTTATTTGGCATAAGCTTCCACAGTCTACAGCCCACTGCATCAGATGCACAGTTTTGCATCAGTGGGGTGAGATGCAAACTATACAAAATCTGAATGCACCACGATGTGCTCCCACATAGTAATGTACTAACTGGGTTCTTAGTGGAATGCTAACTTCTGCTTGCAAACCTAACCATACATATTTGCAGTTAAACCACACTGAGTTTAATGCAGGGATGAGAATTGTGTAGCCTCCCAGATATGTTGCTGTTTTTACCGGCCTTCAGGTCAACTCTGACTTATCACTGGGTTATCTTGGTAAGATTTATTCAATATAGGCTTGCCACTGGCTTCTACTAAGGCTGAGAGATTGTTACTTGCCCAAGGTCAATCACTGGGTTTCCCTGGCTGAACAGAGATTCAAGCCCTGGTCACCCCAGAATCTCTGTCCAACACTCAAATCAAACTGAAATCTGTATTTGACTGGAATGTGGTCAGAATCTCAAACAGACTGTTGGATCAATTATTTCTTTGCTTTATTATTGATCATAAACTACTGTGAGCATAAATTATGAAAACACAAGATAAAAATACTTTAAAAAAAGATCAAATTGCTGAACATTTTGTCCATATCACCTTCCAGAAAATGCTTAATTTTCTCAGTCACTATCACTCATCTCATTTCTTAATAAAATTATATTCTTTCTTATAGGCTTCTTCTCATACCTGAGCTTCAAAGCAAGGAGCTATAAACAGAGTTACTTGTAAATAATTTCTCAATAATCAAGGCATAACTAAGTTTCATTATTACATTATTATAGTATTGTAATAAAGAGCCAGCATGGTGTAGTGGTTTGAGCGTTAGACAACGACCCTGGAGACCAGAGTTCGATTCCCTGTTTAGCCACAGAAACTCACTAGGTGACCTTGAACATGTCACAGGAAACCACATGATAAGTTTGTCCTAGGATTGCCGTAAGTTAATAACAACTTGAAGGCATACAACAATAACGGCAGCAGCAAAGAATAGCATCATTCTTATTGTGGTCCTTTAGATATAGTTACAGGGCATATGTGGTCTCACTAACTAGATGTTGGGCATGTTTTGGTGTGTTTTGCCACAAAGGCCAGCAGATTGTAGCATTTTGTTAAGAGTTTGTTAAAAAAATAACTATGGTAACAGTAACTAGGCTTTGGAGCAAGAAAAGAAAGAGCTACATTTTAAAAGAAAACGTACCTATTATGGTAATCAATTCCTTTGAGGGCCTTGAGACACTAGCTGAAACTAAATGTTTTTAAAATGTCACTTTCCATTTTCTCCCCCTTACTGGGCAATACAATAAATAATGAAGGAAATTTTTATTATTTTGCAAATGCAGCACCAACATTCAGGGCTCAAAAGAAGCTTGAATGAGACATTTGCCTCAGCTCTCTTTCTCTCTTTGCCACTGAAATGAAACATGAAACACTAGACGGTGGCTGGCATCACCTCGGTGGAGAACGGCACACATGCACTTAACCCACTCAAAGTGATGAACTAATTAACATTCTGTGGGCTTTCCCAGCAACTGGATGCCTATTTTTAGATCATTCCAAGCTACCCTGGGAAGCTCCAGATAGACTTCCTTTTGTGCAGCCTTCTGTGTTAATATTCTGATAAATAATTCAGGTCAGTTCTGAAACACCTTCAAATATTATTTCTACTCAATAGAGCTGGAGAACGCAACATGCCACATATGTAAATCTATTCGCAATGCGATGGACACATCCTTTGCCCTGACCCTGGTTGCTTTTGCTAAAATTCTTCCTCTTGATGCTGATTTCCCTCTAGTTTCACACAGATTGGTATTCTCCTGATGTCTTTAAAGCAAGGAAGGAATGGTCTGTTTCAGGACCTCTGAGGAGTTTGTCAGCCGGGGTGGGGTGGGAGAACTGAGAAGCCCTCTTCTGCTCCAGAGAATGGGAGGCAGAGACAGCAAACCACTCCTCTTCAGAGAGGAAAAAAGGATTCCTGGAGTGCAGAGGAGGAGGCAGGTTTCTGTATGAGCACATGAACCAAACCCTTGCAGACTAAATTTTTATACGTGTGTGTGTGTGTGTGTGTGTGTGTGGGGCCCCTGATCTAAACAATGCTTTCAACCCAGGCTCCTTTGCTCCTCCTTTTTCACGAAGTTAAACAGTTAGAGATCAGAGTTAATTATGTTTTCATAATCCAGTTTTCCCAGGCTTCACACATGAGATTTGGAAACTGTATTCTTACCCTAAGTGATTTCTACCCATATTCCTACCCTAGTTTATTTTAAGTGGGCCTCTTAAAAAGTATGAATACATTCACATCATTTACACACGTGTTATGTGCTGTCTTAGAGACCCACTGTGGTGCTCTGGAGCATTTTTCTCTTGACAGTATCCCAATGCAAGAAGCTTGTTTGTTTGTGTAGTGCCCACAGCAGCTCCAATTGCTCCAATTGCACTATTGTAGCCTTGGTACTGAAGCTAACTTGAGTTTGCTCAGCAGTACATGGAATGTGACACACTGTATCGTGGTTGCACATGCATGAAGAGATGCAGAGAGGATGAAAACAGAGAGTGAGGAAAAAATTCATTCAGATTTTTCAATAACCATTTTCAAATTCATTTTTTTTTAAATCACTGAACCCAACAGCATTATTTCCAACTACTGATTAATGTTTGTCCTCACCTCAATTTATTTCTGGGCATTTTTAGCAATTTATAATAACATTTTAACTATTTAAAGGACTCACTAATAGATGAATATTAGAAATGTCTTAATCGCAATTTTTGCCAGCAATTTAATATTCGACTGTTAGTGCAAAGTATAGAATGAGGGTGGAGGCCTCAAAATTCTCACAGAAATGACTCCTGCTCTACCCTCTGAGACGTCTGGCAAGACAAAAAGCTCACCTAGCCCCAAAATTCTTGCAGATTTGTAACCTCTGCAGTATGTTTCCTATGCACAAAATCATGCATTCACTTACAAAATACAAAAATACTTATTATTTAAAAAATACATGAACATGCTTCAGTCAGTGGAGAAAATGTAAAACTGCATTAGGAAAGATGTGGAAGGAAAGCCATACATTGTAGAGATTGAGCACTTAAATGCACATACACCTTCAAAATGTAATGGGAAAAAAATCTATAAGAGTTTTGCAGTCTGACAAAGAATGGGAATGCAAAGAGGGTTATAAAAGATAGAATGAAATTGACACAGCTTTTCACATCCCTAGCTAACAGAAGCATTTCCACTTTGCAACTGGGAAGAACCGCAGCTGCTTGGATCTCTTCCAGCATTCATGACAATGGCCATGGCCTGGAGCTATTCTGCATTTTCCATCACATCCATTTCCACCTGCCACTTTGGGGGGTGGAGGGGGAGATGCAAAGCAGATGAGCTTCTGATAAGCATACACATCCTTTGAGCAATTACCTGGCAATATTCTTAAACATAAAATATCCAACCCATCACCCAATCCCAAATTTAATGTAATTTCAGAGATTCTATACAGCAGAAATGCTATTTGCTGTTGTGTGCCTTCAAATCATATCTGATTTATGGCAAGTTTAGGGAAATCATGGAGTTTTCTGTGTCTGAGAGTATGTGATGCACCCAGTGGGTTTCCATGCTCAGCCTAGTTTCCAGGCTCATAGTCCAAACCATTACACCATGCTGGTTCTCACAGAGATATTATACAGCAGGTCATTTCACTGTGCCAGGAACCAGCACTATATTGGGGCCCACTGACTATAACCTTATTTTCTTTCCAGGAAACTCACCAGAGACTAGTAGCCAATGGCATATGGACCAGCCCTGGTCCAAGGGCCACCACTTTGAATAGCACTGCTATAAATCACCTAGAATAGAGTTGCTACAAAAGCAAGAGTTTGATGGCTGCAAATAGGAGAAGTACTCAAGCTACTTCTCAAGTACTATTGACAGAAAATAAAATATAACCTAAGTCCTTTCAATATCAGTGCTGCTCTCATTTCTCACATTTCCAAAGTGGGTAAAATCGAAACCATTCCTGTTAAAATCGAAACCATTCCCATTAACCATCAACATTCTTGCTCTGCTAAAATCTGGGATGCAAATGACCAAGTAAAATAAAATAATTCTCTCTCTCTCTTTTTTTTAATGCAGCAGTCATTTTTAGCCCAACATACAAAGGACCAGTATTTCCCCACTATTAGGGATGCAGCACTAACAGGAGAACGTAATACAGCTGACAATGGAAAATGCCTCCCTGAACAAAAGAATACATGATCTTTGTACTAATTCTTGCTCTTGACTATAGGCACCAAATAAAACACTCCAACAATGTAGCAGTTCCATAGTTTTCAGAACAATCTGCTCTTCCCACAGTCTGTTCTTTCCTTCAATCTCTATTTCTGACCTGCTACAATTAATTGCATAGTCCCACTGCAACTTGTTTATCAAGACCGCACATAGTGTGTCAGTAACACTATAGTATTAACAAGCTGTTTGTTTCATAATTCAGGGCCACCCTGGCCTGAAAACCTGAGAGCAGGGCTTTGTCATTCAGGTTTTACGTGGCACAAAGATTATAATGGCTCAAAATCAGGCACAGCAGCTGTGGCTTGCACACCAGAATGCATAAACAGCACTCCTCTGAAGAATAACAAAAGGTCTGCTTGATCTTAAAAAAGATAAAGAAATGACAAAGTCACTCAGGGTGAGAGGGCATTTAACTTCAAAGGAAGGACTGAGGAGAAACTCTGGGACATTCTGCTTTTCTGCCAAGGAGGGAGACACTACTGTGCTGCCAGAGAGATTGACATTTTATTAACTGACTTTGACTTATGGCAACCCTATGAAGGAGAGGTCTCCAAGTCATCTGGTCATCAACAGCCCTGCTCAGGTCACCTGAAGGCCCAAGGCCATGGCTTCCTTAATTGTAATGTGGTTTTCCTCTTTTTCTAATGCCTTCACCTTTACCAATAATTATTTAGTAAGTCATGTATTCTGTGATATGTCAGTTTAGCCATCTTGGCTCCTAGAGAGAGTTCAGGCTTGATCTGCCGTAAGACCCATTTATTCGTCTTTTTAGTAAGCTTTCACCAATTAAGCCACTGTGATAAAAGCACACATCCATCCAATCATCCATCACTTTTTTCAAACTGGGACTCAAGACAGCTTACAAAGCTGACAAAATTACAATAAAAACTCATATGGTTAAAAACACACACAAAGCTGATATTAAAATAGTATTAAACCAACAACAAACTTGAAATCATTAAAAATATTGTGTTAAAACAAAGAGTAAAATCAGTTTAGCACCTCTCACCCAAAATGCCATTTTCTTGTAAATTCCCCAAAGCTCGCTGACGTAAAAAGGTCTTCACTTGCTGCGAAAAAGACAGCAAAGGAGGGGCCATCCTAGCCTAGGAAGAGGGTTCCAAAGTCTGGGATCACTCATGAAGAAGATCCTTTCCCACGTTCCCATCAAACATGCCTGTGAAGGTGGTAAGAATGAAAGAAGTGCTTCCTCAAAGATCTTAGAGCTCAGATGGGCAAGTTCAAATGGAAAGGTATGGTCCTTCCGACATCCTGGAATTGAGTTGTATTAGGGTTTATAAACCATACCCAACACTTTGAACTGTGCCTGGAAACAGACTGGCAGCCAATGTAGGGAGGGCTCTTAGCGCAAGGCCCATGGAGTACTGATCCACCTTTTGCCAATCAGTTTGTAAGATATATCTGATGAAGTAGAAGCTGCATTGTCCTATCACAATCCCAGCCTTTGCTGGGATTGGAGCACTTTCCCAACACTCTCCTCCACATGAAACCAGCTGCCTGTGGAGGAGAGCATGAGGGACATGCTCTATTCTTCTGGACTACAACCAGTCTTCTTCCCATGCTGTAGTAGAGGAGGATGCTGTAGTAGTGGAGGAAGGGCTTGCAGCCCTTCTGTATAGCCAGCTGTAACAGAAGGCTTGTACAATCAGGGGTCATTGATATGAATGATACAGCCCATGATCACGCTGGTTGGCACCTCAAGAAGCGCAGGACCATGACAACGTCATGCAGAAGCATGACTGCAGTCCCACTCCTCTCACGTCCCCATGCCAGGATGCTGTCATCATTTAGAAAGGGTCTTTGTTGTATTTACATTGTTTCCAGCATCAGAGGCAGCTGTGGCACAACAGGTGGAGGGTGTGTAGAACAGATTCCACCTCATACAAACATGGAAGCCACTAGCTGCCACTAAGTTTCATGTCCATCTCAGGATACCCATCTTTTCCCCTACGTTCAAAATAAGTACTTCTTATACAAGGGCCATGATGGCTAATCCTGAGTGAATTTTGTATTTTTAACTTGTAACTTTTTTCTTTCCCTCAAGGGACATGATGTACTCCTCAGGATGTTTTAGGTTCCATTTTTTGAAACCAACTAAACCAGAATGGGTCCCAAAGGCCTCTTCTAAAATAGCCGAGGGCAAAGCTGAAACGTGGCAAAATTGCTCCCATGTCCCCTGAAGGGCAAAAACAAAAAAGTGTCGAATTTTGAATAAATTCTAGTTCTCATGTGTCTCCACTTACAACTGCCCTCCACATTCACTAGTGTTAGGGGGCACAGGACTCATGCAAACATGAAAACGCTGCAAATATCAAAATGTGTGTGTCTGTGGGAAGGGCTCTGAGGCATGGTGGGGAGAGTCGTTCATAGCAGGTCAGGGAAAAGAGAGGGAAAGGGGGTGGGTTGGTATGGTGGCCCTATACTTCCTCTCTCTTGCCTGTCTCCTTCCCTTGGTGTGGGGAGGCACTAGGAGAGAGTCTGTGGTGTTGAGAAATCATGCTGTGACCCATCCTTAGCCGGCCAGGCAGCAGGTGGTAGAGGAGGAAGTCCAGAGGTGGGTTTTCAAAGGACTTACAGCCTGATTGGAACCTCTGAGAAGGAAGGTTCCTCCAGAAAAGAAGCACTCAAGGTGGAGGGCAGGGTTGGAGAAACTTGAAAATCCGTGTAAGTGAAACCAACAAATGTGGAGTGCCAACTATACAATATTTTGCACTTATACAGCAATTTAGTTCAAGCATTGACTCTGATCCTATATACCCACCACCTCTATTATGCCTTAATAATCTTCTCAATGGCTTACATTCCCTCAGAGTGACATAGTTGCTATACAACATCATCACGTAGGTAGAGTCCCTGGCCCTACTTGTGGCCATCCTGACGTAGAGTTGGGCTGGGAGAGCATGTGTTTTCCATTCATGATCAGTATTTGTACCATTTTTATACATGGAAAATGGAAACCCATTATGACAAAGAAATGGTTGAGACTGATATGGGCTCTAGTTTTCAATAATTACCCCAGAATCTGTTGCAGTAGGAACCAATCAGATGTTAAAAATAGCAGCCTTTCAATAAACACGACTGCCCCGTTAAATGTGTATTTCTTAACACAGCTTATATATCCTGATCTTCCAGTAGGAATAAAAAAAGTTTCCAAGGCTACTAACAGTCAAGGAAACTCAACATATCCACCAATGACTGAAATGATTTAAAATCTGATGGAGACACAGTATGACAGATAATGAAAATATATTGATAACCAAAACAGTCGTTCTTAAAATGGACACAATACGATTACACAATTATGTTTCTGGTATCATCATAGTTGCAGCCTTCTGAACCAGTTCGACATGGGATTGCCTCTGAACTCTACATGAGCAACCTTATGTAGAATGTGTTGCAGCAGTCTAAGTTTATGCCATTATGGCTGAGTAGTACCTCCTCAGAAATGGATATAATCGGTATACCAGCCTAAGCTGCAAAGGCACCCTGGCCATGGCTGCTATCTGTTCAACCAGGAGGAAGGTCAGGTCTAGGAGAAAATGCAGAACAGGCTAAAAGCCTCCATCTCAAGGGATATACATACAAAAATTGACTTTTGGTCTGAATTCAGCTTTAATGTTTTAGGTATCATCCATGGTATTATTGTCCTCAGGCTCTGGTTCAGACCAACTTTCCTGGAACTGGAAGTGAGAAGACATACAGTAATGTAATGTTCACATCTTGATGACAACACATCCCAACTCTTCCAACAACCTCTCCTAGTGGTTTCATGTAGATGTAAAAAATGCCAAAGAGACAGAAGGGAATCTTGTAGGACTTGGTGTGTTAAAAGTCAAGTTGTCAAGAATACCAATCAGCATCATTTTCTGAAAGTGATCTCCAGGGACAATTGAGGCAAACCGTCGTTTCCAGGCACTGCAGAAAACTATAATGTCCAGTAGTATTGAAAGCTCCTTAGAGGTCCAGCAGAACTCACATGGACATAGTCCTATTAAACCTTTTCTTCAATATCCCCCAATCCAGGGTTTACTACTTAGCAACAATTAATCCAAGCAACCAAAAGTGTAATCTCAAAACCAAGCTCTCAAACAAGTTGAAATGAATCTAGATAATTTGTTTCATCCTAAAGTTGAAGCTGCTAAGCACTTTGCCCCAAACCGGAACACTTGATATAGGTAGTCTATAAAGATCTAAGAATCAAGAAAGCCCATATTTAACTGTGGTTTTATCACAGATCTCTTAATATGTTCAATATTGCCATGAGACATCCAATTTCTAATTTAACTGATCAGCATGCTTTTTAAAAATAGATATTCATCATCTTAGTGTCAGTCCTCCTAATCAAGTTTAAAAAACATCTCCCCCAGGAAATAAGTGGGTAAACATGACAGAAAATGATGACTACACATCCTGATGGGAATGCCAAGTTTTCTCCACTTATTTTCTGTCATTTCAAATGATCTCTTCCCAGTTTGGAGCATCTTCAGGCACAGTTGTATTTCTGCCAAACAAACTGACAAAGATGGATGGCAAATAACCACTGGTCCATCACATTTTTATTAAATAAATATGCCAAACAAACAAACCAACTTGGCACAAGCAGCTTTACTAATGACAGCATCACCACTCCAACAATGATTTTGAAGTGGAATTAATGCACAAGTTGATTCTGGAACAAAATGAGAGATCTTTACAATAGAAGGTCTTCTGTGTGGTATCTGAAGCTATCTATTCTGCAGGTCCCATAGTATGTGGACTTCTGCATTTATGAATCACAGTGGTTAAACTGTGTAGGGTGATTTTTGAAGAACGACAATACCGCAAGGGATGGATTAGGAGCTATTTTCATCCTTCCAACATAACCATCCTCTGAAAATGTCACATTGATATACAGTACTTTTTCCTAGTTAATTTTCTTACACTCATATAATGTAGAACGGGGTGGGTGGGTCACTGTAGTCCATGTAGTCCATGCAATAACTGACCTTAGTTCCTTTCTTGGGTGTGAGAACCACGGGAGATGCTCAAACACTATGAGAAGACCAGATAATCCTCATTTCCAACTTGTTCTTTACCTCTTTCTCTATTGCCTGTCTCCCCACATGTCTAGGAACTTTCTGAGATAGTTCACCGTCCCAATATGGTCAACTATGGTGCATGATCCCTCCCAAGATGTTTCCATTTTATTACCCTAGGAGGAAGTTTGCTCCTTCTGTGCTTCTCAGAGATTCTTATGAGCAGTTGCCCACACCTCTCTGAGAGAATACTGCAGGTTTAGTACAAAATCAAACATATTAGCCTCTGGAGAAGGCATGGTAAGGTAGAAGGCTGTACAAAAAGAAGAAGACTGAAGTACAGATGGATAGACTCAGTCAAGGAAGCAACAGCTGCCCGGAGTCTGCAAGACTTGAGCAAGACAGTTGATGATAGGGTGACTTGGAGAGCTCTCATTCATAGGCTTGCCATGAATCAAAGTTGACTTGATGGCAGCTAACAAAAGCTTATGCCACAATTAATTTGTCAGCCTTCAACAAACCAAAACGGTGCCACTTTTTTAACATGTAACTAAATCTGAGTTAGTCACTGCACTACTCCTACTTCATTTTAAGTACTTCATTTCCTCAACACAATGCTACACTTGGTGCATCGGAACTGCCTGGATTTATGAGCCATGACTATTGCGCTTGGCAAAAGAACGTTAAGACAGCACGGCCGTGTTCACACTGCAACGGTATTTGTTCCTCTACAGTCAAATACAATCTGGAAGACCATATGACTTTTATATAGTATTCAATCTGACAAGAGGTTAAAAAATAAAACCCTTTGTGGAAAGATTAAAAGCAGTGTAGCTTTGAGCCATTTCAAAATGCCAACCAAATGTTTGTGCATGTAATAAAAGCACTGCATGTCCAACATAACTCTGGAATCATGAAATCCAAATGCTGGATTTATTACGTCTGTTGACTATCCTAAGCTAGCATGTTATGTCAAGGGCTCAGGAAAGAGGAAGAAAGCTTTACATTGCTACCACATCTTAGATAAAGGCCTTCTGAAAAGTGGTTTGGAAAAATGTAAAAGTCAACTGAAGTCACTCCATTGAATATCAGCTATTTTCTAGTGGCAGGCAACTGTGCCATTTCAGTTGCTGTTGGCCTGTAACCTCCAGAATCCCTCATCAATAGCTGTGCTGGCTAGGCCCATGCACTCAAAAAACATCCAGAGGACTACTGTTGTCCCCTTGCTGTAATGCAGGGTGGGCAACTACATGGGGGCCAGGGCACAACTTCTACCCCAATCCACACCGTAGACTGTACCTCCAACACGTCTGTTTTCCTTTGCAATTCCAAATACATCTGTTTACCACTGAAATCCCTCTCAAAATGACAACATGAGGTATACTGTCACCACTTTGAGAGAGACTAGAGGTATACCTCAGTTAACAAAGTAGATGTACTCCTGGACATTGCTTCTTTAACAGAAACATTGGGGACAGAAAAAATATGGACAGAAAATAAGGAAAGAAAAAATATGGAAAAAACAGGCATAGGTTCTTATAATGCAAAAAGAAGGGCAAGTTGAACATGTTTCAGCAGACATTTTGTTCAGAACTAAAGATAGGTACATGTGAAAGGAAACAACCATGTCAGGTAAGAAAACAAAAATATTTGAAATCTTCTAGAGACCACAAGGCTGAAGAGAGTGTGTCTTGCCCAAGATTATACTTCTTTGCCTTACTTTTTAAACCCTTTTCTTAAAAAAAGGATTCAAAAGATTCGAGATTCATGAGATTTGTGGATTCCCAGAATCTTCCACGGATTCGGATCCAGATTCAGAAAATTCTGGATTTGTCCCATCCCTAATTTCTCCAGTCCTCCTTCCGCAACATTCAAGTGCTGATGCTACTAAAAAAAATTCCATCTAGGCAGTGGATAAGGAAGAAAAGAGAGACTGGCCAGGCATAAAAGGACTCTGTGAAGAGGAGCGTCTTTGTCAGAGTCTCTGCTAACTGAGGAATGCCTACACAGAAGAAAATAGAGGTATATGGGGTGGTGTGGGGTTCTAGGGTGTTTGTGAGGTTAGGGGGCATTTTCATGTGTCTTCATACATTTGAGGGCTTTCTGTGTAGATTTAGGGTAATATCTACCTGAAAATTGCTCTGAAAAAAAGATTAAATGGGGTTTCCAGGGGTTACATTAGATATATGAGCCCCACTTTGTCCAATCCTGATCTAAAGCAATACAGCTGAAATTACAAGAGGGTTAAAGGTAAGAGAAAACAAAGGTAGACTTCTATTCAGGGATGTAACAGTGAGAACTGAAGCATAGACCTTAACATGCACAAACAGAAGCACCTTACAATTCTTCCTCTATGTCTACATATAACTGCAGAACCCACAGACACCACACACCAACATGCAGAGCTTCAAAGAGATTCTTTTAAAGACTGTAGCTCCAAGAATCCACATGTCAGCATGGCCATTTTGGATTTGGGAAGATATGATATTATTTTTTGCTGGGTGAAGGATTCTGAGACACATATTTTGAAGAAATAACATTTCCATGCTCCAGGTAAGACAAATAGTTTTATTCGTTCATTAAAAACAAATGTGGCCACACTCTTTTTTCTCTATACCATTGTACAGATGGGAACACACAGTCTGAGGATATAGCAGGGGGCTAGGTTAGTGGGTTCCTGGATGTGGGTCCTGCAGTTAATCTGCCTTGAGACATCTCTTTCACCTTGAGAGTGGTGAAACTAGTGACCTTGTATCTTTTATTCTATGTATATTTTGCACATTTGCAACATTCATTCTAACATACCAATCCAAGTAAAGTTAAACACTGTAATGAATTCACACTTTAAACTTTTGCTCAATACAGTGTGCCTTTAATGCTGCAACATTAAACTGGTGGTTTATGTTTCTCTTTCTGAGGGTACAGTGACTTCCAGATCTCTGGACAAAATGCTTTACTCCCAGGGACAGATTATTTACTGGCATCTGTTCACTGCAGGCTTCTATTTATTTTCAGCTCAGTCTCCTTGAATGCTGGTGAACAAAAGCGTACTGTGCACTAAAACTGGGCTCCCAGTTGGTCCAATAATTGAGAATTGATGAGACTGGTTCTGCAATAAAGTTCAGATCCCCAATTGGGGGACAAAGCAGCAGCCATCAAGCCCTTTGGATGTAGTCTTCCTGTTCTGAGAACTAAAGTGTGCTGAACCAAATGAAGGGTCTATAAAAAGGGCATAATTCCTTTTTATGAGCATCTGTTTAAACATTCGCTGTCTTGAGACAGAACTATACCAGCTATCATGTGGGAAGCTCAAAAGTGGCTCAGACTAAACTTGCCATCTAAAAAAAAAAAAAAAAAAGACTTGTTTTCCAATCTTCTGTTTGAAAACAGTATATTTTGCCATGGTGTGTGGTCACATAAACAACAATCAGGAAAAGTAAATCCATGGGAGGATTATACTTCCAAAAACAGAGTAACTGGAGAGGGAGTTGCATTTGAAATATAGAAAACCCAACACAATTCATCAGATACAAGGTTCCTGGTCCCACATGTGAATCAAGCCCCTGTAATTCCATGACAAACATTAGTCTTTTCTGTTTTCAAATTTAGAATAATTGAGAGTTGGTATCTGTGTTCCCCAACTGTGCAGCACTTTGTTCCTCCCTGATGAATGATTTTTGCCACTCCTCTATGACACACCCCCAAACCTTAGATCACTTCATGAACTCTATTAACCCTTCATGGCACCAGTCTGAACCATACAGGATCACCTTTCAGTGTTACGGAAGCTGGGGTTAAGATAGGTTAGTCACATCCATCTTGAATTTCCTCAGTCATCAATCTATTTGGCAGCTCTTGGGGACGTGGAGCTATGAAGGTTATCCAAGGGAACAGAGACCATCATCAACAGTATAAGATATACAAACCACTATCATATTTCAGATATTTTAGGAAATAGGTCCTACTACCTTCAGTTAACAGTATCGGGATACATACACAGTTCTCAGCTGGAAAGTCTATGAAGACATGGATTACTGTGAGCGGTGAACTGGACAGTTTGTATCCTGTGACATGCTGTGATGCTATGCTGGAATATTTTAAATCATATATGTGTTCTTTTTTCTCTAACCTTGGTGTGGGCAGCCCTCAAGCTACTGTGAACTACTTTTCATTTAATACTAGAACACTGAGATCCAGCAACCAGAGTCATGATCAACATCAGCCAGACTTTTCCCCTTCCCCTCACTTGGTTAGCATCTAACTCCAACTCCCTCAAAGAGTTACGGATAATAAACATTATTTTGCAACATCTTGGTTGGCCTGTTAAAATGTATCACCCTTACATGGTATACAGAACTCAAAATTAAAAATTTCCAAGTCCAGCATTCAGCCTACCCAACCAAGTACGAAAACTAAACACTGCTCACAATCTCTCCATATAGTAATCCAGTCCTAATTCCACTAAGCTTCCTTCATTTGAGCAGTGTAATTTAAAGCGGTAATATGCCATTTTCTAACTGCTGTTGTCACAAGGGTATAGCTACGAGGTGATGGGGGAATGAGGGCATGTCCCACCAAATAAGAATTCTGCCCTCCTTCATGAAATTTTCCTCCCCAAATGTCTTGCACTGCAGAGAATGAGACACTGAAAATTGTTCCTACCTAGAACTCTTATATTTGCTGTGTTACCATACCCTTGTTAACTTTGCTTGCTGCTTTCCTTTGGATGCTTAAACCGTATTTCTAAATGTTCAACTGAAATTTTAAGTTATTGAAAGGCTAGAAAACTGGGAGTTGATGGGAAAATTTCATCAAGGGGCCAGAGTTCTTATTGGGAGGGCAATGCTCTCATTCTGCATTGGCAGAAATGCTTGCTGACCTACTGCAAATCATCTAGAGGTGTTCCAATGCATCCTGATCCAAATTCAAGTTATTCTTGCTGTAATCTTGAGGATTTCCTGTTTTTACCACCAGGAACTCTGAGCCATATGCAGATTCCAAGGTCTCTTCTGAACACGATCACCACCTACATCAGCAGGGCTGAAAGAAAGCACTGCCAAATTTCAGCAGTGCTGCAAATCTCTCATTTTTGCACTGGGTGACTATGGGCCAGTCACTCCCCCCTCAGCCTGAACTAACTCACAGGATTATTGTGAGGAAGAAGGCAATATATACTGCCTTGAGCCTACCAGAGGAGGAGAAGGCTATAAACGTAATAAATACGTATCAACAACAAAGCAGAAAAAGGGAGAAAGGACAAGGGAGAATGCCAGAAACGGAATACACTAATTGATGCTGTTATGCTTCAAAATTAAACTGGTGGTACAAATACCAGGTGCTGTAGTACAGCCTACAGAGGAAGGTAGTGGCAAAATCACCTCTGAGTATTCCCTGCCTAAGAAAACCCTATGAAATTCATAGGGTTGCCATAAGTTTACAAGCAATTTAAAGGCACATACACTGAACATGCACACTATCTTTTTCTTCCTAGGATTTGCCCCGCAGCTGTGAGAGAAATGTGAATTTTTTGTCAGAAAGCCCCAAGATTTTACCAAAAATATGATTCCCATGATTCTCTGGGACATCCAAGATGCTAAGTGGTATAAAACAGATAAAGGTTCAAGTGCTAGATATATCCAAGGTGAAAGGAAAAGGGGAGAATAAACAAGAGGAACTGAAGCAACAAGAGAGAGGGGACCAGGAGGCAGGGAAAGAAATGTGAATTTTTCCAAAAATACACATCCAGAAAAATAAAGCCTCTTCCAAAGAGTACAACCAGGCTTTGTAGTAATATAAATCAAAAGCAGTTTTGCACCTGTTGAGTCCTTAATCAGTTTTCTGTTTTTTTAAAAAAGGATGGAAAAACAGTGGGAAATCATGGCAGGTTCACAAACAAAAGTCCTAGACATCTGCACACTGTACAATCCTGCAAATGAGGCTGGAGAATAACACAATAAAGGATTCATCCATAAGCCCCCTGGGGTTCTTCCGAATTCTGTGTCCTTCACTCAGGAGATAACCCTCAAGCACTTTGGAGAAAAGTGGTTTTAGCTCTGAAGCTTGGGATCTCAAGGCTACAGATGACTGCTCAGCTTCCTCCTGAGCCCAGACCTCATCTGGGAGGCTTGGGAACCGCACAGCTGAACCTCCATCATGAGTGTGACATGAAGCCAAACCCAGCATTCTGTTTCCATATGCATTCCATATACCCTATTTGCTGGCATATAAGACTCACTTTTTATTCCTGAAAAATACTGTTTGAAAATGGGGTGCATCTTATACGCAGGCAAATAAGTTATCTATAAATATTTGCCTGGTGTTCAGCCCTAATTGTTTCACTCTGGAGGAGCTTGAATACAGTGACATTATCCCTGGTGTCTGGACTTAACAGCAACTTAAGAGTTAACCACTGAAATCACTGACCTTCAGTGGATGAATCTGTCAGTTTTCGTTTCTCCTACATTTTGAATTTTTAAAAATATCAGGTTCTTTCCATCCTGAAAGTGAAATGCATTTCTAATTTTGGTAAACTCTTATTAAAAATGAACTGAAACAAAATGCTCACTCATCCCTATTGTGAATATTCCCTCATCTCTCTCTTTGTCTCTCTCTCACACACATACACTCTCTCTCACACACTATCTTCTGATCATATTCATGCTGATTTCCAAATGGTGTAGAAAACATGGCAAAACTGACTGACAAACAGGAGAGCATGATTCACATAGGTGAGGAGGGACCAGAGAACAGAAATTCTATTGTGGACCTATATAGGAATTTAAGCAGATTTAAAAATAAAATATTAATAAGTTATATATTTAAGATATTTATATTCTACCTCTCAGTCCTACCGATTCATAAGCATTGTTGTTGTTGTGAGCTTCAAGTATTTTCTGACTTACAGTGATCTGAAAACAAACCTATCATGGAGTTTTCTTGGCAAGATTTGTTCCGAGGAGGTTTGCCACTGCCCTCCTCTGGGGCTGAGAGAGTATGACTTGCTCAATGTCACCCAGTGGGTTTCCAGGTCTGAGTGGGGATTCAAACCCTGGTCTCCCAGAGTCCTAGTCTAGCACTCAAACAACTATACCACGCTGGTTCCTCTCATAAGCATACAAATGCCAATAAAATTACAGCAATTGAAACAACAACTCAAAATAACAACATGTGACAATGCATAAGAACAGTTGCGATATTAAGCCTGCAATCCACTGCACATTTCTTGGGAGTGGATCCAGAGGGGTTTCCTTCCAACTCATTTTCTTAATAAGTGAAATTAGTAAGCATCCAAAAGCTTGCACTGCATGTTAAAACCTGCTTCTAGACACTGCACAATTTCTCAGAAAACCTTCTTTTGACCATACAATGGCAAGAAAGTTTGATAAAGGCTCCAAAAGAGGTGATCTAGTACTTCTTATCAAGTAGAAATGTATATATTCTATACAGTTCCTAGCTTCTTGTCTTGAGAACAGACAGGACACTCAAGATGGAATCAGGAGCTTTTGACCTCATTGCTTCTTGCAGAAAGATGCAGCAACCACAGATTTTTTTCAATGAGTCTGAGGATGTTGTTAATTATTTTGTTCTTTTCCACACAGGGAAAGCCATCTTGGCAGCTTGAAATATGATTTCTGTTTTGTTTCCTGTGGGAACACTGACAGAGCAGCAAAAAGGTACTCAGGAGGCTTCCTCATTCCTTTTTTAAAAAAAGGTCATTAAAGGTTTTCTTTCATTCTAGGTACCAGAATGATGATGTTGCTATGATCTCACCTAGATGACCGCATCCTTTAAGAAACTGCATTTTCCTATCAACCTGCTGGATTCAGCTTGAGACTACATGCACCAGAGGTACCTGGAAGCCATTCCAACCTGTCTTCTCCCAGATGTGTTGTATTACACCTCCCATCATCCACCACAAACTCAGACAAACTGGATGGGATGTAATCCAGAACAACCAGAAGGTGCCATCTTGGTGAAGGACAGTTCAGAATGAGAAGTAGGATATATCTCTTTGACATGATCAACTAAGCAGTGGTGTGGCATGCCAAGATGCACTTTCACTGTTTGTGTATGTGCCTTTAAGTCTCCTGTTAACTTATGGAAACCCCACAAATTTCATAGGCTTTTCTTAGTCAAGGAATATTCAAAGGTAGTTTTGCCAGTTTCTTCCTCTGAAATATAGCCTATAGAACCTAGTATTCCTTGGTGGTCTTCCATGAAAATACTAATCAGGGATGAATCTGCTTTGCATCTAAGACAGATCCGATGTCTTTAGAGTATATTTAGGGATCTAGTGCCATTAGGGTACTTAGGCCCAATTTCACTACCTACAGGCAAAAAAACAAAAACAAAAACAAAAAAAAAACAAAAAAACAAAAAAAAAGGCCTTGGGAATTAGGAGACAGGCTCTGGCTCTCTTTCACTCCATTCTGTCTAATTTGGCTTGCTGGAGAAGATGCTGTCAGGCCAGCCATCTGTCACTTGTCTGGTGAAGACTGCAGGCAGAAGAGTCTGCCTGCTGACAACTATGCCGAAACCAGGGACTATGTGTCTGTCAACATAACTAGTCAGGCAAGAGTGCAGCAAGAAGTAAAACAAATTTGACAGATGTTGGTTTTCTTTTGTTTTCTGCCTAAGCCTTTGTAAGAATGTAAGAACTTCCTGACACCAAGAAACCAGAACTGTACAAAATATAGTTAATGCTGCCACACCATCAAGTTATATAAAAACACTGTGATGCTGGCTGCTTCAGTTCAGTCCCTTTCCTAATAAGCCCCTCCACAAAAATACCTGATCTATCTGACTTCCTTCACTGACGCTACATATGTGATGTGATATTTCCTCTAAACTGAAAATAAATAAACACACACACACACACACACTTTTTCCCTGGGTAGTGACAGATCCAATTAGTTTGCAGTTTGGGGAGTTACTGCTGTGTCGCTCTAGAGTACATTACCTTATCTTTACTTATATAAAAACCCATTTGCAAAGCTTAGAAGTTGTTCAGGGGTGGCTATTGTTTTCCCACGCTAACTGGAGAACCCTGGCAGTTGTACTCTTAAAAAGGCAACTTTTCCAAACTCTTCCCATTTGCGATTTCATTGCCCTTCACCCAGTTTACCCATTCACTCAGTCAACATAATTAGTTTTCTCACCCAGCAATAAACTCAAGGCACTGAAGGCAAAAATCAATTGTGTACACCAAAAGTAGGCTTGGAAACCTTGACCTTAGCTCTGGATACAATACTAGTATCATATTAACACAACCCATGTTTATTCTATGGTAGCAGGTCCAAAGCTTTTCTCAGACCATTCTTCAAACAAAAGTTCCTTCACATGGATGGCTCTTTGGACTTGTAATCATCTTTGCTCTTCATTGAAAGCTACTAGTGAAACTGCAGCTGAATGTCAATAAACCAGGGAAAAAAGGACTACTTCTGTAGGCACATGCCACTATGTTCCATCCTCAGCAGCAAAGGACCTTTCACACTACACAACTGTAGCACTGTGATTCCACTTTAAATGCCAGGGCTAAATGCCAGGGAATCCTGAGGTTCGTAGTCTGTTGAAGCACTAGAGTTTTCTTGTTGAGAATTCTAAATTTTCCTCCTTAAATTAGAAATCCCACCATCCCACAAGGTGGAACCATGGCAATTAAACTGCAATCACAATTCAATAATTGTTTAGTGTGAAAGGGGCCTCAGGCACATCACAGCTGCTGCAGGTGGAATGTAGGAAGGTCCAGTTCATCTAAGCAGCTGTTTCAACAAAAAACCCAAATCAATCCTTTAAAAAAAAGGAAAGAAAATCAATTATTTATTTTGTGCTAAGTGCTTGTTCATTCACCCATGGCTGCCATACAATTAACCCATGAAATGTCATAAAGCACAGTGATTAACCTTTGTTCTGGATCAGGAATATTTAATTAGAAAAATACCATACTTCTAAAATGGCAGGGATGGGGAAAAGGTTTTTCACCCACCATTTCTCAAATAACTGTCATAACATAATAGTGGTGTAGCCCTCTTTAATTTAAGCAGCAACTCACTCATGAATATGTTAACAGTTAAAATATTGTCAGTAGAAAACCACAGTATGAATGAAAAGATTTTTTAAAAAGCAAACGTGATGATAAAACAGAACCCACCACATTTTCATTTGCCTAAAATGTGATTGCTCACACTGAAAGAAGTCCTCTAAATAAGTAAAGAAGCAAAAGACACCTTCATCTGTGGAAACCGCCTCATATTCAACAAGCAAAAGTTGAAAAGGATATAAAGCAATCTTTAATAAGAATTTCCTGACATTTCGAACACTAGGTCTTCCTAAGGTGAACAATTTAAAAGGAAACAGCATTTATCTACTAATATATAGAAGTCAAAGTTTCTTTGTTTGTCTGTGTTAGGCAGGCGAAGACCTCATATGATTGGCTGCCTGTGAAGATTCTATGGAATCCTGGGGTTTGCAATTTAGGGCAGGGCCTTTAGAATTCTCAGCCAGAGAGGTCTTGGGCTTGACTGGTTGCTATGGAGATGAGGTCTAGCAGCAAGGAGAAGGACACTGTATTCCCTCAGGGACCCAAGCTCTGTATGTTAATGACTATGAATACAGACTGGATTGGGGAATATGGGGAAAAGTTACAGGCACTGGGCAAGACAGTTTGAGGAATTACAGACACAGCATCTCAATTCTTTCTAACAAGTATTACCTATGAGAAAATAAAACCTTGGCCAACCCCAGGTATATACACTAGTTTAATATAATTTTAAATAAGTTATTTGCCCAGAGAGGAGATTTGTTATGGTATATCAAGAGTTGGGTAGCTTCAGCAGGTCCAGAGGCCGGTTTTGACTAATTAACGTTAATCTGCTACAGGCAACACCCCTGCCAAAAATATTTCTCCAGAAATCTACATGGAAGTTTTCACAACCACAGATTTTCTTTGATGCAGCTTCATCAGACTTAGTTATTGATATGATTGAGTCACTAGCCACTTTGAGTCCCCTCAGGGAGAAAAGCGGGGGGGGGGAATAAAGATAATAATAAGGTGGTGGTGGTGGTGGTGGTAGTAGTAGTAATAGTTGTTGTTGTTATTATTATTATTCATCTGTATTAAACTCTCTGTCTTGATTGTTTTGGAATCAGCTTATCTGTTGCCTGTTTTTAGGTGGCTGCCACTTGGGTCTCCCCGTATCAGAATGGGTTTTCCTCTCCCCAGTGTTTTAGTAGTTAAAGAACTTCAGCATGGAACATCACAGCAGCTGTGCTTTGATCTATTTTCAAACTTATATCTCCTTTGTATAGGCATACCTCAGTTAAAAGAAGCAGTTGTGTTCCTGGGCATGACTTCTTTAACAAGAACTCTGGTACCAGAGGTAGAAAAACCGTGGAAAGAATAGGGATAGGTTCCTATACCACAAAAAGAAAGGCAGTTTGAACATGTTTCAGCAGACTTTTTATTCAGAACTAAAGATATGCACATGGGAAACGAAAAACTAGTTCAGGCAAGGTGTAAAGTTGAAGGCTCAGGCAAGCACTGCATGAGCAAACAAAAACATCTGGAATCGTCCAGAGACCACTACAAGGCTTCTTCCAAAAATGCATCCAGATATGATTTTTTCCCCTTTCCCCAGCCTCCATTTTTCTAATAATTTCCATTTTTGTGGTAAAACTTATAGATCGATGTATTTTAAAACATGCTGGAGGGGGCTGATGAGATGTTACCTGCTCTCTCCTTGTCTCTTTGTTTTGCCATTCGTGCATGCTCAGTAAGGAACTTCAACAGCAGTACCTTTTCTGTTGTAAGGAGGTGCACATGGCTACGGTTGGATTGGCTAAAACAGAATCCTGCTCTTTCCCTGCTCATGCTTTATTACATTGTTCACTACAGACCTGCTTCTGCAACCCAACACCTACAACCCTCCTTCAACATCCTCTCAGTGCCCATCCTGCAAAAAAAGTCCAGCTAGACAAAGCATAAGGAAGAAAGGGGGCTGGGCAGGCATTAAAAGACTTTGTAAAAAGAAGCTTCTTTCTCAGAGGCTTTGTTAATGAGGTATGCCTGTAGTGTTATCTACATTTGAAAACTGGGAAGAAGACTTTTTGTGTGGAAGGTCTGGCAATTGTTACTTTGACTAAATTGACTAATTTTGATTTTTTACAGAATTAAAGGTGAGATATGATTTACCTACTTCTGCAAAAAAACAATTATCTTCAATTACAGCATATTTTGGTATCCAGGTACAGCCCTGAAGCAATAAATGCCTCAGACTCCCCTCTGCTCTTGAAATTGCTCACTAATTCCTTGCAAAAAAAAAAAAAAAAAAGGACAAACAAAAGGCTTAGAATACGTTTTTATAAATATTAATCCTAAATCTATATCCTCCCCCCAAATAACTGGAGTGAACAAACAAGGAAAAAACAGCACCACAAGGAAAGAATTACAGCCCTCCTTCTACATTCACGGGTTTGACCTTCATGAATTTCATTATTTGTGAAGTGTGTATGTGCCTTCCCCCATTCTCCTCCTCCCATTCCTTTGTGTTTTTCCTAAGCAGAGAAGGAAGTGAAGCACCCAGACAAAATGCAAGGAAATGGGAGGGGAGAGACATGCACGTACCTTCCTTTTCCCCTCTAGAGCTCCCCCTCCCCATTCCCTTCTCTCTGGCCCCAATGTTGAGAACTCACACCAAGGCAATTGGCAAGGGAATGGAGGTGGGAAGTCTCACCTATGCCTTCCTTCTCCCCTCCAGAGCTCCCCCATTCCTTTCGCTTGCCTTTGACACTGGCACACAACATGCAAGGGAACAGGAGGGGAAAGCCCCAGAAGGGAAGGGAAGGGAAGGGAAGGGAAGGGAAGGGCCATCATGGGGGGAGTTACCATATTTATAGCTTCTGTGCCCTGAACCCTCACAACAGTGGAGGATCCTCTTTGCTGCTTCTCGAATACTGCATTAAGTAGCAAGTTCTGGTTATTTTTCAAACACTGTATCAAATTATTTTAACATTTCCAAGTTGTTTTTCAGACAGAACAGAAATGCTTCAATGTAAGGAGATGCAAAACATGTGTGCCCTTATGCCAAAAGGAGCACAGTTATTAACACGCTCCAGGAAAAAAAGTAAAGAAAAGAAGATTCCAGGTTAAATCTGGTCCAACCCTTCACGATGTAGTGAGAGCGGGGGGGGGGAGTAAAATTTTAAAAAAGGAATTTCCCAAGTAGCTAATATAAAGCTAGTTGGAGCCTCACACTTCTGAATTCAATGGGAGCCATACCGAGTATTTAGCGTAATGTGAAAAGCCTCTAGTGCAATTGACATAGAGGCTATCTTGTCCTAGCATTCTTCCTTGACTGCATTTCAAAGCACAAAGGCACCAGTTTCCTTGTACCAACAGGCACAGTGACGTGCTGCAACAAAGCTATTTTCAGAGCCCAGTCTGACCACCTGCTTAGTCGTCTCATACTTCCTAATTCTGGAGAGTAATTTTTAGTTCAGCTGTCCATGAAATTACTGAACACTCTGCAATTGTGTGGAAGTCTTGTGCCACTGCTTAAATACTGCTGAGCACACTAAGGTGAAGGTTCGTTACAGAGACAAGAATACAAAATTTTAACTAAACAGGCTTCAAAGCTAACAGGAGCTCCTGCTTGAAAAATGTGAAACTCTTTCCACTTACATAGACCTGTATTATTTCATCTTTCTGCTTACACCTATTACTACATTCAGGCTATCCTTGTAGATGCTACAATATCAGCCAAGGAGAAGGGAGAGAAAGACCTAAAGGAAGTACCAATTGATTGATTGAATTTACATCCCATCTTTCTCCCAAATGGCATCCAAGGCAGCTTACAATAATCTAAGAAGATACTACTACAAACATGTTTAACATAAGTTAAAAAGAGATTAAATGTTGTGATTATTTAAACATGCTTAAAAACCATGAAAATACTTAAAGCATATTTAAAAAATAACAGATAAAAAGATTAAAAGGTTAAAACAGAACACCGCTTACACAGACACCACCACTCCAGAATTAAAATTCATGATTCAAATACCTGCCTAAATAAAAACGTCTTCATCTGCCAGCAGAAATAGAGCAGGCAAGGGGCAAACCAGAGCTCACATGGAAGGGAGTTCCACAGGAGCAGTCATGAAGAAGGCTCTCTCCTGAATCCTCATCAAAAGCACCTATAAAGGTGGTGGGACTGAGAGATAGCCCTCTCCCACAGATCTTAATGATTGTGCTGGCTTGTAGAAGGAGATAACCTTTTTCGAACAGTTTCAGCCCAGGTTGGTTAGGGCTTTAGAGGTCAAAATCAGCACTTTGGTAAAAGTTGAAAGATTTATACGATCTGAAGAGAAACCAGAGTATCTGGCTCACCAGATGCATTCCTGGCTCCAGTTGAAACCAGGCTCAGACCTGAGTCCAGGAGCACACCCAAGCTGCAAATCTGAGACTTCATGGGGTGTGAAACCCCATCCAGCAAAGATTGAATCCCTATGCCCTGATTGGCCAAAATAACTCCCAGTATCCCCTTGCCGGACTGTCTACTCAGTTGTGAGGGACAAGCATCTTCATATGCTCACAAGCATTTTCTTGATTCTAGCCTCAATGGCTGAGCATTGACACCAGGGCTCATTTTAGTTCAGGGATATCTGTGTATCTGTTTGAAAGGTGAATATTAAAAAGGCCAATGAGGCAGCTCCTTGATGTTTATCACTTTGGCTCTGAACTACCTTTAGTAAGAATTCTCAGCTATGAGTTGGGATTTAGTCATTTGTAGAGCAGACCCATGGGGACTGAAATGACTCAGGAATAGCTGACATCCTACTAATTCTAATAGATATTTTCTAAGCTTAGCTAAGTCTAGATCCAACTTGATGGTCCCACTCAAAGGCTAGTTAAGGGCTAACTATGATACCATTTGAAATCTCTTCCTTAAGAATGCTGCCATTCAAGAGAAGATTTTTAAGAGAAAGAATAGTTCAATATATTAGATGCCAGAATTGCCTTATGAATGCAGTCCTAATAAGATATGGGCATGAAGCATGTAATCCTCCAGATATTGTTGAACTACAGCTCCAAACAGGCCTCCATGTTGGATATTCTGGCCAGCACTGTTGGGAGTTGCAGTCCAACAACATTTGGAAGGCCATGTGTCTCCTTTCCCAATACAAAGAGGATAGGAAGAACATCTGTCTTTGTATCCTAACTGTGACAGTGAAGTACAGAACAAGGCAAAGTGCCATCAGGTAAGTTTATCATGGGTTTAGTTCAGCAAAGTATAGGACACATCCTTCAGAACCTGCCTAGATTAATAATTACAACCTTGGTGCACTAGCACTATCCCTTCTATCTACTTGAGTGAAAAACTATATGAAAGAGACCAAGGGATCAAAGTGTCATCATGCCTAATAACATTTGTGACCGGTATAAACTCAGGATGAAAAATTTTCTATGCTGGTGTGGAAGATGAGAAGTGTAAACATGAAATATGCTTCAGCAGAATTTGATCAAATATTATTGCCTCCCAATTCAAGAGATGTTGTGCATTAACATGTGTAATTAAGCTTCACTCCATATGATTAATAAACTGACAATGCAATCCTATATATATGGAAAATCTGCGTGCATGAGAATTTTGTTCACTCTTTATTTTAAAGCAGGTTAATCCGATCCATCCTTTCTAGATTAACGCATGGACTGGAATATACTAACCTTTTGGGGTACTCAGCTCTCTTAATTTTGTGATGTACTTTCAGCTCTAGCAAACAGACCAGAATGAGTGTAAAATGTGTGTCTTAGTATAAAATGAGAACCTTGAAAGATAAGACATCTAAAATAGTATTTAAATAAAATTTTGTGTATTTATGCAGACACAATGGAGCAGACTGATGAAAGAGGACATGTGAAACTTGCTTGACCTGGAAATAGACCAATTTCTTCATCCCCACTTAAAAATCTCTTGGTTTGCATTGTTTCTCCTACATTCATGTCCCATCTTTTTTTGATTATTGGACTGCAAGACACTGGCCAAGATTCAGCATAACATTAGCAGAGGAAAACAGTACAGTGCAGTGACACATTGGTTTTTCTGTCTGTGCGAGCAGTAGTACATTTGTACTCCTGGTATCTGGGCATGTAACTGCTTGAAGAACTAGTCCAGCAACCATTTGCACAATCAGTTGCATAACTGGTAATTGTACCAGATTCTCTGCTTGAGCAAGATCCAGAACAAGGTGTCCATCATTTGTACAAGTAGAAAGTTATTATTGAATATTGGCCTTTTGGGGTTCTTTTTCTTCTCACAAGGGAATTCATAGATAATTTTTTCACATTATAAAACTGTATAGCTTTGTAATTAACATATATTTGTGCTCATTTTACTTGCTGATTAAAATGGGATGTAAGCTTTGTCTTGTAACAAAGGGTGAATTTGGTACATCCCTCTAGAATCACAACCTCAGTGAAATTATTTCCTAAATCTATCCCTACGCCAAAGTGCACCACTGCATTTTGTGGAACTTACTCCAATGTAAGTGGTTGTAGAACTGAAGTAGGTACGATAGAAAATGTAGCAGCAACAATAACACCTAACTGAGAGACACATTTGAAGGAATGTTCACAAACATCGAAAAGCAGATTGGAATGGATAATGAACAGCTAAAATAATACCAGTCATTTGTCATCTACAAACACCACAGAGTACTATCTAGTAGGAGAGTGAAAAGTACATTAACAGAGATAGGCAAAGTGCTTTAAGAGATATGTCTCATTTTTAAAAAAATTCTGTTTTGTGCCCACACATTATGTAAAATGACAAATAACAGCAAAGTCATAGCAAGTAAGCTACTTCAACCTGGTCATTTGAAATGCTCTAGGAAACATATATCTGAATGAAAGGGTCAAACACAGAATAAACCTCTGCAGGCAAGCTGTGCAGCACTTTGCAGCCCAAGCAGTTGGCCTATAAGATTTCATTTTCACATTTTGCCGAGCAGGAAGCACAGGACTGTAATTTATAAAGTAGTCAGACTCACTAAAATGTAGTTCGATTTCTCTGGAGTCAAGTGTAAAGATGAGGAAAAAATCCCCACCATAATAGCATTTTGTACTAGCATTGCATACAGGATTCTTCGTTGGTTCCATTTTTCTTCCCCCCACCTTTTCTTTTTTAACTTGGTAAACCTTATCAGGAAATCTCTGTATGTTTGCTACAATGTTTTAAATACGATGAATTATTGTTTCTACAAGCTGCCTCTTGGTGTTTGATGGTAATATGCATTTATAAACAAACCAATGTGCTGCACCATATTTCCATTGGCTTGGTTCCCAATACACTTTTCCACAAGCAAAAAGCTTCTTCTACTCACAGGAGAGCTGTTTCTGGCCCAGCAGAATACAATGGTCAAAAATCCAGATAGATTTTTTTTTTAAATGTTCTCAATATTGTGTGGAAAGTTTTCCACAGGACTGGTCTTACTATTAAGACACAGTGAAGCAGTCAGGGATGTTGGATTTTCTGCCTCATGTGCCAAAATAACATGGTTGGTTTTAGGTGCTAGACTTGTGTTTTTTATGTAGGTTTCTACTTGCTGTTCTGCCTTAGGAAAAAAATATCTTAGCCCAGCACTTTTCCCAAAAGCTTGAGTGGCCCAGATTAGATTATATGCTACACTTTGTGTTGTCACTCAACACATTTCTTCAGACTGCAACACACCACCAAAAAACAAAAACAAAAACACCGCAGAACTTAAGAAGAAAGAATGAAATGCACAGATATAGGATGGGTGATACCTGGCTTGCAAACAGTATGTGTGAAAGAGATCTAGGAGTCTTAGTGGACCACAAGCTGAACATGAGTCAACAGTGTGATGTGGCAGCTAAAAAAGCAAATGTGATTCTGGGCTGCATCAATAGGAGTATAGTGTCAAGATCAAGGGAAGTAATAATGCCACTTTATTCTGCTTTGATTAGACTTCACCTGAAATACCGTGTCCAGTTCTGGGCAGTACAGTTCAGGAAGGTTATTGACAAGCTGGATTGTGTCCAGAGGAAGGTGACGAAAATGGTAAAGAGTCTGGAAGCCATGCCCTATGAAGAGAGGCTTAGGGAGCTAGGTATATTTAACCTGACAAAAAAAGTTTAAGAGGAGACATGATAGCCATGTTTAAGTATTTGAAGGGATTTCATGTTGAAGATGGAACAAGCTTGTTTTCTGCTGCTCCACAAACTAGGACACGGAGCAATGGATTCAAACTACAGGAAAAGAGATTTCACCTAAACATCATGAAGAACTTCCTGACAGTCAGAGCTGTTCAACAGTGGAATATGCTGCCTCAGAGTGTGGTGGAGTGTAGTGGAGTTACCTTTTTTGGAGATTTTTAAGCAGAGATTGGATGGCCATTTGCTGGGGGTGCTCTGAGTGCTTGTTCCTGCATGGCAGGGGGTTGGACTCAGTGGCCATTGTTGTCTCTTCCAACTCTTGTGTTTCTATGATTCTAACTATACAGGTACTGTGAGAAGTATATTACCTTCGGCCAAGAGTTCACTGATTTGGGGATCCAAGTTATTGTTATGACTTTTTAAGTTTGTACAAAATGTTGTGTGCTGAATTTTTAAATGTAACTGCTAGATTTCACTCCCACACAGATGGTTTTCTGATTGAACTGTTCTGAACTGTCTGGGATTTAGTAGAATGCTATGAATATGGGGGAGTAGGTTTTTGAAGGACAGCAAAGAAAAGATACTTCTCTCTTTTCCTCTGTTGCAGATTTGAATTAAAAATAGAAAAGATAGAGGGGAGTTAAAATTGCAGCATAGAGATGAACAGCAGCAAACTTGAACTCACCAATATTCTTATTGAGTTTAGGAGTTCCCCTTTAAGAAAGTCAATCAACTGTACTACCATGTTGTCACAGTACTATTGTGTGTTTATACTTGATTATCTACCTCGTAATACCCTAAAGGCACCAGATCCTGTCTGATATTGAAAGCTATGCAACGTCAGCCCTGGTTAGTACTTAGATGGGAGACTGCAAATGAATACTAGGAGCTGTAGAGGAAGGATATTTCAGAGGAAGGAACTGGCAAAACCATCTCTGAGTACTCTTTGCCTTAAAAACCCTATGAAATTCATGGGGTCACCATAAGTTGACAGGCAACTTAAAAGTACATACAGACACACATACAAACAGTAAAATAATTATCTGGAGTGATGACAGGAAGCTAAACTGCTGCAGTGAAAGGAATGGCTTCTTTCCACCACCATGATCACAGAAACTGTTTTTGACCATTTCTGTCATTCTCCTTGTGGTTTCATAGCCGGGGAAGATACAGCCATTCAGGCTGATGGAAGTACAACATTTATTGGGCAGAGAAAATAAATGTCTTTTCAGCCTTCAAGTGTGATTGCTTATATGAGTCATACCTTTAGAAACTGTGAAATAGACTTTACACTCTCTTTTGAATGAAGCATTAAACTGCAGTTTAAAATTATGTCCAAGAACTTCTGGGTTGTCCCCACTTCATATTCATCTAGCATACATATCTGCAGCTTTTTGTCCTCTTTTCATTTAACTCTGACTTAGTATTATATCTAAATCCATCTTAACTACAGTAAAATAAGCTGTGTTCATAAACTACATTTTGAAGTTGGCTCATCTCACTAAACTAAAGCTACGACTAACCACAGCCTGTTTGGGTTCAGGTACAAAAATATCATTGCAATTAGTTGAATTACATCCTTCCTGACAGAATGGCATCTGACAGTGGATACTTTCCAGAGCAACTGTCAGATGGGGGATCCAACAGATGGGAGAGGCAAATGGAGTTATAGAGAGTAGAAGATATGGGCAAGTTCTCTCATGCAGAAGTCCTGTTGCACCTCGTTTGATATCAAACGATGTTTTGGACCAGTGGGCAAAGAAGGAAGCAGATAGTTTTAAAAAAGATGAGACAAATTCATGAAATCAATCTCTCTCAATCTCTCTCAAGCTCTCTCTCTCAAGCTCTCTCTCTCTCTCTCTCCCCCTGCCCCGTGTGTGTGTGTTTGTGTATGTATGTATGTATTACCCTTGACAAATCAAATGCACTTCCCATAATTAGAAATAGTCTTTCAAAGATTACGGAATGCTGTAAACCACAAAGCACCTGACAGCACTATGGAACATCAGTAACTCGGCTGAGAGGACTTTTAATGTGATCCAGCATGGCCCTACTTAAGTTCTCACAGAGGTATAGAGGTTTGGAAAAGAAAACACTGCTTCACTCCTACTTTCTTCTCAAACTGCCACAACCACACTGGGAAGTTTGACACAAGAAACAAGATATGCACAATCAGCAGGTGATCTTATCCCTGCCCCCTTTGGGATAGTCATGCTGAAATACAGTCTGTAAGAAACTGGCAAAGGGCAGTTGGCCAGTTTTTTTAATTAAGCAGCAGAGATGCATTATGAAGGCAATACTCACGCAGTGCATACAGTGAAAGGATTATCCCAGCCAGGCAAAACCCTTCAAAAAACCTGAGTGTGCTGAACATTGTCACGTTCACCGAGAGAGCCACCGCCAGTCCAAATATCAAAATGAATAGCACAGAGAAGAGTAGCACTGGACGACGACCAACCCTGGAGAAAGCAGAGAGGAACAAAGCCAAGTGGGTTTTTATTCCAGACTCAACATGACCTTTTGAGAATTCTGTTCTGCCAGCCACCTTTCAAACAGGTTTGATTCTTAACCTGAACTGTTGAGACCCACGGGAGAACGTCATACAGGAGATCCCTGAACGGGATCTCCTAAATTTTTAAGGCAATCTGCAGGCTTTGTGATTTTACATGGTGCCTAAAAGCATGAAGATTGAGTACTAGCTGACAATTCCTGGGGAAGGGGATTCCACAACAAGGGTGCTGCTACCAAAGTGACCTTGCAGCCCACTTCACCTCAGATGGTGGAGCCCCTGAAAAATGGGCTTCCAATAAAAAATGGTCATGGTCTTAATGAGTCTTAATGGTCATGCAGATTCACAATGGAGCAATCTCCCTTCACTGACTAAGGGCCTTTCCGCACTACACTGTTATAGTGCTATTATTCCACTTTCAACATCCTATGGAATCCTGGGGTTTGCAATCTAGGGAGGGGCATTAGAATTCTCAACCAGAGAACTCTTTGGCCTCAGTAAACTACAAACCCCTGAATCCCATGGGATGTTGAAAGTGGAATAATAGCACTATAACAGTGTAGGGCAGAAAGGCCCTGAGTCGGCTGTCTGATTTTATGTTCTCCCTTTCTCTCCATACTGAGATTTGAGGCAGCTCTCACAACTTGTTTTAAAATAGATATAAATGAAAACACAATGCTATAATATTGAAACTCAATTAAACAGCTTATCCTAAAACAACCTCTGAATTAAAAATAACGTAAAAACTGGAAGGAAAGCATGGTTCTCAAGGAATCCTGATCTAATCTCTAACCTCTGTTCTCAGGATATGTTGGAAACTGTGGTTCAGGGGAGTATACTAGAGCTTCTCAGCAAAGAATTCTAAGCAGTTAAATTACAAATGCCAGAATGCCTTAGAATAAAGCCGTGACAGTTAAGATGGCATAAAAATGCTATAACTGTGTAGTGCAAACACAACTTTGTTTTTACAGTATTCTCTAGGCTCAGAGAGACTTACAAATTATTCTTTAATAACTGACTCAGAAGTCTGCTTTGAGAAAAATTAAGCAAATAATAAACCCTTTTCTTTCATTTAAACTTTTAAAAGTCTTCCAATCACAGGTAATCTTTTTTCCCCCCTAGAAAAACTAAGAATTACACTGAACAGCCACTGGGCTGCACTGGCACCTTCCCAATGGCTAAAGGAATACCTCAACATCATTATTTTCATTATACCCTCAAATTAAGCTGCTCATGCCTTGTACGCATTTGTTTTAGTTCTCTCTGACCCCAATTCTCCACCCACAAGACAAAGCTAAAAGGAAATAACAAAAAGGCAGGAGTCTTTTTAGGTGTTCTTTTACCCCAAGAAATTATATCTGGCTGTTAAACAACACGCTGTGCAGCTCCAGCTGGTGAAACAAAAGCAGGTGGAGATGGCATTTACAACATCTGCACAATAGATTGCAACCATTATTGAGATCAGATCAGAGTCCTAACATCTAATCTAGTCTCAAGTACCTAACATGTTTAATAAACCATAGTCTCAGGCTCTGCAGGTTACCAAGCAACAGGAAGATGCTCTGATCAGGGATTTCACTTCTCTTTGCTTCATGTTTAAGGCAAGCAAAACCATCAGCTGCAAAGATATATTTTGTATATGCAACTATTTGTTGAGAAATAGAGAAACAGAGGGATCGGGATGGGGGATGCAAGGATTCCAAAGATCACAGTGGTCCATTTCCCCTCCCTTCTTGTTGTCCATTGAGAATATTTCCTATGGCCTCACCAAATGGTAAGCAAAACGCAATCTCTCTGGCAGGATACAATGTATATTTTTGTACTTCGGGCCATTTGGAAGCACCAAGGGCTGAACAGATGCTGTCAACATTGTTCCTCAGGAGAAGATTAATAAGAATTGCAGATCTCTATCTGCATTGTCATACCACTAACCATGACAAATTTCTTAAATGAACAACTGAAACTGGATTAGGAGACAAGAATGAAGCGGGGCTTGTTATTGTTTCTAGAAATAGAAGGGTTTCAAAACCACAAATGAAAGCCCGGTCTTCTTTGCAGCCATTTCTTTTCCCGCTTGTTGTTCATTATTTGTATACTGTCCCTGTCCTTTCTTACTAGGGACAAACCTCACCACTGGAATTGAATAAAAGTTGATGCCTGTGATGGAATTAAACTTATCTACTTGGAAAGGTGCAGCACCTCTGTGTTCCTGAAAGCCTGGAAAGCTACTTTTTGGATCATAGCTCTCATAACCCCCCCTGGGGAATTCTAGGAGTTATAGTGCAAAAGAAGCCAAGTTTTTAAATTCTGGTCTTCCTCACTCTTCTCTGTCCTTACCCTGCCATCTCTCCCCCTTTGCAAAGCTCCTCCAGCTTATTTAGGCTAACAGGCAGGTTTACATGCCTTTAAGCCTTCTGTATTATCTCATAACACCTTCTTTAAAAACTTGGAGTTTCTTCATTTTGCTCAACAATAACATCAATCTGTGATTGTGTGGCATGTTTCAAAGCAGAAGGCTTGAGAAGAAGCACAGTAGCATTGCAGGGGAAGTGGGGTTTCTTCATGAAAAATAATGTTGTAACAGAGACAGACCCAAGCCATTTCTGCACTAGACTGTTATAGTGCTGTTATTCCACTTTCAACATCCTATGGCTGCAAACCCCAGGATTCCATAGGATGTTGAAAGTGGAACAGCACTATAACAGTCTAGTGTGGAAATGGCTCATTAGTCATCTTAAGGAACGTGTTAATCCTCACTTACCAGTCAGCTATACATCCTGTTATTAGGTAGCCAAAGATTAATCCTACAAGCAGAGAGAACTTTGCGATATGGACTTTCCAAGCAGAATCACAGACAAGATCCCACTAGAAAAAAGAAGAAAAGAAAGAGACATTTGAAGTGCACCTCATTATCCACCAAACTCCTCAAGCAGAACTACATATGAAAGAGACAGGGAATGTGTGACCCTCCAGATGCTTCTCTGTTAACTCCCATAATTCCCTCACTACAGGCTTTGATGGCTAGAGTTGATGGAAGCTGCAGTCCAAAAACATCTGGAAAGTCACACATTCCCTGCTCCTAACGTAAACACATGGCTGAAGCCCATCAAGGTTTCATTTCACTCATTATTTGTGAGTATAAATTAACTAGTTTAAGAATTTTACTCAGATCTTATAAACGCTACACAAATGTAAGAAAGAACTGCCCACTTTCCTTGATGAGACCTTATGTTCTTCTGTCTCAGCACAGGCTGTTCCTAACCAGGATCAGTCAGAATCTAAAAACAATACTTTTGAGATTAATAACATTATTGCAAGCGTGTTGGCTTGTTTCTTTTAAATAGCAACAAGCTATTGACATCTTTCTCCCACCCACTCTTGACACTGTTGTTTTGGGAGGCAATGAGCCACTTTACCCATTTTTTTAAATGTTATTTTGAGGATAATTTCCATGCTGGAAGCCTATATATGTTTTTAAAATAGATGATCAGGATACAGCCCATAAACACTTCTGAAAATGTCACCCCACAGAATCCACAATGATGGCACAGACCTCTAAACTGCCTGAAACCATTTTTCCTTCTTTTCGGGCACACAACTGCGCAGAGCTCAACAGGTGACAGCTTTTATGAAATGTTAATACCACTCCAGGACGTCTCCTGGAAGCATTAATAATTACAGGCTGAAGAGACAGGACCACTGAAGATCAGATGGCCAGAGAGCAGAAGCAGCAGCCTGCACCCAAAAAAGAAATCACAGGCATTGGGTAGGCAGACTACATTGTCATGTGTGTCCTGTTTCCTTGGTTTGAAAGAAAGAAAAGTTAATAATGTGTTTTAGGTAGAGGTCTGTAGCCATCACTCTAGTAGACTGGGGAGGTGAACCTTCAGCACAACCTGGAGGTCATCCCTAGACAGACCATATATAAAATAAAATAAAAATAAAATAAAATATAATATAAAATAAAATAAAATAAAAAATAATATAAAACAATGTGTTAAGAACACATTATGTTAGTCATCATTGATAAGCAGCTAATAACAAAAATGAGCAATCAATTTTTTTTTAACTAATGTTAACCAAGCTCTTTGGGAAGCTAACTACTTTTGCAAGCTCAGAAGCAATGTCCAACAGCGGTGGTCTCTCATTGCCATGTCTCTATGGTTCCCAGATCTTGGTCTGTTTCACATTATACAATTATGCCACTACAGTTCCACTTTAATGGCCATGACAACATTCTATGGAATCCTGGGATTTGTAGTTTGGTAAGACCCTGGAATGCTTTTGCTGAGAATTCTAAATGCGTCTTTCTAAACTGTATTTCCCAAGATGGAACTTTGGCAGTTAAAGTGAAAACACAGTGCCATAACTGGGCAATGGGAAAGGGCTCCCTAAGGCCTAGCCCTTCTTTTCTGGTTCTTAGAGCAAGGGAGAGAAATCTCAGGGCAAGAATGCTGTCTTGAAATATCTGGCACTATGCGTTTTATATGCTATCTAACAGCCTTCAATAAAAAGAAGGAGATTTAAGGAGGCTTCCTCAAAGATGTGTTGCTCTTAGGTATAGGCAAGTACCCATACATATGAATAGTACCCATATTATTGCTGTATTGTCTTTGCGAGAAAAAAGTATGTGCAAGCCTGGATGGGTCATTGGTAATGAAATGCACAGAGATTACCATCATAACTTAGTCCAATAAACAGAAGCAGAAACTGAGGAGCATCCAACGGAATCCACACAGAAACATCTCACAATGCTCAGAGGAGACTTGTTTTATTTGGTTGAAAAGCCCAATGCATTTAGTCTATGTGTACTCTTTGATGCCTTCCCCAGGGGGCCATTTAGAATCAAATTCCAGACATTTCTGAAACACAAATTCTCAAACCTTTGACATTCCCACCAAGAAAAAAAATGTATTTTTAAGCATCTTGAGATTTTTCTCTCATTTCTGAAGTAGACAAATAAAATGCCTCTTGTAATAGACATCTATGGCCACTCTTCATCTTATTGTTTTAACAGATTAATCCTATACTAACATTTTAGCTAATTAAGACTTTTGACTAATTACGAATTTTTAAAGGTAGTTTAACTTCTTTACATCAAACAAATATTAAAATATTTCAAAACAAACTTTTGATGATGTGTATCTCATCATGCTTTATAAAGATACATGGAACATTGCATCTCTATTTGTACAGGTATCAGGTTTTTTCTAGTGTAGAACTGCTGTTGCCACCTGAACTGCAAAGCTCAAGCTCATATGCTTAAGACAGACTGGCTGTATCAAATTTTCTTTTTAAGTGAATATTCTGATGAAGCTGCACATGGGCAAGTAAAATATGAACCCAGAATATGCTTGTTTTAAAGGAAGAGTGTATCTATACTGCATAGTTATAGCAGTTTGATTCTGCCTTAAATATCATGCCTCTATCCTATGAAATGCTGAGACTTATAACCTATGGAGGTACTCAGAATTCCATGCTAGAGAGAAATAGTACACTTCCCTGAACTTCAACTCTAGAGCAGAGATTCCTAAGTAACTCATCTACTATATAAAAGTCAATGTTTGTCTGTTTGTGAGTTTGTCTGTTTGTCTGTGTCAGGCAGGCGAAAACCTCATAGGACTGGCTGAGTGAGGTGAGAAGACCTCATAGGATTGGCTGGCAGTGAAGATTCTATGGAATCTTGGGGTTGGTAGTTTAAGGAGGGGCCTTTAGAATTCTCAGGAGAGAGCTCTTGAGTCTCAGTAAACTACAAACCCCAGAATTCCACAGGATGTTGAAAGTGGAATAATAGCACTATAAGAGTGTTTTAGGGGGATAGAAGGGTTGCTGGGTGGGGAGGATGGGGTATATTTTAATGTTTTAATGTATTTGTATATTTTTGTAATGCCGCCTCGATCCATTGGGAGAGGCGGGATAGAAATAAATTTTATTATTATTATTATTAGGGCAGAAATGCCACAGTTACAAGGTCTTCTCACCTCACACAGTTTTGTTTTGAATTTCAGCTTTAAGATTCCTCACATATGAGTTCCATATGTGAGGAATCTTAAAGTTAAAATTCAAAACAAAAATGCTCCCAGAAAAACATAAAGCCATTGCACAAATTCAACAGAAAGCACACACACATACACACAAAAGGTCAGTACATCAGTGTCACCAGATAACACAGATTTGGATTGGCGACTATGTGGAAAAGTTACAGCTACTGGAATAGGCCAATTGCTAAGGAGATGATGCCTAGCAGCAAGGAGGAAGACAGTGTATTCCCGCAGGAATCCAACTTCTGTTTGTTAACAACTACAAATACAGATTGTATTGGGGAGTATAGGGATAAGGTATAGTTACTAGAATAGCCAGTGGAGATGAGGCCTAGCAGCAAGGAGGAGGATAGTGTATTCCCTCAGGAACCCAGCCTCTGAATGTTAACAACTCTGAATAAAGATTCAATTGAAGAATATGGGGAAAATTTACAGACACAGAAATAGGCCGGTTGCTATGGAGATGAGGCCTAGTAGCAAGAAGGACAGTGTACTTCGTCAGGAACTCAAACCGTGTATGTAAATAATTCTGAATATAGATTGCATTGGGAAATATGGAGCAAAGTTACAGGAAATGGAGAAGACAGTTTAGTGAGTTCTTAAGAGGAAAATAAAAACCTCAGGCAATGTCAGAATAAATATGCTAGTCAAACTATAAGTCCCAGGTTTCTATAGGATGAAGTCATTGCAGTTAAAGTGGTATCAACTTGCTGTAACTGTGTAGTGTGTCCATTACCCAAATTTGCTCAACAATCTGTCCTGATTTGTGTGTGTGTATGTGTGTGTGTGTGTGAATAAACAGGACACAGCACCAAACAGTCTTCTCCCTGCTCCCTTCACACAGTGAGAGTAACCTTTCTCAGGCATAAAGGCTAGCTGGAAGGCACGCGGAAATCAGAGCTGCTGCATCACAAGACACAGTGGCTAGACCACACTGACAGGACTCCCCCAGATTTCTTCACAAAGGACTTTTTCATGACCAGCACAGTCTGACCAGTTTTCTACAGAAGGAAGTTTGTAAAGGACAGGAGATTTGGACATACTGCCAAGATTACAGGAGACCCCAGGAAGACAGGAATCTCCCTTCTGCCTGTTTGCCAACATGTTCACTGTGCTATAAGAATACATTTTTTTGCTGCAATAAGTAGGTGCTCTTGGCTATGTTATGCAGTTACTAGGCAGCATAAGGAGGCCTTGCATCTGGAGTTGCCAGAGCCAGAAGGCATACGAGACGTCCCTGGAGAGGAATTGTACTGCAGTCTTAGGAGGCACATTAAGGAAATGCAGCAAAACCCAGCACACACAGCTGTCTGTCTGAGCCCCATCCATCTTCCAAATGCCATGCACAAGTTAATACATCCTTCCTGCCATTCACTCCATTCCTCATCACCATCAGTCACTGGCACATGTCTGGAGCCTATCACAGCTGGACACTCTGGTCCTAGGCTGGCATCCTGCTGTGTCACAGAAGGCTTCTTGCAGGTTGGGTACTCAAGGCTAAGTGTTTTGGACTGGCATGGTGCCATACCACTGAAGCCCATGTGTGGAACAGACATTGCCCAGTCAGGCCAGAATTCTGCCATCCCATTGGCTGGGCATTCCACAGAAAGGCTGGCAAGGCTGGTGAACTGGTCTCTCTTTTGTTTCAAATACAGCAGATGCTGTACTTGGACAAAAAGAGAAACAGGAGCAGCAGCTGCCTGCCTGAATGTGGCAGTGCTGGCTGACAGCTGAAATACCATGCTAGGCCCATGTGGGCAGAAACCCTTATGTGGAACCCTCCCAAGTCTCATCCAGCCAAGTCAGCATGGCAGTGAGAGAAGAGGAAGCAACAACACTGTCTCAGGGGGAAAAGCCATGTTGGCACTTGAGTCCTAAGCAACGTGAACTGATTATATGTTCTTCTGCTACTTCACAGTCCAGCCTTTCTCAGTCTGACTGCCAACTGATATTTTGAACCATACACCCCAGAAGTTCTGATCATTAGGCATGCTCACTGGGGCTGGAGCTAAATTCGAAAACATATCAAGGGCAGTGGTTGCAGACTAGTCTATTGTTATAATAAGCAAGAGAGGGGAGATACAACAGGGGACAGGAGAAGGAGAGGAATGGGCCACGCACATTCCCATACTTGATCAATGAGTTCACCAGCTTATTGTATATATCAAGGTCAAACTAAAGAGCGCAGTAATTACACAAATACAATTAACATGTACATCTGAACTCCATCCCTCTTGCCTCAGGAAACTCCGTCACTTTGCATTGGGAGAGAAGCCTCTGTGGGTTCAAACAGCAACTCAGTGAGGCAATTTTAGTCAGGATTATACCAGATTGTGAAGAGAGGAGGTTTTAACAAGCTCTCTCTCTATAGCCTCATTGCTTCTCAACCCTCTCACGTTGTGGTTATTGTGATGTGCCTTCAAGTTTTTTCTGACTTATGATGACCAAAGGTGAACCTATCATATCGTTTTCTTGGCAAAATTTCTTCAGAGGAGGGGTTGCCTTTGCCTTCCTCTAAGGCTGAGAAAGTGTGACTTGGCCAACATTATCCAGTAGGTTTCCATGGCTGAGCAGGAATGCGAACCCTGGTCTCCAGAGTCCAACGTACAAACCACTACCTCATAGCTGCTATTTATTTTTATTTTTATTTTTCAATCCTGTACACTGATTTCGTTTAACCAATGAATGCCACCTTTTTGGTTCAACCTTGGTCAAGCCAGTAAGAAGATGTTCTCAAGAAGTCAAAGGGTGCCATTTACATAATGTAAATATAACTGTATGATTTTTATTTTAAGCATAAGCACAATTAGTGCCTAACTTCATCAAAAATCTATCCAAAGAAGGAGTCAAAATCCTACAAAAATCTATTAAACCTGATCAGAAATCTTCTATGTACTTTCTAGAACATCTGTGTAGATTAGCCTGAGACCAATATTTTTTTTAAAAAAAAATACTGATGTGGTAAAGTAAGGCAAAGATAAAGAACATCTATTCTGACTTCCTTTCTTTCCCTGTAGACATCATGCACTGATGAGAATCTAAGCTCCAATCTTCAAAGGACAGAAGGATTGGTAGAGAGATCAGCATTCCCTATATGACTGATAACTCAACTTTAATACTGGCTCTATGAGCCATTGATAGGATAAGCTGCCAATTACTACGTCAACACAACATTCCAAACACAATATTCTACTAGTATTATAGCAATCTATAAGCACCCACAACAGATATACCTGCATTCAAAGATTTAATGTAGTGGTGGTGGGAATGTTTTTAAAGACGGTAATAGATGGGAAAATCTCACTTTCTGAGCAACAGAAATCCAGTTTAAAAGCTAATGTTCCTTCACTGCACTTTGAAATTTCATTTCCTGACCTTCTTATTTCCTCAAAGGTCATTTTTTTATCTGCACTACTTGTGATTAAGATAAGCTGTTCAAGAGCTGAGATGGTTTAATCAAAGAAAAGCATTTCTGTAAAGCAGACTGAAAAGGATCTGAGATGATTAAAATATGGCTTGCAGAGCATGAATTGATTGATCCATGCAGAACTAGTTATTAGACATTGGCACGGTTGGGATAAAGTCTGCTAGTGTCAAGTTGCTAGGCAGCCACCTAACTCTACTGCCTGAAATCATGACAATACAAAGCATATTAGGTTCAATTAACATAGTAAGTCTCTGAACAACGGTCTACATATAAAGGACCCTTTAGATGCTAGTAGCACCTGTTTGTTCCAACCAATGCTACTGCAGAGATCTGTGGCTATCAGTTTCTTTCAAGTAGGAAGAAAATGGCATTCATTGTTTGACTTAAAAAAAAAATGAATGCCCATGGTTTCCCTTTCTTTCTAAGACACTTACTTCTAACATTTACTACTTTTCTGGTTCCTTCTCTTCTCAAGAGCAGGCATGAGCAGCCGAAAACAAAACAAAAAAAGTTAAGAAAAGAAGAAGGAAAAGAATAAGAGCAGCTTCATTCTTCCTCTCTGCAAAAAAGAAAAAAGAAAAAAGCAACTCTACATCCTTGGGGAGTTGCAAGTGAGGACAGCTCTTTCACCTTTTAAAGCTTCTACAGGTGCCCTGAGACTTCTATAGAGTTGCTGTTGCTGCTGTTATGTGACTTCAAGTCATTTCTGACTTATCATTGGGGTTTTATTGGCAAGATTTGTTCAGAGAGAGTTTGGCTTTGTATGTGCCTTCTTCTGAGGCTATGACTTGCCCAAGGTCATCAAGTGGCTTTTTAATGGCTGAATAGGGATTCAAACCCTGGTCGTCAGAGTCATAGTCCAATGCTGGGTGAATTGTTGCTGTCACTTCATTGTATATTGTTCCCCAGAATATCAGGGAAATGCAGGAACTCTAACATAAAGGAGAGGAGGGACTTGGTGCTAGGATTCTGATATCACAATAGGTGAAGTCAACACATTGAGGGTACTGTGAAAAATGACAGGTCTTCAGAGATGAACCACCAACCAGATCAACCATCCCCATGTTCTGCTCATGGAGCTGGAATAGATAACACCTTCCACATTCAGATTCAGAACATCAGACCTAGTGCACACCTTTCATCATGTGAACTGGACATAAGGACAGAAAGAATATCTGAAAAATATTCAAGAAACTGTCTAAAAAAATCTGCTTCTTAAGTGCTAGGTAAGACTGAATACTGAACTGACAAGACTGAACTAACAAGAATCTATTCTGCACAGAATATGCTGGTTCATGTAGAGAAAATGTTGTTTTCTCTACAAAAACACCATGGCCATTTCTGCACTAGACTGTTACAGTGCTATTATTCCACTTTTAACATCTTGTGGAATTTTGGGGTTTGTAGTTTACTGCAGCCAAAGAGCTCTCTGGTGGAGAAATCTAAACTGCAAACCTCAGGATTCCATAAGATGTTGAAAGTGGAATAGTAGCACTATGGCCATTTCCGCACTACACTGTTATAGTGCTATTATTCCACTTTCAACATCTTGTAGAATTCTGGGGTTTATAGTTTACTGAGAATTCTAAATGTCCCTCCCTAAACTGCAAACCCTAGGATTCCATAGGATGTTGAAAGTAGAATAATAGCACTATAACAATGTAGTGCGGAAATGGCCAATAACACTACACTGAGGAAATGTGAATTTTGCACAAAATTGTTTTGAACAACAGCCTTTTCTTCAGAGGAGAAATCATTTTTTTGTGCAGAAGTATTATTTTCTTCGCATAAAATGTTCCTTGTGTAGAAATGCTGTGCGGGGTTTTTTCTTTTGTGAAAATAAATAAAGAAGCTCTTGCAAATTTTGCACAGAATAAGTCCAAGTGAATAGTTTTTCAAAACTGTCCTGCAGTGGCAAGATAACTGCTAAAATTACTTGTTGCTTCCCTTTTTTTTTCTGTTTGAAAATACAATAAGGCTGTAACTCACTAAAAGGGGAAGTACTCTTTGTTTCGTTTAGATATGTACCAGTAAATAAGGTATGTGGTATGTGTATTATTTGCATGTGTTGTTCTAAAATGTCTATTATAGTATGTATGCTATGTTGTGTATGTTATGTTGTTTATTTTTTAATAATAATAAAAAAGGGAGGCTCTACCTCCCAGATTAAAAAAAAATTAGTGAATAATTACATCCCTCACCGGACACTTGAGACAGCACCATAGTGGGTATGACAGCCCTGAAGTCCTGATCTAGATCCAACAAGGAAAGTCTTGGTGTGAAGTTTGTTAAAATCACCTAGCAGCAACTCAGACAGATCATCTGTTAAGCAGTTCCTATTGACTGAATTGTCATTCTCATTGTACAAGGCACAGCCACAGATACATGTCATTTACATCATGGGATACCTGCTTGTGGACATCAAATCCATCTTGACCATTGCAATGCTGGTCCTCTCCCACAACTGCTGGTCTTAGCCTACTACTGCCCAGTTGAAACAAAACAGCCTCCCCTGCCACAACCAAATCTTTATTTGGTGTGATACATCAGCACTTTCATTTAGTAACAAGTCTTACATAACCGATTTTCAAAGATGTCTCTCTGTGTGTGTGTGTGTATGTGTGTATATACACGTATGTATGTATGTATGTATGTATGTATGTATGTGTATATAAAAATAATACTGTCCAGCATGACAAAGCAACTTGTGCCTTTTGACTCCATTCCCATGGTACCTGGTCTGAACCAAAGCCTGGAAGTAGAGACAGGAGTCTGGAAATAATATTCAGAGTTCAGAAATGATTTTTATTATCATTTCTTTGCACATTTTGAGACCCATGGGGCCATTTCAGGCTCAGGAGAGGCCTTTTTTTAAAAGAAATGATTGGAAACTTGACTTCCTGCTCACTTCCTGCTGAAAGAACATGGCAAAAAATGTACCCCATGCCCTGTAGAAGACATTTGGGGGGATTTTTATTGGGAAAAAATCAATGTTGACCCCACTAGGTGGCCCTGAGGGCTGCAAATGCAACCCTGGGGCCACATGTCACCCACAAGCCACCCTCTGCCCCCCCCCGCTCTCTTTAAACAGCTGTACAATCCATGTCAGAGCTAAATGCCCTGATGGCATCAGATCCCATCTGATCTCAGAAGGTAAGCAAATCAGTTCTGATTAGTACTTGGATGGGTGACTGCCAATGAACACCAGGTGTTGTAGACTGTATTTCTGAGGAAGGAATAGACAAAACCACCTCTGAGTATCCACTGCATAAGAAAACCCTATGAAATCCATGGGGCAGCCATAGGCCAGCAAGCTACTTGAAGGCACATACACACACACAGTGCAATTCATATTTAAAGGCAAAGTGCCCGAAGAAGGGAAAGCTTCCTATCATCAGTGAGTCTCTGGGCAGCAGATCGAACAGGCCTGCCATTCATCTGGTCAAAGTCTTTCCCCCATTTCAATGAGATCAATTCTATTTCCCTATAAACTATAACAGTTCTTTATAAAGTTACACCTATACCTAAAAATGGGCATTTAAAAGACTTCTGGGAGGAAAGGGCATTACATAGATGTCCAACCTTACTGGGATTCAGTAAGCAGGTAAATGGCTATAGCAACTGTTACTGATCTTTCCAAAATTCTCAGTACAGTGGTTCCTCCGCTTTCACAATGGTTCCGGGAGCAAAACACTCACAAAAGTGGAAAAAACACAAGAACTCTCCCCCTCCGGCAACCCCTCTCCCATACCTTTCCAGGGCTCTCCCCTTCCATTCCCTTGCCTTTTGCATTCTGGGGCCACAGGCAAGGGAATGGGAAGGGGAACTCCACAGGTCAGAAGGAAGGCTTGCTCATGTCTCCCTCCCTCCATTTCCTTGCCCTTTGTAGGGCACTTGTCTTCCTTCTTCATGCCTGGCAAAACATAAAGGAATGGGAGGAGGAGAATGGCGGGGGAGGCACATGCATGCCTCACAATAATCACATTCGAGAAGGTTCAACCTGCAAATATGGAGGCAGTACCTGCCTCCAGCTGATACCTTAGAGATACTAGTCCATGCACTGATAAACTCCCAATCAGACTACTACAAAGTACTTTATGTTGGGTTGCCATTGAAGGTGACATAGAAACTGCAGCTAGCACACAATGCACCACAGACTAGCCTCTCTCTAAAGAGGCAATTCTTCAACACTGAATCAAATGCTAGTAATGCCAGGGGATTATGGAGGAAGGGAAATATATAAAGAGCATCTTATGTCTCACAGTTCTTTTACACTTTTTTAACCAACCCAAAATCCCAAGGTTGCCAGCCCACCTGGGGAGAGGTAATCCCTTAAAAATAGCTCATGTGTTTCACTAACCTCTGTAACTTCCACTGTCAAAAATAAACAGTTATTCCCCTAAAAAAAACCAGGTACTATTCTTTTTACTATATACTGCACAGTTGCTCATTTTCCCCAGGCTACTCTGCTGAGTATTTTGAAATGCAAAACTATGCTGCAGCTTTTTTTCTGCTTCTCTTTTTGTGTAAATGAACAGATTCATGACCAGATGCTGTCTTTAGGTTTGACATTTTCAAATCACGCACAGCTACCTACACAGCATTGCATAGGCTGAACACTTCATTTCAATTACAAATAATGCCCATCATCATCACAACCACCACCATTTTATTTTTGTTGTGACTGGAAGATCCCCAAATGAACCAAAACCTAATGACATGTAACTGCATTTTTTGGGGATCCTTTCAGGTGTGTGCTGTGGTGCAATCATTTGGCCTTCCAGATGTTGTTGGACTGAAACTCCCAATAGCCCTAGACAATTGTGAGAAGACTGGGGAGTTGCAATGTGAAAACATCTTCAGAGCTGCATGATTCCCACCCCCCTGATTTAATGCTTGGTAGTTAGCCTAAAGTGAGGAGCTACTCTGGGAATTACTGAGCAAATTAATCCAAGACTCTGGAGTTCCGTTTTGAACTCCTGTACCACCAAAGCCAGGAGGTTTATAGCCAGGGCCATTGAAAGACAGCACCGTCCCTTCTTCCACCTCCACCCACAACTAGTGTTGCCAGGTTTTTCAGAGACCAATATAAGATTGCGCTCCTTGTTGGCAGGCCAGCTCAAGGTGCTACATATGAAACAGACCTATATGAAGCCTGCTTCGGATCAAAGATTAGACTTGCGGAAAACCCAGACTCTCACAAGTGGCCCTCCTCTCACGAGACCTGAGGCAGGGTGTATTACTAGTCTCAGTCACCTGGGCCTGTAGATCTCAGAAGAGGAAGAGTGTTTGCCCTCCATGCTCACAACTGCCAGACCCATTTGCAGAATTTGGTATGTAATCTGAGGCCGCTTTGCTGCATACTGAATGCGTAGGAGTCAGCCTCTTGTAAGTGTGGCTTGTATGTATTCTTCCTGCTCTCACCAGGCCCCAAAATATTGGGTTTAGAGTTTGTATGTCCCAAAGACAAAAATATATGCAACATGACTGCACTTCTGACCACCTTCCAGACCACCAGACTCCAGAAGTTTGTACCATTTTCCCTACTCTCATTGGCTTTGTGTATAGCAGCTGGTTCCTATCGGTTGCCCTGTGTATGTGTGTGTCTTCAAATCACCTGTTGATTTATGGCAACTCCACAGGTTTTTTTCTTAGGTAAGCGACTATACAGATGTGGTTTGCCAGTTTCTTTCTCTGAAATATAAGGCCTTTCCATACTACACTGTTATGGTGCTATTATTCTACTTTCAACATCTGGAATCCTGAGTTTGTAGTTCAGGGAGGGACATTAAGAATTCTCGGTAAACAACAAACCCCACAATTCTATGGGATGTTGAAAGTGGAATAACAGTGCTACAACAGTATAGTGTGGAAGGGCCATAGCCTGCAGCACCCGAGATATGTTGGGGATTTCCCATCCAAATACTAACAGAGCTGATCCTGCTTAGCTTCCAAGATCAGATGGGATCTGGTGCCTTTAGGCTATGTAGGCCAATAGCTTGCTGCTATGACTCACTCACCTGAATTAGAATCACAGAAGTATGATGGACCACAAAAGTCTGGGGTCCAAACAACGGAGAATAGCCATTATTCCTATATCCCAACAGCATCTAGTTAAACCCAAGCATAATATTACACTATACAAATAAACAGCTTGCCTTTGATGCAATATAGAGACTCAGCTATTAGAGCATTCATTTTCGAAGGCATTTCAACCTTGAGAAAAAGTGAATTTGACCAGCCATGCCTTTGTTGCAGTCTGATTATACTTTAGATTCCAAAAATGAATGTCAAAAAGCAGAGATTTGATTATAGCAACAGAATTTAATTCTTATTTCCTACTCCCCTTTCCCTCCTTCCCTCCAGAAAAGCCTTATCCTCAAGAATTATTCATGTGGTTTATACATTTGACATTGTTTTTAGTGGATTCAAACAGGCGCAGCAGAAATTCAAGCCATTTGGCACCTCAATTTACTTGTTTACTTAGTGCAGCAGAGAAATGTGCGGACTAATTTAATGAGATAACCTGCCCCTTTGGCATTCTGTCAGCCCTAATAATATTATTTCTTGTTGCAGCTCATAACCTTGTCACTGACGGAATTCCCTCCAGCCACAGGCTTCGGCATTTCAATGCCATGCAGCCCATTTCAACCAGACTTTGAGCATCTAATAGACACCAGGGTGGTGCACCATCCTTCAGCACAACTATGGCCTAATTGCCACCCTCACCCAGTTGCAAAACATAACAGTAGGCAATACTCTCAATTCTCATTTCTATCTTGTTGCCTTTGCTTTTCTATTTGACAATATAAGGAAGTGCAGACGGATTTCAAAAGCACAGTTTTTTCACTGGGGGCAAAGGGGCCGTACTGTGGTCCTCTGTCATTTTCATAGAGAAATAGCTTGTTCTATATTCCCTGGCATGAGGGGCACACCTCCAGGTTGGCAACAAGCATTCCAGTTATGCCAACTTCTCTGAGGAGACCTAGGATAACACCATTTCATACATTATTTACCTATTACATCTTTATATCACTTTTTCAATGGTAAGCACATAGATTTCTTTCTCTTCCTTTCATCCTCACAAAAACCCTGGCCCTTTTTGCACGTTACCCGTTTGTGCACCTGGGGGGGGTGTCTTGCGCGAAAAGCCTCAGCAGGAACACTGCCGCTTCCCTGCTGCTTGAGTTCTGCAGCACTTCCTGGTTGCACGAGCGTCGCGCGAGCGCCCTGCCTCTTCCTACCGCAGCGTAACCTGGGAATTGTAGGCTAGTGCTGAGGCAGGAAGCAGGACTGGCCCGGCTCTTGACGCACCGCACAGCAGGTAAGTGCGCGTGGGCCCCAGGAGCATTGCGCAACTGCGCACCATTTTCGGGTTAAAGCCAAAAATAAAAAGGTGCGTGTCCACTCTGCATCCGGCTCTTGAGCGTTGCATAAATGGGAGTGTGTCGTACAAAAGAAACTGCGTGCGAAAAGGGCCCCTGTGAAGTAGATCAGGTTGAGAGAGAGACTGACTGCTCAACATTCATCCAGTGAGTTTCATGACTCTGAGGACCTTGAACCTGCTGAGCCCCAGCCCAACGTCAACCAACATACCACATAAAACACCACATGGTATTTAATACAGGCACCATCTTGGAGCTTCCTCACTCACTCTGCTTCTGGAGACCATCACTGGTATATTTTTTGGAGGACATTTAAATTTATCACCCCTCAGCCATGTTGTAAATACTGTTTGAGGTCCCTAACACAACATTCATACACTGGGTGGCATTAAGGGAGAAGAGTTAAGACAGACGATGCTACAGCAAGGCAGTAATTTGAGGGATATTATTGCATGGTTCAAAAGATGGCACATGATATGAATCGTACACTGGATTTTTCTAAAGAGAAGAAGGGGTAATGGCAAGGATATGACTAGGCCCAGCTGGATATGAGGAGCTTTCTGGGATTTGCTAGAGTGGCCATACATAGCAGTACTCATCCTTTAAATATGTGTGGGGATAGGGGTTGGCAGGTGGATTGCCATTCACAAAATGGCAGTGGGCAGTGTGGTGCTTTTGTACACCTAGCAATGTCACAGCCGCTATGGAACAGATCTCCGTGGTATTCATGTAGCACACAATGCTTGTGTCTCTTATGCTAGTCACAAAACAGTTGTGCAGAGAGAAGTCAATTCAACAGAACACTGGGTTGTTTGCTTTTTGTTTTTTTCAACCGCAAACGCACAAGAAATCTTTTTTCTCTGAGCACTATCAAACATGATATCCCCCCAAACAGACCTGCTGCACTAATGTAAAATGTCTGGGTCTTCTGTAACAAATGAGTATTGAAATGCATGAAGAAAAGAAAGAAAGAAGAAAAGACCTATACACCTGTTTACAGACAACCACTCAGACATAAGGGTAAAAGGATAAGCTGAGGACAAAAGAACCACATTTGCTTCAGCAGTTTCTAAATTTAGGTCTTCTTTAGGAGCATTTTGGAATATATAAATGACTTTCTTTCTTTTAAAAAAAGAAAAACCCTTCATGCAAAAGTGCAAGCTGAAATATGGGTGATAACACCTGAGCCCCAGGAGCAATCCAAATTGCTTTGGTTGCTCCCCAGTTCAGCATCATGGAAGGTAACCCAGGGACTCCCACCCAAGCTGCACAGCTCTAAAAGTGAGATTCTTATTCCCAGGTTAACCTCAAGGGTAGCCTCCTTCACCGAATCCCCTGGGATGCAGGGCCCTAAAGAGGTGGCTCCAGAGCCTTACCCTACACCAAATGGATGCCAATAGGTGATCACCGACGTTTTATTATCCTCCATTATCTACCACAGAAAGGGGAAACCATCCACTTAGTCCCTTTCCCCTCATCAGGCCGAACAATACGGCCCTCACCCCCCTCTCAATTCTTCCAGGAACAACTGATTCCAATGATCAAACAGGTGCACCCCGTCTGCTGAGTAAAGGTCTGGCTGCCCAAATAGATTGCCAAAATGAGGAATAAAGTGGCCCAAATCTGATTATTCACCATTCTTCTGGTGTGGTCAATACATTTGGGGTCTTCACCACCCCGCCAAAAAACAATGTCATTACCACCAAGGCGAATGACCAAAACATCAGGTGGAGGCCCACAGCGCTCCAAGGCCTTGCCCTTTAGCAAGCCTGGATCATTACCACCAGGATGAATGAGCAAAACATCAGTTGGAGGCCCATGGCACTCCAAGGCCTTGCCCTTTAGCAAGCCAGGGGCATTACCACCAAGATGAATGACCAAAACATCAGGTGGAGGCCTGTGGCGCTCTACGGCCTCGCCCATCAGCAAATCTATGTCATTATCACCAAGGTGAATGACCAAAACATCAGGTGGAGGCCCATGGCGCTCCAAGGCCTTGCCCTTTAGCAAGTCTGGGTCTACTGCCAAGGTGAATGACCAAAACATAAGGGGGAGGCCCATAGTGCTCCTCAAACACAATGGCAACTGGTCACTCCGCTGCAGGCTTTGTTTACTAAACCACACCACAGTGGCTATGTCACCCAGCCCCAGCTGACAGCCGGCACGGTTAAGTTTAGGCCTGGTGGAAGCTTTGTCAGTGAAGGCCTGAACACTGAAGATCAAATTAAAGAAATGCAACCACAAGCACTCACATGTATGAGAGAAAATAAAGCAGGTCACTCAGGGGCACTACTAAAGTAGGATCTAAATGTATGGTTTAGTCTAAAGGTAAACCTATTACAAAGCCCATCTTGTCTGACTACTGCCTGCATGAGTTGAGAAAGCTGTGGAACACATTTAGAAATTCTCTGAAGAATGCATAGCCAAAGAAATGCTCTAAATGGGCCACTGTAATTTTGGGTAGCAAATCTATAGTGGCACTACTAGGGCATTTCATTGGAGCAGGAGCTCAGGAATTCATTTAGCAGAATAGGTCGGAGAGTTCCCAGACATCGCAGGGCTAACCTTTCCTATTTTGAAGTAAATAAACACACCTTGCCATCTAAAGTGGGGGGAAATAACAATCTTACTACACCACTTGGAAATATTTGACTGAAAATGATGGAGAGCTGTGAGAGAAACTTTTAGATATAAACTGTAAAAGAGAACTGTAAATTGGTTTGATTCCCAGCATTCTTAGTTGTGTGTGAGTCATTAGAAATGTGTGCTATGCAGAGTATGATAACTTACATATTTTACCTCACAGTAATAAGCAATTTGGGTTATAAAACCAAGTGCCAACACAGGAACTACTCTTAAGATAAAATGAGTAGTTATTTTTTTTCCCACTGTCAAAACGATTTACATGAAGTGAAGGACATAAAACTAAATGTCAAGGAGAAGTCGGTAACTAATCCATGCCTTCTGGTTTGTGTATTTTGCTGTCATTAACAACAACCATCTACTATAAAACATGGAACTAAATGGGTACTTTAAAAAAAAAAATCCATGCCCTCCAGATTATTCCATGCCCTCCCTGTTATCCTCATAATCATTAACTATTTGCTAAATTCATATTTACCTTATTTTGGCTACAAGTAAATTCTGATTTTACATTACTGGATTCTGCACCGTGAAAGTGAATACAAATCTCAAATTGTCCATAAGTATTCATGGCAGGGGGAGGGAGAAATCTTTCTGTGCACAGCTGAGAATATAAGAAAGTGGTTAAAACATGTCAAGGAATAATTGGCCCACATTGTGTATGAGTCCCTGGTTTGTTAAAATCCAAACTCACTAGGCATCAATGACATGCTGGAATCAGGACAATCTTCCAGCATACTGTTGGAAGTAAAGAAATATATTCATATTGTAGATTTTAAATACAAGCATTTTTAAATACAAGCATTTATGTAATACCACTTAATCAGCTAGCTTTTTAAAAGCAGATTCTCCAGCAAGAAATGTCATTTGGATAACCAGTTCCAACTTTCAATTCTTCCCAGCCTTGCAAAGTAAATCATATTTGATGTAAAGTCAAAGGCCTTCATGGCTAGAATCCATGTGTTGTTGTGGGTTTTTCGGGCTATTTAAAAGCACAGAAATTCTGGACCGTTTGGATAACAACTATGTCAGACTACATAGAGAGGCCATTGAAATCCATAAACACCTGGATAATTTTAACAGCAAAGAAGAAACTCAGAAAGTAAACAAAAGTTGGCAACCAGTACTGAAAAACACTAAAATCAAGACTCAAAAATATGCCAATGAACACCACCCAGACTCAGGAGGTCTCCCTACAGGAAATAATACAATGGATTGCTAACAAGTACTTAAATGCACACACAACTGTTCTGCATATCCCCTAACTAACAATGCAACCCTGGGGGCTAGTCAACTCAACAATGGGCTATCTCATAGGCCAGCTGCATCACTAATGCATCACAAATGCAAATCCCTCCCACCTAGGGATCACACAAGTAAGTATATATACTCCATTCCATCTCCATGTCTCCAGATCCTTTGAAGATGCCAGCCACAGATGCAGGCAAAACGTCAGGAATAAATACTGCTAGAACATGGTCTCATAGCCCCCCCCCCAAAAAAACACAACAACCCGGAAATCATATTTCTTTATCTCTCTTGATCAGAACAGGGGAATACTAAAGTGCCATATAGCAGTTCATCTGATCAAGGCCATTAGCTCTTAAGAGCCTCTGGCACCTCTGTTGGGATTTACCATGGAGTTAGACCAGAAGGCTAATGAGTTCTGTGGCTATTCTAGCTTGTGGCTATCATAAAGACTTCTGGATCCATGCCTATCTTAGAAGCTAAGCCCTGGTTAGCACTTGGATGGGAGACCACTAATGAACACCAGGTACTGTAGGCCATATTTTAGAGGGACGAACTGGCAAAGTCCCTTCAGAGTATTCCTTGCCTAAGAAAATCTTATAAAATTCATGGGGTCATCATAAGTCAACAACAACTTGAAGGTGTACACAAACACAGAGCAGGAATTATAAGCATGATGGATACCTCACCTGCCCCACATGGTCTGAGAAAGGGGGAGCTCTGTGGCAGCCTTCATGCATGCATAATTATCTATGCAGAAGAAGAAAACTCTGAACTGCCAATAAATATCCTAATGGTATGGATGAAAATTGCTGGAAATTGGACAGAGGGGAATGTATAAAATTAATTTTCTATATTGGAGTGAAAATGAAAAGAAAATCTGGCTCAATAAACTAGATCACCTATCAAGGATATGCCATAGGCTGCACAGTGCAGTTTGATGAACTGTTTCATTGAAGTCTCATTGAGTTCAACAGGGCTTCCCTCCAAGTAAGCAGCCTTCCTCAACACAGCACTTTCCAGATGTAGTAGACTACAGTTCTCATCTTCCCCTGTCAGCATGGCCACTGGCTGTGAATAAAGTGCATTACAGTTCCACACATCTAAAGGGCATAAAAATGGGATTGCTGTTTGGATTCATGTACTAGCTGGCTTGAGAGGTGGAATAGCAAGTGTTAACCAGTTGCAATTAAGTTTTTCAGTGCACTTTTATTTCTCTCCTAGTGAAGACATAACTATGTCTTTTTCCCATGCTGAAGATATAAATTACAAATAAACATCTATAAAAACTCCTGTAACAGCCAGCTAGCACTAATTAATGCAGAGTGATATGTCAGAGTTTTGCTCACCAAGACATTTATAACTAGACAGCTCACACCTTCAAGGTCTCATCAGCACTTTAACATTTGCTAAGAAATGAAGTGCTGAAGAACAAAATTAAGTTTTAACAGTAAATACAATTAGATGTTTCTTTAAAGAAATGTTGTTCTTATGTGCCTTCAAGTTGTTTCCAACTTATGGCTATCCTAAGGCAAACCTATTACAGGATTTAAAAGAAATGCAGATAGATAATCTGATGGAAAATATTGACTGAAGTACTACTTTTGTTGTTGTTGTCTTCAAGACATTTTGGACCAATGGTGATCTTAAGGCTAATCTTAAGAGATTTTCTTGGTAAGATTTGTTCGGGCCGGAGTTCTATTGCCTTCTTTTGAGGCTAAGAGAGTAAGACTTGCCTACTCCAGTGGATATCCAAGGTCAAGCAGGGATCTGAACCCTGGTCTAATGGAATTATAGTCCAACATTCAAATGACTATACCACTCTGGCTCTTGCCCGCACTATTTAAAGATCTAATTATAACCAGACATCTGTGACTAAATAAATTCACTGATAACTCTACTTTATAGCAACAGTTCTTTTTCAGTACATTTATTTGAGCCACATGAAGTATCTTGTGCACATACCATCATGACCAGTCCCTAATGACTACAGGTGACAGTTTTATTTGAAGGAGGACTTGGCCACAGAACATGTTCTGAATGACAAGGTTCAACACTAGAACAAAAGAGCAACAGCAAAAGGAGAAAGTGCCTCTCATCTTCTGGTTATTATAACCAGTCATATAACTGGGATGTGGATAGCAGCCCAAAGCTCCTAGATCAGAGGACATGCCTTCTACAAATCAGTCATGTCTAGTGGCCCTCACACCAGTGGGTAGTGAATCTGCTCTGAGTTTTAGCCTGAACTTCAAAAAAGCCATGCAAAGTATTATACCCACTGGGGAGGACAGGATATGGGACCCTGGATAGATCCTTTAAAGTTTAGCCTAAAACCTGGAGTGGATCCACTACCCCACTCACATGGAAGTCACTAGCCCCCACTGTTACAAATGCTTGAGTCCCAGGCCCCTGCTTTCCACAGAGAACAGTCTTTCCACAAATGGATCCTCTCAGATGTCTTGGGCTACAGCTTCCCAAAATGTCAGGCAGATGAATAGAGATGATGGGAACCTTTGTTTATTTATTGAA